>JBAIZZ010000263.1:116500-257241 GCA_037355905.1 Heliconius aoede
TGCTGTTTAGAGATTTGCCTTGGACCACAACCATGAATGAAGAAAAAGCGAGAGAAAGAAAAAGAAAAAGGGAAAAGAAACGAAACAAACGTTTCGTTGCATCATCAGCAGACAGCTTCTCTGATAGTAAGAGTAGCGCTGCTGGTTCTACTAAAGTGACGGATACCGCAGATATAGAAGCGGTCACATCTACTATTGTACCGCAATTTAGTTCGTTAGTAGACCTACCAACGTACATGACCGGTGGTGAAGGAATATCATTAGAAGCGTTTGAAATGATGTCAAATAGAGGTAGGGCTTATGCTCTGTTGGCCCAGAATTATCCTGGAGTTATGTTACCGTCTCGAAGTTTTAGTGACAGTGGTCGTTTACACGAGCAATCTCCGCCAAAGACAATCATGTCACCAGGTGCCATTACTCCAGGTACGCTTTCTCCAACATCAGGACCAAGCGTTCCAGAAACCTCAAATGCTCGAGATCAATTAAACGAAAAAGCAGTTATGTCTCTATGGCTGAGACGACAAGGAGCTGGTTCCACCAAGAAACCACCGGCTTTCTTAAAAGATTTAAGGATTCACAGACACTCGTTGACGTACAGAGGTGCTATGCTCAACATTAACCGATATAGACTACGTGCGTCTTCCTGTCCTAATATATTTAGGAATTCCATGACGACTATTGCTAAAGAGAAGGTGAGTATTTCATATTACTAGAAACTTAAATACGGCTTTACTCATTTTTATATTATACCTTAAGAATAATAATTTAAATATTATTTTTTTGTCCGTTCCAATGTCCTTTCTAAAAGAATGTGTGTACAAAGTTTTATTGATACTCCATTGAGTAGTATTTGTGTGAAAGCGTAAAAAAAGCTTACATTTACATTTATAATATTAGTTTGCTTTTCTATGAACTCAAATATCGCGTTTTTTAATATAAATATGACTAAACCATTGCTCATCTAATGAAATTAATGATGTAATCGCATGATCTTTTAATTATATCTTGTCTAAGGAAAACTGTTCTTATATGAAATAAACTATAAAAATATCTATTACAAACATAGTAGTTAAATTAAAGAGCAATATGCATAAAGTAAAAGTTAATATTTTATTGTAAATTTCTACATTTATACATATATATTTAACTGTTTATTATGGGAGATAAGTCACAGGCCAGCAGACGGGTTGTAGATTCGGTTTCTACTCGAAAAAATGAAATATTTAATATTTTCATTACCTTGCTCTGGTAACGGGACAAAGCCCGGTGATGAGTTTAGCCATTCAATATGCAACGACTTCAAAAAGTGGGGTACATATACTTAACGCTAGGTTTCCAGTTTTCCTCTGCCTACCCATGTTAACACTTAACACTAGACTTAACACTAGATTCCCACTGCCTACCCTGCTGTGT
The DNA here is from genome assembly GCA_037355905.1 of Heliconius aoede. Lineage (NCBI taxonomy): Eukaryota > Metazoa > Arthropoda > Insecta > Lepidoptera > Nymphalidae > Heliconius > Heliconius aoede. Next base: position 117,914 of record JBAIZZ010000263.1, read on the forward strand.
GCGTGGAGTTGATTTGATTTAATTTTGTTAATATGACTATAAATTTATTTTTTATTATTCCAGGTGCAATGGTACGCTGGTCTTTGGGATTTCTGGGACCTGGCGGTGGACATGTTAGATTTTTCCCATTTCCGTAACCCTGCGTTCTTAGTGTTCGTTATTTCCAATTTCCTTCTGTACATGTGGTACGACGTTCCGTACGTTTACATAGCCGATAGCGGTATGAACATGGGGTTCAACGAATCGCAGTCGTCGATGTTGATATCGATTATTGGCATATTAAATATGTTTGGAGAGGTGAGTTATATATATATATATATATATATATATATATATATATATATATATATATATATATAATTTATTTTATTATTTCTGTCTTATTTTATAACGCCACGTTTATCTGATTATACTGAAGAATTGTATTTCTTTTAACTTCACTCTATATCACGCACGTGGCAGGGAACCTTGAAATTTATTTTGACATTTGTGTGTGTGTGATAATTATTAATATATAGAATAAACTTATGCACACAGAATTTATGTATAACCATCGCGTTCATTTCTCATTGTTAATAACTTTTGTATAGGTCTGAAATGTAAAAAAAAAATATTTTTTATGGTTTAGAAGGACTGTGAATATTAATAATATATTTGTATAAATAATAAAGGTCATTTATATATAAAGCTTCCATCAAACAAATATTTTTAGTCAATTTTACCATTTAAATCGTATACAAAATCGTTATTCAAAGTTATAATACCAGACATAAGACACATATTACGTCTTGACTTTAGTGAAACATACTTAATTTATAAAAAAAAAAAAAAACTTAAACTTAACGATTTATTCCATTTTAAGTGGTTTTGATAGGTTATCAAAACCACTTAAAATGGATATTAACTTGACCTCTTTAGAGGCGTACGTTTATGTAACATCTCCACGTGTCTCTGTTCCTTGTGATAACAGATCCTGATAGTGATAGTGTGGATAATTGTGTTTGAAGTACTATTAAATACTTAGTCGATAATTATGTGAATTAAGTTTTTTATATGTACTTTATGTGGAAGCTAGTTTTATTATTTGATTTAAAAGAAATATTTATGATTTATTATAACAAAGTATATGTATAATATAGTTGACTGAGGCCATTGTAGCGCAACGACGTAAGCGTGCGACAGCAAAATCGACGGCTTTGGGTTCGATTCCCACTTGGGAGAAATGAAAAGTTATGCGGTGGAAAGTGGGAAACGGAATTGTCTCAATGAAAACGGAGTATAATACTAGGTTTCAAGGACACACAGGTGTTTAAATACTAAGTTCGGCTGTTATTATATTTAAATTATTTTTTCTATATTCCAGATACTTCTAGGCTGGGTGGGTGACTGGGAATGCGTTAACCCAAGTCTAGTGTACGCAGGATGTATGGTCCTATGTGGCTTCGTGACTCTCCTAATGCCCTTATTGACTTCGTATCTTGGACTGGCCTCAGCAGCGGGAGCTTTCGGGGCTTTTATAGCGGCCAACTATTCGTTGACAAGTATAATACTAGTGGAACAGATCACGTTGGAGAAATTTACTAATGCGTATGGGTTGTTGCTTTTGATACAGGGGTTGGCTAATCTCGTCGGGCCGCCTTTGGCTGGTATGTAGATTTTTTTCTGTATTTCATATGAGTTAAACAGATAGTATAATTATAAGTATAGATATTTAAATTATTGACATGAAACTAGATTTTTTTTATCGCACACAGCAGAGTCAGTAGAGGGAACCTAGTTTTAAGTAGTAATAATTAATAAAGTATAATGCATATGTTTCATCATTCAACAAAAAAAATGTTTTGAGTAAGTTGAAGTATTTGCACATTAAGAATATATTTTTTAGAGAACCGTGAACTGTTACAAAAAGGCGCTAGTTTGACCTATGTTTAATTTTTTATACATTTTCTTCTACATATATATAACTAAGAAAAATAAAATTAAGGCCGTCGTAACGCAGTGACACTAGCATGTGACTGTGTATGCGACGGTTGTGACTTCGATTCCCACTCGATTGAATTGATTATTTAATATTTTTACTCTTCCCTCCGGTAAAATACCAAAGCGCAGCTTTAAAAGCAAAGCACAGAATTACACGATGCGTGGGGAAAGAAGTGTCTCAGCACTACATTCCCTCTGCTTACCCTGCTTCACGCGGGATTCAGTGTGTAGCTAAAAAAAAATTAATTTGCCTGTTTTTCTCATTCCAGGTTGGTTCTACGATATAACAAATTCCTACGATCTGTCGTTCTACTTAGCTGGTGTCTTTATAGGCGTATCGGGGCTCATATTAATTATTTTGCCTCTGTACAATTGTATAAAACAAAGGAATACCCATACAAAACAAACGACAACCAACGGAAACGGAACCGAACCCCATATCAACGGCGATTTGAAACAAAATGGTGGATTTATATTGTAATCCGTAAGTTCTAGAAGGTTTTGTGAGACTAAAAAATGTTTTGGTGGACTTATGTTAAATTTATTTTAAAAAATATTGTTTCTTTTTCAATTTTGTTTAAATAAGATTTTTTTGAAATTTGGATTTTAATTTGATAAATTATGTTAATGATAAGAAATGAAACAGAACGGAAAAATAATATTAGTGATAGTAATATTAAGTAAAAATATGCAATGATTAGAAAAAAGTATAGAAAATCTAGATTTTGATGGAGTACTCGGTCGAAACGTGTTCAATTTTTATTATTTATATCAAAATGGATGAAAAGCCGATACAAATGTATTTGTATTTTTGTTTTCATGTTCACAGTGTATCCCACATATAGCAGGATAGGCAGAGGGTACTTATTGTTAAAACACTCCGTTCCCTACGCAGCGCCCGTTCTTCAAAATATTTTATATAGAGAGTTCCGGAGTTTAACGCCGCGCCTTACCTATACGACTTTGTCACACATTAAGGAATGAGTGATTATGGATTCGATTCTCAAACTGGGTACAAATGTTTAAATAAATATAATATATTTTCAATTTTAAAAAAGTTTAAAATCTTCGGTCGTACATTTTGATATAAACAATAGTAAATAATAATTAAACTAAAAGTGAAGTAAAAAACGAAATAAAGTGCTATAAAAGTAGAAAATATGGCGAGTTCGAGTGATAATTGTAGTATAGAAGTTTCTGGAACGTTACGCTAGAGTATATATGTAGTTGACATTATTAATCATACACATACAATCACACATACTTATAAAATATACACACATGTTTATTTTTAATCTTTAAAAATATAAAAAAAAAATTAACTATTCGACTTTTTTATAATAATGATATTTGCTATTACTTGATAACTTTAAATAGTGTTGGGATTGATTGCTTGGTATTATTATATCGTATTTAAGATTTATTACTAATAATATGTACATTGAATACATTTACAAAATAACAATTTAGGGGGGTTGAGGAACAGTAATAGAGCCGAAATCCGCGCTAATCTCTAACTACTGGACGGATTTGAATGAAACTTTTTTGTTGTATAGCTATTAAGTCTCGGCAACATCTAGGCTATGGTTTATTTTGAAAATTTGGATATGTTATGTGGAACTTTAACAACCTATCTGAACTATAAGAGATATAAATATACTATCTTAGGGAAAATTGAAACACCATGACAACCAATTTACACCCACGTAACAAAATTGAAGGTTTAGAGTACCTGACGTGGAACCCTAGCTGCCCATCTAATATCTAAGAGATATAAATAGCGTCTTAGTAAAAGTTGATCAACATAACAAGCATTTTCTGTCCACATAATAAAAATGAAGATCTGGAGCAGCTGATATGTAACCCTAACAGCCGAGCCTTAAGAGATATCAATACAATGGCTACGGAGTCGTTCTGCGTGGTTAGTGTTGAATGAAATGAGGTTATTATTCTGACCTAATAATTTAAAATAACTCTCTAGGAATATCTCCACGTCGTGAAGGCGGTAACAGTTGTGGTCTATTTTATAAGGATAGGAATATTTTTGAAGACTTTGCCTCTCCCCTGAAGAATAAGTACGATCTGTGATGAACGCTCGCGCATCCCCCGATTAACACAACTCTTTTATAGTCTTTTTCACTTATATCTTTTACAGTATAATAAAGAGTTTGCTAACAGTATAATAAATAGTTAGCTTTACGTAGCAGTGATCTAATATCAAATAATGTATTTTATTATAAATATCAAGTATAGACATTGGTCGTATTTTTTAATTCAAAACAATCAAAAATCCTTATAGAAATTACGGTTATGTCGTAAAGAATCATATTAGAATTCATTGTAGTTATCAGTCAATTCTGTGTATTAAATGAATTATCATGTAGTCCAAGACGAAGCCGCGGGCGGGCCGCTAGTATGTAATAATATATCGACTGGAATAATTGAGTAATATTAAATCGAGCGTTTTATCAATTTATACACGTTCATAAACTTTGAAAACAGTAAAATATGTAAAGTTTATCCCAAGACTACCTTTAGAATAAAGAGTTTAAAAGTATTTTTAAATAACATAGAAAATTTTAGAAAACGGTAGAATAGTTTTTAGAATAACCGTTTGAAAGTAAGACGTGTTGTGTGGCGTTGTTAGAATGTAATCGTACGGGTTAGAAAGTTTTGTAGGTATCGATGTGTGTAGTCGATTACGAATGATCGTTTTATATCGATTTTGTAATAATTTTTTCAATGGCGAAATGTCTAAAAATCTTCGACCCGATTTTTCTTAATCGATTTTAAAAATCATTCGTAACTGCTTACTTGTTAAGGGTTTGGATTATATTTATTTTGTCACCCACAGATTGAAAATATTAATTGACTATACTACGACCTTCTAAATTTAATCTTGATTATTTAAAGAAAACTAAATTAGTTATTAAATAACACTTAAAAGGTCTATCTAGGTATTTTAAAGGACCATCCATAAATGATATCCCATGAATTTTATCACTTGTAACAGCTGTTTCGTCTACTTAGTGTGACGTCACGTTTTATACAATTTTACACTTGGAATACATTGAATTAAGAGAGCAGTTTTGAAATTATATCTTTTCACAATTATTTCACAGCTAATACTTGAGTTTTATATTTTGGAATGTGACGTCACGGAATTTGGGAAAGCCTCACGTTTTGTTACACTTTATCGACGCCGTGACGTGTGACTTGTTTCGTTATGGTTAAAGAAAGTACGTCTACTAAAAGAGTGTATAGGATTTGGTGACATTAAAATAAGATATTTAGAGCAAATGTGAGAAAATAGAATGAAAAAGACTTACTTTTTTTTTGTTAAAGATACAAACAACAAACTTTATAATAGTTGTGTTTTATAAAATTCATCAATCATTTGTAGTATACTATAGTTATCATTGTTTTGTCTTTAAAATTACTAAACGATATTATAAAAAGACATTTTATTTCCCTTTGCTCTATATAAAAGTATTCTATAATGATTAAAACGAGGATCTGAACATAAGTAATTAAATGTAAATCATAGATAATATATACACACTAGCCACAGATAAGTGAGAGAAACTAATGGTAATTAACTGACAGTGAATATAAGGCATAGATAAAATGTATTCTTTTTTGTATCTTAATGTTGTAATCTATTATAGCGGTTTGGTGTATTCATTTCCAATTGTCATTCGTAAGCCATATAATAAAAGAAAATATTAGATTTTGATATATAAATTATTATAATTATAAGATTCTGAACTAACCAAAGACTGCTCACGTAATTAATTGGTGACGAAAATCTTCCCATGACGTAGTCTATTAGCAACAGTTTATAGGAAGAAATGTAATTTTTAATTAGTAAATTCACATCTCGTATTTATATTATACATATATACTTTGAAATTACATACTATAACACTATTTTATCATCTGTATTCAAGTATATTATTAGCTTTTAAAATTAAAAAACAAATTGCAATTGAAAATAGTTATTCGTTATACTAGTCCTTGCATTTTTCAGATTTTCTGACTAATAAAAACACTTTTTTCAACAATGTCGCAGTTTAATATTGATAAATCTGTAATGCTACAGTTAATGTCGTATTTTGAACTACAAATTCAATTCAAATTCAAATAATAAAAAAAAAAACAGGAAAGAAGGAACTCTTCGAACGACTAAACGTATTTTCTTCAAAAATGGCTGAAAAGCACTCGATTAATCACCTTTCAAAGCAATAAAAAACCTTATCAAAATTAGTTCATTCGCTTAGAAGCTAACAGCATGCCACAGATAGACATATGTCTATCAGTGACATTGTTTGTGCGTGTGCGTGCGTGTATCTATATAAGATTCACACATACAAGCACAAAGCACCTCAAACTTATAACCAACATAAAGTACTAACGTTACTGTTTTCGTCGGGCGTTAATAAGAAAAATATTTATTATTTTTAATAAATATATAAAACTCTAATGTTTTTATGTTTTAAGACAGCTCCATGCCAATCTGGAACGATAAATATCTTCTTTTTAATAATGATGGGTAACTAAAGTATTTTTTTATTTTATTCTAAATCGTTATTCTAACTATCAATTGCACACATGTACATATTTTTTATACACATAAGTGTATATAAATTCGGCTTGACAGATTAATAATATAATGTTTAATTTTTTTGTAATTACTAGCATTTTAAATATAATTCAATATTTAATAATTACCAAAATGCTGCCAATGTTAAAATTATAGATTTAAATATTATTCGCCAAAACAAAATTGTTATTCACGTATCCAAAGATATCTTTCCAAATTCCAATGTTTTAATTATATTCTCTTTAAAAAATGAATTTGGTAGGTTTTTTAATTGTTTAAAATCACAAATCAATGACTGTATTGTAAAATTGAAATATTATTTAAATTTTAAAGCTTTTAGGTTTAAATGGTATGTTGAAATTGTAATTCGATATTTTTATGTAAATTTCAATATATTATGGTTTTTTTTATTTATATATCAGATATAATTTGACGGTGAACCAGTTGTGTGATATAAAATTGTTTATTTTCTGTACTGATGTCTTAAATTATTTTAAGACATACCATATTTATTTTAAGGTTCTTTAGTTAAAAATTAAGCATTAAATTATAACTTGATAAAAAATTAAGTTTTTTTTAAACTTTCAGGGGTTTTTAATTATGTTATTAATGAATATATAGTATTTCATATAATATAATAGCATACATATGCCATTTATATTTTATTCATATTTTTTTCGTTTGTATAAAGACATATTTCTATATGAATTTCATATTTATTATTTAAAATGCATGTTGCATGTACATGTTGTGTTACATGTGCTTTGACGACTTTTTATCTGAACTTTTCAAAGAGACCGAAGACAGAATAGTATCTTTGATTGGAAGTTGTTTTTAAATTAGTCTGTTTACGTTTATATCATGTACCACGTGTTCCCTGAATTTATGGAGAAAAAAATACTTATAAATAAATTTAATAATAACTTCCTTTCATAATTCTTTAAAGAGAAATAAAAACCTTAAGAGAAACCACACAGAATAAACTTTAAATAAATGAATTGTAGATTTTTTGTTTGTGTATCTACAATATAACTACAGGCTTTAAAAGCGTACTACCCGGATATTCAAAGGAGAGAGAACTAATAATATAACTTCTTTAGTGTTCATTCAATTTTAAATAAGTCTCTTAATAAGTCCTCGATATTTCTGGACCTATATTATCTTGCCAATATAAAATGGTCGTACACTGATAAACGCCTATTACCCCGGCCATTTTAAAGAGTAAAGAAAATAATGATAGTGTTTCTTAAAAAAAAACATTTTTAAATAAGTCGGCTAATAGTCTTTTTGTATTTCAATCAATGGTAATATAAAACGGGTATATAATGTATTATGTATTGTGTGTAGTAAAGTTTGATGAGAACATTTTTGTTTTATTTACTTCCTTTCTGCAAGCGAATCGCATGTTGGTGTTTGGCTATCGATGTTTTCGGCATATTGGCAGCATTGGAATCTTTTTTTTTGTCGTGAAAATATTAATATCCTGTAAGATATTGAGGATTTCAATTTATGCCGATATGTTTTACTTGTCTTCAATGATTTTTTTTCAGACAATTTTTGTATTTATATTTTTTATCTTTTTTTCAAATAATATTTTATCGAAAATGTGTATATGTTACAATATAAAAATAACTATAAAATATTGAAATTTTTTGGACAAGTAAGAAATATACTATAGCTTCGCTCTCTTTCTGCTGCGATAAAAAATATTGAGAACTCACTGGTTTTTGCAATATATATTTAAACAAGCGTTGGTAATCGATGTCGGTACATGGAAGATACCAAAGAAAAAATATTTTCGGTGGTATATAACAATGTCATAAATTGTTTGTCGGTACACTTATCTAAGAAGCAGCTTAATCGATGTAAAAGCAGTTTTCACTATTGCATTTTGGCAAACGTATTTTAAAATTTCTTTGCTTGTTCGATTAAAATTCCATAAAATAAGTATTTTTTGCGTAAGCTACAATTTTAGTTTTTAATCTATAGATGTTAAAATACAGCCAGCCAGATTTACTGTAGAGGACTTCACGCTGTATCCCGCACACACCAAGGTAGGCAGAGGGAATTTCGTGTTAAGACACTCCGTTCCCCAATTTCTACCGAATTCTGGAGGCATTGCGTGCTGAGTGGCAGAACTCTACGCCGCGTTTGGCTTCGACACCACAGCGAAGAAATGGATATATAAAATTATATATAGGACGTAAATATGCATAAGTCCGAATATTTATGTAAATAAGAAAAAAACTTAACTTACTACCAGTGGTGAACGTAACATGTTAAGTTTATTTTAATAAAACTGCAAATATAATAAATAAATAACTAAAATTGTTTTTTTTTTAAACAAATCAGCTTCACGCTTTAACCTGCATACATCAGGGTAGTCAGAGTGAATCTAGTGTTAAGACATTCTGTAACAAATTTGTATAATGTTATGTATCAATTTAAATAACATTGAATACCTCATAATATATTTATTGTAAATAAATAACTAGATTTGTTTCGAGAAGCCTTCGGAATTGTTAAACTATTTATAAATTTCATTAATATTGTGAGTGACGCCGCTAATAAACGTAAGGTAGTTAAAATGTGTTTTTATTATATTTCCCCCGAGTCCGAGTTAGCATGGAATGGTCACGAACATAGCTTTGCTGAACTTAATAGATTCGCTGTGATAAAATTTCTTTGGTGCGGCCATACTGATCTCAAGACCATTTTGTCTTAACGTTTCGTTTGTGTTGTGTAGGGATTTTACGTCCTAAGGGAACGGGAAAAAAATCCCTTTTTTTCCCGTTCCCTTAGGAATTTCGAGAATTCATTACTTATTGCTCCCCCACACATGCCACATGCTATATATATCAGTAATCGACACCACCGCAGTTCTGGCTGTACCTTGTCTGTCCGTCACTCAATGAAAAAATGGAGCGAGGATATTATAGTGAGAATGAAGAAGAACGTGCTCCTGTGGACACGTCGGAGAACATAGAATCGAAGAAATAAAAAAAAAAGAATTTAAGGAAAGTCATGAAGAAAACATGAGGACACCGCGGAGGACATGTTTAGAGGTTGATGGCAGTGGAAGAGCTGAAAGAGGTATACACAGTCCAAATGACCAACAAAGGGATCTTATAGGGTTTTTTATTTTAAGGTATGGAACCCTAAAAACAAAACAACTTTGCTGTATTTAAAAAACACATAATTTACATAAACAACCTAAAGTAAAAAGAAGAATGACAGTACAAATGAGCGTCTCTAATTAACTTCCCCTCGATTCTATCAAGAGAATAATTGTTGTCACACTTTTGAATTTCCTCACTGTTTAATTGTATTTTCTTTGTCTACAGCTTTCGTATACTTTTTAAAAAAAAAATTGTTTAAGTAGGAGTTGAAAGCTCCCCGTTTCGATTGAAAATAACTAAGTTGAATAGAAACCAGGCAGGTTACGGGTTCTATTCCCACTCGAGGAAATGAAATATTTAATATTTACATTTTCTCGCTCTAGTAATGAGGCAAAGCATGGCGTTGAGTTCTGCCAACCAATGCAATACTTCCAGGATTCGTCGGCAAGTATTTATACACAAAATAAGTGAGTAATGATCTATGGATTAACTTTAACCTTATAGCATTAACTTTTCAGTGTACACATACTTTAGTCGTATTTTATGTGAAATTAAAAAAAAAACACATTTTTTTTAATTTACAAATTCGTTACCACAACCTTTTAACTGCAGTATTCCATTTAGCTAAATGACTAGAACTAAAAATTAAATGTAGATTTTATCTCTTAATGGAAGATCTCATAAAGAGTCGCATTTCACCTAAAATATGAAGACAAATATGTTATAATAAAGTTTTCATGAAACAACAGTATTACATTAAACTTTTTGGCAACAGAATTATATTTTTAATTTTAAATTATACAGAAACAGGCTGTTATGACACAGCGTCTGATTGTAAATACGACGGTGTGTGTATTTCTTTTTTTTCTGGTAACAAGACAAAGCGCGGTATTGAGTTTCGTCACTCTTACCACGTGTTGCGACCTTTCCAGAGTGTTTTATCACTTGGCTTCCCCTTGCCATATTTTATACGGCATACAGCCTGAAACTAAAAATAAATATTTGTATTCAGTTGAAATGATTTGAGTGGTCCTTCAATGGTTCGTGGAGCGTATTTAAAATTTGACTCCTGGGGATATCGAAAATACTTAAATATATTTATAGCCTATTCACGCTCTTTCGCGTTTTCCACTTATCAACGAATTTTCAAGACATTGCATGATGAGTGGCAGAACTCAATGCCATATTATATCCGACGGAAAGTGAGGTCGCCGCCCGCCCTATTTTCAAGACATTCTTGTTGAGTGGCGGAATTCAACGATTCAGCGATTAATCTTGTAACCAGGATATGGGTGGGATTTGAACCCACAACCATCGGGTGTACAGCCTTATTTAACTTCTATAAATAACACGACAAATTAGGTAAATATAACACCGAACATTTCATTTAACTTAGTATGACTATCACGTAGCTGAGTCGGTATTGCTCTCAGTACAAACACCCTCGATCGTTACCTAGTTCTGCTTCAGCCCCAATATTTAGAGTCGGATAGAATTCAGAAAGCTAAGCTTGCATAAATCTATAATATAGGAGAATAAATATATATATTTATTGTAGCTTTTCGCTGTATCCCACATAGTAGGCAGAGGGAGCCTAGTGTAAAGACACTCTGCTCCTCACTTTCCACTGAATTTTGGAAGCATTGCGTGTTGACCGGCGGAACTCAACACTTTGCCTCGACATCAGAGCGAAGAATTTAAAATATTCATAAATAATAATTAATCCCCGAGTGGGTATCGAATCCATAATCGTCGCGTTACAGTCGCACCCCTGTGTCCCTGCGCCGACGACGGTTTACGTGAATATTCAGTAATCTCTGCTAGTCAAAACTATGTTTTCATTAAATATATTTATTTAATTATTTGGATCTCCTGCATCTACTGAAAATTTCTATATTTCACAACACAAAGTAAACATTTCATACACACACATACAAATAAAAAATATATTATAAATGTGTCGCGTTAAAAGCTTCGCGTGATATATATTTTGTTGAAAAAGTTGCGTCGCGCGGTATTCAGTGTGTTTTTTTATTATTATATTTTTATCCCTCTTTCTATTCTATTCTATTCTATTCTATTCTATGGTAGTGAATGTATTGTAAAGCAGAAGTAATGTTATTTACTTTATTGTGACAGGTATTACAAGATCTTTATTAGAAATATTGAGATCGTCGTGGCGTGGATAATTCCCATTTGAGGGAAATTATTATTTTCATTTTCTCGCTCTGGTAACAAGAACGCGGCGCCCTTCAACATGCAATGGCTTGAAAAAATCGGGGGAATGCGGAGAAAATAGTGTCTTAACACTAAGTTCCCTCTGTATACCGTTATGTATGCGGGATACGCCATGAAGCTGATTTATTAATTTTTTTATGTAGGGGCCAGTTATGGTGCGGGGGCGCGAGTGTGCGATGGTAAACACGACAGCTTGTGGGTTCGATTCCCATTCGAGGAAATAAAATATTAATTGAGTTCCGCCACTAAACACGCAATGCTTCCAGATTCTACTTAAGTGAGGGACGGAAGAGTCTATATATAAAATGTCTTAAGTTATACTTTTTTATTCCCAAAACCATCTAAAATTTTTATGAAAGGACCCAACGTACTAAAACTTTCATATAAATACTATTTTTAAGGACACTACAGATATATATTACATAAAAACACGAATACTTTCCCTCTGTGTGCGGGATACAGCGTGAAGCTGAGACGAATACTTTCGTGATTTTGCGGGCGAATTCGCGATCGGGATGCTAGTAATTAATTAAAGTAATGAAAAGCTCAAGCTATTCAAACACAGTGTTAACTTTGTATTAAATACGAACTTAAGTTAATTGAATTCGAGTAAGCTCTAAATCAGATTAAATACATAAATCCACGCGGAAACTAATCTTTTTACTATAAAACGTCGTATTCGGTAAGAGAATTATGAACTTATTACTTATGTAGAAAAAAAGAGAATAATAATATAGGTAAAAATGTATTTTCTACAGTATAAATTATAATTTTTGGGAACTTAGTGGTCACAATAAGGCATTGCGTGTTATGTGGCGGAACTCAACGCCGCGCTTTATTAGAGCGCGAATATTTCATTTCATCGAGTGGGAATCGAACTCACAAACGACGTTTACAGTCATCCGAAATTCCGCTGCGCATCGACGGATATTCTTGAAATGAGTGGATAATAGTTTTAACACTATTTTTTTAATTCTTAGACATAATTCTTTAACATATATTGCTTTACGTCCTCTATAGAAAAGTGTCGAAAATAAAAGATCCACGATAGCAGATAAAAACAACAAAATAGATCAAACATATAATATTATAAAAAATAAACATATAATATTATAAACATATAATTTAACAATTGTTTAACTTTAATCATTCATTTAATTAACAACACGACTTTTAGGTGTTTTTCTTAACAAAAAGTCTTACAAAGAAGATTTTTGAGGTAAACATGAAAAATCTAATTAAAGTTACCCTTGATTTCGTTTAAAGTATAATTGTTCACACGTTTCTTTGTAATCAGTTCGTGGCGTTCTTCTGCCGCCGTCCTCGAGATTGAGGCCGTTGTAGGCAGGTTGTGGATTCGATTCCCACTTAACTTAATATAATATTTGATATTTAAATTTCATCGCTCTGTTGACGAAGCAAAGTGCGGCGTTGAGTTCCACCACTCAGCACACAATGCCGTTCAGCAAACAATTTGGGGGAAAGTTCCCTACCTACGGAAGTGTATTAATGGGAGTGTCTTAACTCTAGGTAGGTAAGATTCCCTTTGTATCCCCTGTTATGTACGGGATACAGCGTGAAACTTTTTTAAAAGATTTTGAAGTATTTATGAATTTAAGTATGTCTTCAGAAAATAAGTATTTATCAAAAAATACAATTGTACTTATGAATATTTTAAAGATACAAATTATACTTACAAGTTTATTTAGTTTGACGCTATACCTGCACTTTGCAGGGTAGGCAGACAGTACTTGAGAATTAAGCGATTAAGACACTCCGTTAACACTTCCATTTCCAGTCCCGCTTCAGTCAGGCACCCTGCATCCTGCCACTGTTCCACGACAGTCTCAAAAAAAAAAGCTTCTTATTCAATAATGACCACTATTCATAGGTACAATATCATCATCAGAATGTTTTAAAATATTGTATAACAATACGTTAATTATAACGAACTCGACGCCTTCTAGATTCCAAGATCAGTTGTGACAAGAAGTCAGTCTCGAGAGGCTCTTGACTCCTTTAATTACTGAACGAAGATAATGTCTTTAATCGTTAACGTTGTATGAAGTATTATTGTGTAAATTTTTAGTATTTTGACACTCTTTGTAAATTTTAGGGTTCCATGGCTCGTAAGCATCACTTGATTAAGTGCAAGTTGCAGTCGTCAACTGAGGATTCCGTAGCAAATTTCATGATAAGGTGAATGGGAAGCACAAGTTACAACAGTTATTAAGCTTATGTTTAAGTACATTCGTTTTATATGAAATTAACTAGAAATATATTTTGTTTGGATCTGATTGCAGTTGTCTTCATATGATTATTCCTACCATTGACATTATAGCTCGTGTCTCAACATTCATTTTAATTTCCCCTATCTTCTAACTCTTCCAAGTTCCCTTCTTTTTGGAAAGACGGTAACATAGTTCCTATACCGAAAAAATAGTTAAATAGTTACTTTTTTACTCTCAATACCGTCCAATTACAATACTTCCTTTCCTATCTAAAATTTTAGAACGCCTTGTCCATCATTGAGCATATACTCGTACCTAGGTAATAAAGATTTATTGAATCCATTTCAATCTGGTTTCTGTGTATGTGTGTGTTCTGTGCATTTTCTTATATTTATGTTTTTTTTTTTCTTTTCACTAATCTTTATTTTTTGGTAAACAATAAAGTACTATTATAACTCTCCATTTTTGTAGAATAGAAACATTTTGCTATAAGTCTGTAACAAAATTTTCACTTCAAAATACTTACAGCTCTGGGCTGCTGTATACAAGAAAATTGCTTCCTCGATACACAGGAGAAATGAAATTGGACGGGAAATAAGAAAATAGCCCATTTTATTGAGATCTAGTTAACTTCGCGCCTTGTGTGTGTGTGTGACACTTTGATGTATTAGGTTGGGTCCACTCAACACCAGAGGGCCAATTAGTGTGTAAATTATATTAAGCAAGTGCAAATGTTTTTTTTTATGGTAAAGGACACGGCATACGAGCGTTCGGGTCACCTGATGGTAAGTGATCACAACCGCCCACGACCCCATGCAACACCAGAAGAGCTTTAGGAGCGTTGCCCGTTTTTAAGTTGGAGGATGTTGGGCGCTGGGACCCGGCATTACCTAGAGAATAGAATACCAAACGCTATAATTTCTACATAACTCTTTTGCCTCTTCCACTATCAACAACCTCTTTATACATAACCATCTTGGAATTAAAGATTAACTAACATTAAGCCATTAATAGGAATCGAACCCACAACCGTCGATTTTAAAGTCAGACTACGCCCACCACTACGCCACGACGGTTACAAACAAAATATATATAAAAATCCAAAGAAATTGCTTAAACTTAATAAATGATAACAAAATTATAACTTTTAGCGTTAACTTATTCTCATTACATATGTAGATACGAGACGAGGCCGCGTAAACCGAATTCGTTTTATTTAGTTTGTCGGAGACCGGCGCGGCGCGGAATGAAGTGTTGCCATCGGTTTTCCATATCGTATTCGCGATGTATTCACATTATGTTGAATGAGAGGGCGGTTTATTAATTATTTAGTATATACATATATTATATGATCTCGCTCATAGCAGGGCCGAGAGTACCTAGTGTTACGACACTCCGTTCCCAACTTTGCGCCGAATTGCTCAAGTTAGTGCTCAACTGTGCAAAAAGTGGCGGAACTCAACGCCGATCTGTCTCTCCGATAAATTTCGATTTCGAAGAAATGAAAGTATATATAAATAATAATTCTTCCCGAGTGAGTATAAACCTACAACGAACCCACAGATGCGTTTACATCACACGTGAAAATTTTGGCGGAAATTGAGGCACAGAGTGTTTTAACACTAGGTTCCTTCTGCCTACACTGCTGCATGCGGGATACAGCGTGAAGCTGATATTATAACTATAAGTAATCGCCCTTCAATACACAACGTGGCACATCCCCCTAGCAGTATTAAAATTTTTATAGCCTCAATATTCTGTATTACCAGCGACCGCATTCGCTTCAATTTATTGGGCGAATGAAACATGTGTCATTTCCTTAATGCCCCAGACGATGTATGACGGAGGGCGGAGACTATAACATTTACTATAATAGTTTACGTTTCCACTTGATAGTGGTGTGTTTTTGGAAATATTCTACAAGCAAAGTGGATAAATTATGAAAAGACATAAAATATCTTCTTCGCTGTATTCGTAGGTAATTCGTTATAATGATTTAATATACAATATTAATATTCTGCTAATATGAGAAAGCGCGGCGTTGAGTTCTTATACTCTATGTGGGTTGTCTTGAAAAAATTGAATATTTAATATTTTTTTCTTGGTTCTGGTGTCGAGGCAAGCACGCAATGCCTTCAGAATTCAGCGGAATGTGGGGAGCGGAGTGTTTTAACATTTGCCCCCCCCCCTACCATACTATATATACCATAATATATATATGGTATACATACCATATATCCCACATATATATGTGGGATACACAGACAGTGTCTTAAGTTAAGACTCGACACTACCTGCCTACCCTACAATAAGCGAGATAAAACCTGACACTAAAAGAAAAAAAAAAATAGTTAACGTTCCTATTTCATATCGTTAGATTTTTTTTTAGATGTATTCTTCATAATGGAAGAATTATTATATTATATAACTTGAAAGTTTGAGGATAAATTATCCCCCGGGGAATATGTATAATATCTTCCCTGGGATATTCATAGGTAGATATTTTCAGTATAAGGCTTTAAAATATTAAAACGTCTGTGCGGAAACATACACCTGTGTATATATTTAAAAATAATTTCATAACATTGGGGTGGTCGTGGCACTGTGTCTCTTATACACTGTATCTCTATATACATATAGAACTTACAAACTTTGTGGTCTGTCAGACCCACTGTACTACGACAGGCTTCACCGATGTTTGCTATTGACATTTTTTAATTAGTACACACAGACAAGTAACGACTTCGATTAATTAAGTTAATTGACATTAAAAGGTAAAGCAGCTCGTACCAATAAAACAGATACTCCCTAAATCAGGATTAAACTAATTCGTTTCAAACGGTCAAATACTAAACTGTTATTGTGTATCTTAGAAATACTCAACGGCTTCGTCATTTTTAATATTTTTAAAGTGTAGGTTATACTAGATTTCAAAATTCCCAATTTCTCAGGTGGTTATAGTTTTATACATTTAGCGTCACGCTGTATCCCGCATATAGCAGGGTAGGCAGACGGAGCCTAGTGTTTTACACTCCGATTCCAACTTTCTAACGAATTCTGGGGGCATTTCGAGTTGAGTAGTGGAACTCAAGGCCGCGTTTTGCTTTTAATTTTTTTATATTTTTGATTAAAAAAAATCTTAGTTTCTGACATGCTTTCGATAAGCACGCAACTTCTATACATTTATACATGTATTAGTGTAATAAGATTTTCCTTTACCATTTCTCTGAGTGGGAATCGAATCCGAAACTGGCCGATGTGCTACTGTGTCACAACTGCCATTATACGTTAGTAAGGTTTAAGCCATAAAATAAGGATTTTATGTTAAAATAACATTATATATCATTTTATCCTGTACGTGCATATTCTTTAAAAAGGCTACACTTTTTTTACATGAACTATCAATCTTCATGACTGTCCTCTCAATATCTGGTATATTCAGATAAAAAGGGTAACCTACTATTAGTTAGAAGTCAGTTATAGCCAAATATAATATGTAAACATTTTATGTTTTACGAAAGCAAATCAAAAGGAACCTAATGCTTACAAAAAGAAAATACGCTTTAAGACAATAAAGTATGAGGAGAGTTCTATTGTTAAGTTAAAATACTCTATTTCCTATTTTCCGTTCAATTGTATGTAATTGTACCATGTGCTCAATACAACAGGAATAAAAAAAAAAACTAATTTATATTTGCACCAAAATAATAAATAACCTAAGTTATCTGGCGCCCAAAGTACTGAACCCGAACACCGGAACCGGAAATCAACTTGGCGTGCTTTCTACATTCTGGTAGTGACAGTTACAGAAATTAAATCTCACTCGGTCCGCTCTTATTAAAATGTGACCGAATGCCGAAAAAATGCTCTTTCAAATATGAAAATATGAAAATACAAAAAATCCTAGAGTGGCCTTAATGTATGGGATAGTGCGTCGCAAATTTCTTTAATGTGGAAATAACTCATTTTTATAAGGCTTGATAGTTTTAAAGTTATAGTAGTGTACTTTTGTTTGTTTGTAAGGGTAATAATTTAAATATTTTATATTTATATAAATGAAAGTCTTTCGTAATAATAAATGACTGATAGATAATGCACTAACGATACTACTAGACTTAGAAAGTTTAATTTTAGGTTAGGAAGTTTAGAGTAAAACTTTACGCTGAGCAATGTTTAATTAACGGACCGAGAAAAACGAAAACCATTTGTTTCACCAAGTGGGAATCGAACCCACAATCGTCGTGTTTACATTCAAATTGGTCTTAAACAAATAATATTTTATGTTAAAAATGACAAAGCTGTGCACAGGCTGTACACAAGTTCAAATATCCGGGGTAATAAATAAGGAAACACCTTAGTAACATCCGCCGAAACACGACGCAGTAAACATTCGAGATCGTTTCGTTTTACTTGCTCCATACGATTTTGCGGGATTTATAATTTAATGTATATTAAATAATTTATTAGTACAGTTACGAGAGATCACGACGGTTGTAAGTTTGATTACTACTAAAGTTGTGTTTCAAAAGAAAATTATAATAGAGACACTATAATAAAAGATCTATATACTGAAAAAAAAAATAATGTCAATTTTTCTTAACTATAGTAATTTTTGCTATGTCTGTCTTGATCTAATGATGATCGTAAACGAACGACGCGACGCACCTATTAAAGGGAAAATTGCGAGAAAATCTTTTTATCGGACCGTAAGCTCCAAGTTAGCGCCTTGAGTATTACTTTTGGACCTACTTTATGGTCCATCGTCGGGCTCATTTATTTTTTTTAATATAGAAGATATTGGACGAAAAAATATTTTCAAAATATTTTTAGGCTTGTTTTTTTTTGTTATTTTTATCGTTTTCTTTCGTTTTGTTCATTTTTTCTTTTATAATTTTTAATATTTTAAATTTGTTTCATCGTTTTCTTTGTATAAGTGAAGTTAGTGGTAAGATAGATATTGAACAGATATCTATTTACATGGTTAAAGATGTTTTTGGCTGGTTTTTAAATGCATCAAAACAAATAACGTGATGCTATTTATATATGTATTGAACAATCCGCTTCACGAGGAAGACTATTCGAGGCCAGTCGTGACGCAGGAATACAAAGTGTGACTGTAACGCGAAGGTTGTGGGTTCGACTCCCACTCGAGGAAGTGAAATATTAATTTACATTTATTTATCTTCACTCTGTCGAAGCAAAGCGCGACGTTGAGTTCTGCCACTCAACACGCAATGCCTCCAGAATTCGGCAGAAAGTTGGGAACCGAGGTTCCGTCTTCCTACCCTGCTGTGTGCGGAATACATCGTAAAGCTGATTTTTTTTTTAAAATACATGTTTATTATATGGGCTTATATTACGGGCAGAAAATGTTTTCCCCTATATGCTGCTCTCGTAAGAGGGAGGGGAGAGCGCAGATGCAGTCTGTAGATTGCAACATTTATTTATTTGATGAAGTAATCATAGTTAAAAATATATTCTTTTCGTTTTATTATTATTCTTTAATTTCTTCACATTGACTCATTGTGCTTCAGCCACTGATCGCTTTCACTGTTTTAACAAACTACTTAACGAAAATTTATCCAATATTATTATTATGTTTTTTGTCCAATTTTTTTTCAACACTTCGCATATATAATTTTTCATTTATATCAACCGTAGATAAGTATTAAACGTTAGATATATCAAATTAGAATATTATAGAATAGAAAATTTAAGTACTGTAATTAATATTTTTGACCAACAGGCTTTCACGCTTCACGCTTTATTCCTACGGTAAACGCCGCTACTATCGTCAACCTCTTTATACATGCCCTTCGAGGATCCTCATGCTTTTTACGTGACCTTACATCCGTATCTTTTTTTGTTTTTTTTTATGCATTTTGCACTACGTATACTCTATTACTTCCGTACCTTTCGTTATGTAACACATTTATTTTTTATTATTAACTTAATAATAAAAAATATTGACAAGTGGCGATAAGTTCCGCCAAGCAACACGCAATGCCTCCAGAGGTGACCTCCTGTCTCTCTTCCATCTGACCATTCCACTTCTTTATATTTTCGTATATTCAGTCTGAAATATGGAAATGGATGTTGTATTTCAAGACGGTATTGGTAAGGTAGCAATAATTTAACATATTTTGAGGAGTTTATTATGCGCGATCACGAGCCGTCCAGTGTCGGTGCTAGGTGTCCGTCAGTATTACCAAACCTCGCCTGTGATTTTCGTTCAAGTGTAAATAGGTGTATAACATTAGAGAAATATCGAACTTTATAAAAGCAGAACACTTTTACCGAACTTAACAAATACAAAATATATTCGACGTGATCTGTCCGTAGTTCAAATACGATTTCTGATGTGACATATCAATTATTTTATACAGGATTTTGTATAATTCAATACTGAAAGCTGTGGCGTAGGTTTCTGCGGGAAAAAATCTCGAAGTTGGAAAAAAAATACAATATATTTATGGCAATATTACTTAGAATAATATGTTTTTGTAATAAGTTTATTTTTCTTATGATATTGGCTGTTAGGTTTTATATCAGGTCAAGGTATTATGGTGTTTTAATTAACTTTACCCACATTTAACATAGGAAGTAGAGTTGGCACGTCAACACCACGCAATGCTTCGAAAATTCGAAAAGTGAGGAACAGAGTGTCTTGACACTAGGTTCCCTCGGCCTACATATTTATTTTCTTCCTATGGAAGAGACAAAGCGAACGTATGCACGTGTCACCTGATGACATAACACCAGGCGAGCTACAAGTGCGTTGTTATATATAAGGACAATTTATTAAAAATAAAAACAGCGAAGTAGTTCGTTACAGTAGATTTCTCTGAACAACGTAAAGCTTTTAATTCTCCGCAACAAAATTAAGACCGATTCATATAATTACAACCTTTTAGATAAACAATGAAATTACATTAAGCTTTATATTTTTTATAATTTCTTTTTATATTTTTAATAATTATATTACAAAAATAAAAAATATTATAGTGTTTTCTGATTATGTGATATCATTTTTTTAGCTCCTTATCGTGACGAGCAAACGAAAATATTAAATATTTCATCTCCTCGAGTAAGAATAGAACCTACTATTATTATTATTTCTTGTAATGTTCAATACACAATTCCATTAGCGACCCCAACACGGCTTCGTCCGCTACCACTTGTTTTCATATTTTATATATATTCTTTATTGTACTAAACTTACATAAGATAAACATAAACATATAGATTCTGATAAACTACCATAAAGTTTCATTCAAATCTGTGTAGTAGTTTTTAAGTGAAAGTGGAAGTATTTTCTGATTTTATCGTCAAAAAATTTCCTATTTTTTACCATATTCTGGCTGTAAAATAATAAAAAAGATTTTTATTTAAAAGAGCACGGCAGAGCCTTCTTCAATTCATCAAGTTTAATTTACTCATTTTTTCCATTTTTTCCGCTAAATTAGTAATGAAGCCATATCTGTCTTCACGAAGTAGGGTTACCAGGCTTTTGAATTTATATAACATAAAAGTATATTATATAAAATTGAAAGAAACGTGATTTTTTTTTTTTTATTTTAAAAAAATGTGGTCGAAGTAGAAGTTTATTAAGTCTATATAGTGAAATGTATTCCTATATAATTATAATTTCTAATTCATATTACAATTCATGTTAATTTTTTTTCAACTTCATATTGTAGTTCGCTAAAGGCATGGCAGGCAGAGAAAAGCAAATTATGGTCTATGGTGTTCTCTCCGTCAGTTCAAGACATTGATAGTTCAGGGGCAGAAGTTGACGCTGAGTTTTTAGAACAAAATAAAAAACTAGCGTACTCCATAGGTTTCTTTAACATTTTTAAAAAATATCTAGATAATGTAATGCATAGTCTTACAAGTGTTCCGAAACCAGCCGTACAATCAAATTAAATGAGATCTCGTTAAAATGCGTCGGTATTGAATGTACGTGACTAATTTGTTACCGCGAAGCCTTTGAAACTTTCATTATGGCTGATATAAAGGATCTTTGCGTAAGAAATTTTATAAAGACATTTCGTTGGCTTTGTATTAATCGTTAAATATTATATAGATGTGTTTACAATCTATACTTCTATTATCAAAATAAAAACAAATTAGCTTCACGCTGTATCCCGCACACAGCAGGGTGAAGAGAGGGAAGCTAATGTTACGACACTCCGTTCCCCACTTTCTGTCGAATTCTGGACGCATTGCGTGTTGAGTGGCGGAACTCAATGGCGCCCTCTGTCTCCACATCAACACGAAGAAATGGAAATATAAATAAATATTTCATTTCCACGAGTGGGGATCGAACCCACAACCAGTTGCGCTTACACTCACACAGTACATGCCTCTACACTTACATCTATTTATATTATAACGAGAATATAAGCAATTTATTATATAGCGTATATGAAGAGTATATTTGTTTCGTCGCGTTAATCTCAGGAATTACTAGTACGTAATGAAAAATCTTTTCTTGGATGGATAATCGAGGTAGGCTACATGCGTAAACTAATTATTCCGAAATAAGCCATCATATCATCGGTCGGAGTCACTTCTCTTCTGTAAAATGTTAAGCGGGTGAAACCGCGTTTGGGGCGCTAGTATTACTCGTATATATATGTACTATTTTATAACGCCGCAGTGAAACGAATACAAATTGACAACGATACTCGATGACGAAAATTTAAAGTATTGACTTGTATTGAAGAATATCTCGCAGAGTAAAAGCTCACATCGAGATATTCAACGTCTCTTCCTATATTTCTGAAGGAAAGAGTTATTTCTTGACATTTTTAGACGCCTTAAATACCCAATACCAAATGGTCAGACCAATACAAAATGGTCGCCACAAAAAAAAAAAACGAATTTGTAGTAAGGTTAATAATTTAAGTAGCCACAGAACGACTGAAAACGGTTGTGGGTTCAATTTTCGCACAGTGGAATTAATTATTTTCTCATTCTTGCTCTATTGAGTTCTGCCACTCTACACGCAGTGTCTCAAAAATTAGGCAAATGAAGAATGAAGTATCATCACTAGATTTACTCTGCCTACCCTGCAATATATAGGATTAAGTGAGAAGGTAATTATTCACATCAAGCCCAAGTACGCGACGCCGCGAGCAAAATATTAGATTTAAATAAAAAAAAAAATTATAATTAGAATTTATATTTAAGTTTTTATTAATGTATGTTCTGTCTAATTACTTGAAGATATTATTCTTAACTTGGCATCCCTCAATTAGCTCGTAAAGTTGTGTGTTTTATGTAATTTAAAACGAAGGAATTCTGTGATGATTTAACTATTCCGTATCCCGGAGCTTGCACGAACTACTAAAAGTTAAGCCCTATTTATCTTTGAATGCTAGTCTTCGAGTTTCTTTGAGTTCAGTTTCACCAGTAATGGTACAAACGTATGGTTGTAAATACTGCAAATTTTGGGTGCGATTCTCACTTGAGGAAAAAATATTTTAAATATTTTCATTTACTTATTCTTAATGAAAACCAATAAAAACATTTGTAAAAAATATCTATTGAAATATAAAAACAAAAATTAATTTCATTTTATAATTTTTTGAAGCGCGAGATTTGATTACAGCTAGCTTTGCTTTTTATTTGATCTTAAGATCCAAGACAGGTAAGATATCAATAAGCAAAATCATTATTTTTATATAAATGAGATACAACTCAATAAAAAATTTAAATTATTTATTTTTCTATGCTTAATTAAAAACAAAGTTGACTTACTTGCATACACAATCGTTTTTCAAATAATTTAAACAACGAAAAACTAAACTAAAAAATGCAAAAGTCTATTAAAAAAATCTGTTTGAATTGAGTTATTTGATATGTAAATAAAATGTCAAATAAAATCAGAATACAGTTTAATGCGTTGAGTAATGGGTTGCGGAACTTAACGCCGAGCTTTGCCTTGTACCAGATCCAGGAAATAAAGATATTAATTATTTCATTTCCTGTAGTGGACACATATATTACACAAATGATATTACACAATTATACAAATGATTAATTATAAAGTAAAAAAACTTATAGGACTACCAATACTGACATTTAGATGTTTTTATTCTCTTTCTTATAAGAAATAAAATTTTAGTTTTTGTTTCGAATTTTCAAATGAATTAATATTTTTATATTAAACAATAAAATTGTTAATTTTATATTAAAAATAGCAACTATTGAGTTTCTTACCGGTTCCCCTCTGAGACTGTAAAAATATATTTAAACAAGAAATATTTTAAATTTGTTGTAAGTTTTAAATAACACATAAACAAACAAAAAACCACAATTTAATTACAATATTTTTTTTTCAGTATATTTCAATCTCGTATCTTAAATCTAAGCCAATGCCCACCAAGCATGCGCGGGTTGAAAGACTCCATAGAGAGCTGGGCGGGGAGACGCGTGCGCTCCGACGGCGACACCTCCATGTGAAGAAGGATCTGGTACAGCAGGGACTTGAGCTCGCAGAGTGCGAATCTAGAACCTAGGCGAAAGAAAATTAAGTTATTATATTTATCTATTGTATTTGATAACTTGGGACAGTGAAATAATGACTGATCGTAAACAAGTTGCAACAATGTCTTATTATTCACGCAACTGTACTTGTCTACTTAAGATAAGGCATTCTTCTTAATCTTTTTAGATTTTCACTTTTAGTTCGTAACGTAAAGTTTTTTTCTTCTTCATTCTCACTGTGACAACCGAAAACGAATCTGCCGTTTCTTCTGCCATGAGGAAATAAAACTACATTGGGAATACAGTGAGTTGAGCTGACCCGCGTATCCTACGAAGAGATTGCTTCTCCACAGAATCCACCTTTGTTTCATTTTTCTCCTGTGATATCCACGTTTGGCTATATATTCTCGTATAGCTGCATCGAACCCGCACTGTTTTATGTACCTATAAATGTGCAGTTGTGCTGATGTTTTGCCGTTTCATCAATGCACCTGCCATAAAGCCTTTCTTACGAATAATATTAACTTGACTATATTTTTTTTCTATATATAGCTTACCAATACAATTTCTAGGGCCAACACCAAAAGGCATGTATGCCATTGGATTGATTTTATGTTTGTTCTCTTCTGAAAATCTTTCAGGGTCAAACTTGTAGGGATCTGGGAAGTACTCTGGGTCGTGATGGAAGCACCATACTGGCATAGATAGTATTTCACCTTGTTTCATCTATAAAGAATAAAAAGTCACAACAAACAAGCTTCACAGTGCTCCTAACAGGTTATGTTTATACATTTTTATATTTCACAGCTTCACACTATACCCCACTTATAGCAGGATAGACAAAGGATTTAAGACGAAGAGTTGGGACTCGAAAATTGGACATTTTATATATTGGGATATGGGTATCCCAATACATAAAATGTCCAATTTTCGGCATTGCGGATTGAATTGTAAATTTCTATTGTAAAAATATTTACTTACAATAAAGTCCTCCGTCGCTTCGTTGTTAGGTTTACCCATATTGTAATCCTTGAGACACTGTCTGTCCAATGCCAATATTGGCGGCCAAAGTCTTAGAACCTCTGCAAAGCAACTTCCATATTGAAAAATATCTTTAAAATATGTAAAAAAGGTTGATTTATTACATCCC
The DNA here is from genome assembly GCA_037355905.1 of Heliconius aoede. Classification (NCBI taxonomy): domain Eukaryota; kingdom Metazoa; phylum Arthropoda; class Insecta; order Lepidoptera; family Nymphalidae; genus Heliconius; species Heliconius aoede. The sequence goes on from JBAIZZ010000263.1 coordinate 143,729, forward strand.
AAATAAGTCTTAATAAGTGTACAATAATTCCGGCTTGATAAGAACTACAAGAAGGTTTAGTGTTTTAGTTTCCAAAAGGCGCGGCTTCGATTTCCACATTGTTCAAATTTATACACATTTTTTAAATATCATAAAAAATAAAAAAGACACTTACCTGATGTTACCATATCCAGGTAAGCCATGCTTTGTATAGCATTGAAGTTTAGTTTCCCGTCATTCTTAACATGCTCATCTTTAATTTCTTTAACTAATCTATCCTGTACTTCGGGGTGTACGGCCAGTTCGTGTAATGCGAACGACATGGCTATAGATATGGTCTCGAAGCCAGCGATGAAGAACAATACTGCTTGAGCTGTTAAGTCGTTGTCAGACCAAACTAAAAAAGAGAAATAATGTCCATTTTTTTCTCCTTTACGTGAAAGTTCTATTAAGATTGGTTCAGGTGTTCCGGATATTAATTAGCATGGCTCATTAGAAATGCAGACACATAGTAATTTTAAAATCATTTCTATGTATTTTAGCATCGTGTTACTTATAACTCGCATAGATTTAAAATAAAACCATATAATATATTTTTATTATGTAACTTTGTTAAAAATTATAATGATTTCGTATAAATAATCGAACGCACCTCTGCTACTAGATCTCTTGCCGACGGCCGATTCTTCAACAGTAGCGAACCCTGTGTCCTGGATGACATCATTTCCTGCTTTTTCTTCATGAGCGAGACGTCCTAAATGTTATAAAAGTATTTTGTAATAAAATATTTGTAATTTTAACTAATAAAAAATTTTTTTTCTTGCCCTTCATGTTGGATCCCACCATATCGGACATAATGAACAAAAATGGCTTGAAAATTCTTAACAGATTGATATAACACTACATATTTATATTTTTTTATGGTAAAGGACAACGCAAGCGAGTGTTCGGGTTACTTGATGGTAAGTAATCACCGCCCACGATCCCATGCAACACCAGAGGAGCCACAGGTGCGTTGCCGGCTGTTAAAGTGCCGGGGCCCGGCATTACCTAATGCAGAGCGCAGTGGCAAGCGCCACTACTTCACGCCGGTTTTAAATCCCGGGGGTGGTATTAATCCGGTCAAGTCTGCTCATATGTGTTGCCATTACGGGTGTCGTGACTCTACCACACGGACATTAGTCGCCTCTTACGACACCGACAGTACCAGGGTGATCGTATTCTAGGCCGGGATCACATGGCAAATTCAATTCAAGAAATAATTCTATATTGTGTAAATATTATAACGCAACGCTAAAAAACTTATTTTAATATGATAACATTAAAATTATGGTAAAAAGTATGATAAATAAGAAAAATAAAACCTTAAGGTTTTATTTTTCATAAATAATTTATAAATTAGAAACAATGTAAATCCCTCCTTGACTATCTCATTTTACTTGAGTTTTGTGAACAAGTACTTCTTGTGTTTTTATAATTTATAAGCTAACTTTAAAGCTGTTAAATACAAATATATATTTATTATCCATTTTATATTAAAATATCAAAATATAATTTAAATTAGTTACCTACAAAGATGATATGTGTAATTTACTTTGTCATTGAAATTTTATTTTTGTATGATTATAGACGCTATATCACGCATATATACGCAGGGTAGGCAAAGGGACCTAATGTTAAAGGCGGAACTTAACGTGTTTGAAATACGTTTTTTTTTTCAACATCCCACTGTGAGGCCTGGCAACAATACGCGGGCGGTGGCCCGTGTATGTGATGGCCCTGCCTGTTGAAGTAGGTGAGGATTTTTAATACCTTTCTTAGCTTCCATAAGGAGATGAATCATGTCGGGTCTGATGATATTCTTCATTTCTCTGTTCTTCATTGTACTTGTTACGAGTTCGATGAAGAAGTCCTTTGTACGGCTCGTGAATAAAGAAATCTTTAAATACTGTAAATAATTTTGCCTTTATATATGAAATAAATTAGAAAATATCGCAAATTTATTTAATTTGTTCCTGATCAATAAATGAAATAATAACCAAATTAATAATTCGTTATTATTCTTTTATAAAAACTAACCTTGACAAGAACAGGACACGCAGAAAGAACAAAGAAGAACAACATTTGACGGAACTTGAATTCAGAAGCCAATTTGCCCATCTCGTAGAATTGATTCTCTTCGTCAGTATGAGAGTCCACTTTGAGGCCAAAAGCGCAGGACGCGATGACGTCGTTGGCGTAGCGCGATGTTAGATCTTTACAGTCTACATTGATGTGTCCAGCTAAAAATTATATTATTAATCTTAAAGTAAAAATTTTAAACTAAAAAGAAGTAGATAAAGATTTTACTTAAGTAAAAAATGATTTATTTTATTAGGAATAGAAGAAGAACTTCCTAAGTATAATAAATGATATATTGCTCAGTTTTGTGTTACTTAAAGTTCAGTAACTTCTAAGTTTTTCCACATCCGCTTTGCAACAGGGTAGAAAGAAGGAACCTAGTGTTACGACACCCCAGATTTGCGCGAGGTGAAATTTAATGTCTTCATTTTCCTAAGTGGAAATCGGAACTGACCTGCTTATAGACTCTGGTGTCTCGGATACTCGGATACAAAAGTTATTAAGTGCACACAAAATTTATATGGATTTCAATTTTTTTGCATCTTAACAGATACGGGAGGAACCGTGTAGCTGCTTTTCTCTTTATTGCACTCACTCTTAGACTCGTTGATCTTCTTCTTAAGAGCTCTGATCATCTGGTCACCGACTTCCTCCATGAAGGGCACCATCAGCTTTATCTTGGAGCTCGTGAACGCCGGGCTTAGAGTTGATCGCATGTCCTTCCATTCTTCACCTGAGTGTATTATTAGTAAATAATAATCACACACTCGACAATTTATAAATAATATTTAAATGTAAAATTGATAGGTTTTCCATGGGACTTTTGTAGCATTTCTATAAAATTAGATATTGTTTTATAATATAAAATTAGATAATAAGTACTATATCCATGCCGGAAAGTGATTATCTCGTATCTCAAAACAAGGCTTTTTTGAGATATATACTTAGAAACATACATTGCAGGGATTCATAGTTGTAGGGTAAAATTTTACTCTATGAATACAGAACCTTAAAATATAATATGAGTATAATGTTAATATGAGTGGTACCTTTTAGTGCAAACAAATTCCTAGCAAACAGTGGCTCTACTTTAACGTCTGCAAATGCTCTGTGATCTATGAAATATTCGAAATCTTTAATTGTAATTTTCTTCACTAGGTCAATGTCGCGTATCATTACTGCAGGTTTTACGAACTCATAGACGCCTACAAATCTGCGGAAAATATATATATTTTAGAACTGATTTTCTTTCTAATGAGCAATATATTTTTGCATTCTATCTGATGACAGTATTGACTGTGGGCGTATAATATCTTTAGTTCAATTTGAAGCTTCTGCTTGAAATAATATAATATAATAAGAAAAAAAAACTGCCAAGTGCGAATTGATCTATAAAAAAAAATAGTAAATATTTATTTTTATTCTTTTTTTTTAGCTTCACGCTGTATCTTCTGATTTTTAAGTATCTGATTTTTAAGTTGTTAATGATAAAACTAACCTTTCATTCTTAAATGTGTGGTACAATTTATCTAACTGGTCACTAAAGTGCCTTTGCCTGAGTAAAATCCCCGCCATGTTGCCGAAGAATGGCACTACCTTGAGATGCTTCACTCCACAATCGCTGAACCTGGAGTACACTTTGTTGAAATACAGTACTATGATTGCTATCAATACTGACGTCCATATTAGGAATATCATCTGGAAAAAGTTATATGCTATAATTGAGGCCGTTGGGGCGCAGGGGTACAAGCGTGCGAATGGTTCGTGGTTCATGAATTGTATTCCTAATCGGGGAAATGCTATATTTAATATTTACTTTTTGCGCGCCAGTAACGAGGCACACTATTGGGTTCCGTCACTCAACACACAATACCTCGAAAATTCGGCTGAAAATGGGGAAGTATCTTAGTACTGAGTTTTCAGGTTCCCTCTGTGTACTCTGGTTATGTGCGGAAAAGAGTGTGACTTCACAAAAAATAAATCCTTATCAATCGTTTCTATCTAATCCATTGTACAAGTCAAAATTACTACGGGCACTTAGTAAGTGTCATGAGTCTGTCACCGCTAGCTATTTCCATTTAACCACCCGGCTGAAGCCGCAGGTAATCGCTAGTATTATATACATAAGTTCATATGAACCCACTGTGCAGAAACACCCGGATGAAGAACAGGATACACTTAGGTAATACACACATCCTGTTGTAATCAGATAACGTGAAATGATTGATATAGAGTACTTTTGACTTATGCAATGTAAATGGCTTGTTATCGTTATGTTTAATAGATAGACATCTTTCTCTTTATGGCACAGTGGTTAATTTTAAATGTTTATAGCTTCATACTGTTGAAAATTTAACATTAGTACGTGTTTTTAATATCTATAGATTATTTCTTATTTTATAATTTTTTTTAAGCTTATATTTTTACTAGTGGCTGCCCGCAATTTCGTTACACTTCGTGTTGAGTTCTAATTTAATGCCATGCTTTGTGTTACGGGAGCAGGAAAATAAAAAATATAATATCAAAATTTTTTTAGAAACGTATAAAAAATGTAACGTAGCGGGATACGTACCCGCACCTCTCACTAAAGGCTCGAAAGTTTGTACGGAAAAATCTATAAATCACTACAGATTTTTATAAAAAAATAATTTAAAATATTTATTTGAACACGTATTTTCGTGGTTTTTTAGAAGTTACTCCCTATACTGAAAATAATTTCATATGCATATTTAATAAATATTCGTATAGTTCAAGCAAACGAAGCCGCCCAGGTTGGCTAGTTTCTTATAATTCGACCGCTACGGTTATATATAATGTGTAGCCTCGGCCGTTGTCTAATTCGGTCTAGTAGTTTGGAGCTATTCTTGTTTTGTACGAAATAAAAATGTAAAGAATACTGAATTTAAATTGGTTAAGCCGCTTCTCATATTAGCGTGTACAAACGCACAGACGAATTGGCAAACATTTCAAAATTATTTTATTATTCGATTTAAAATTATTTTATATCGAGTATATTAATAAATATCCAAACCTCCCATAAAAGATTTTTTTATATAACTGCCATGTACAAAAAGAGACCACTTACTATTTTATTACATGTATAGATACATTATCTAAGCAGATTGTTCCAATTCAAGCTTCACGCTGTATCCCGCACACAACAGGGTAGGCAGAGGGAACCTCGGTGTTAAGACACTTCGTTTCCCCACTTTCTGCCGAATTCTGGAGGCTTTGCGTGTTGAGTGACAGAAGCGGTGTTTACGCGAGGTGTCGAGACACCAGAGCGTGGAAAATGGAAATATAAACGTCAATAAATATTTCACTTCCTTGAGTGGGAATCGAACCCATAAGCGTCACGTTACAGTCACATCCTTGTGTGGGTTCGACTCCCGCTCGGAGCAATGGGTTATTTTCATTTCCTTGGTTCGCCATTCAAATTGCACGCTAAAATTCACCGTAAAATAAATGATACCCAAAAACTTACCATTTAAGACACAATTTGCTCACAACGACTAAACAATTTTTAATAAAGTTCTTACGAACGACTAAACATGAACTGTACGTATTACACGTGCTGTCAGTGTGGAGTAGTTTGTGGAATATCTTTATTTATATATTTACTTATCATTACATCCTTATGCAATTTGAAACGCAAACAATTATCTTAAGTATACTTGTACTTAGATAAATTATACATTTATAGTATTCTAGCGCATTATATGAATATATTTGTGGTAAGTATAGGTTCGATTTCCGCTCGGGAGATTGAATTAGTTTTGTTTTCCTCATTTTAGTAGTAGCGCGAATGTAGTTCTACTACTCAGGTACTAGTTCAGGAAAACATACATACATTTGTAGTTCAATTCAAAAAAAATTTTTTTTTCAGCTTAACGCTGTATCCCGCACACAGCAGGGTAGGCAGAGGGCACCTCGGTGTTAAGACACTCCGTTCCCCACTTTCTGCCGAATTCTGGAGGCATTGCGTGTTGAGTGGCAGAACTCAACGCCGCGCTTTGCCTCGACACCAGAGCGAAAAAAAATGGAAATATAAATGTAAAGAAATATTTCACTTCCTCGAGTGGGAATTGAGTTTACGGGTGACACTCTTGTGCCATTGCACCACGACGGCCTCAAAAATAATAGCCTTAAAATCGAAGCAAAATTTGGTTTTAAAGCCGCTCGTTCAACTGTGGTATCAGATGAAAGGGCCCTGGTAAAATTTAAGTAAAAATTAAATTTATACAAAAACTCGAGACCTCCAATTTTTTTTCGAAATCTTCAGTGGGAGTTCTCAGGGTCAATAACGGACCTCGGACCTCGGAAGTCGAGTCGGCTCGCGCTCGCTTGTCTGGTCTTTTACAGTCATTAAGTCCCAAAGTCGTAGCTAGGCAACGAAAATCTTAGGACATTGCGTGTAGATGGGCAAAATTCAACGCCGTACTTTGTCTTGTTATTCGGATCAAGGAAATAAAAATACGGTAGGATGGAAAAATTATGATATTTTCAAATTACGTATAGGTAAAAATTTGAATTTGACGTGTGGACTTTCTTTCAATATTCAAGAACACAAACGAATAGTAAATCTCTCTCACTTCTCTCCGCTTCCCTTACATAATGCTACAAAATTTGTAAGGAAAATTTGCCCCAGATAGGTTTAAAGGTGATATAAAGTAAACAGAGCGCACTGTGGCCTTAATACTCGTTTACCGATTACAATTTTTAATTAAGCTGCCTGTTCACACGGCAAATGAGAAAAGATGCTGTATAGATGAATCTACGTGTTAGGATGTTACGTTATTCTTTTTAAAATTTATATAACTCTAACTTAAAATGAAGTAACAATTACATTTCACTTTCAGGAATGTAAGTTAAATGTTAATATAAACTAATCATTATTAATTATTAATAATAAAACATTATGTAATCGTTTATATGAGAATCTTAATTCAAATTAATAATATAAAATTTTAAATTTGATTTATAATCTTGCTTGACGCAAGATATTCAAAAGTATGAAAGACTCATTTGAGTATTCCCCTCCATGGAAATCTTTAGTAAAAGGCGATAAATTTATACGTTTTGAAGGGAAACCAGAGATAACTCAAATCATCAGGGTGTTGGCTCTTTTGTCGTGATGATCTAGCGGCACCCATTAATGTGGGTGCGTCCTTGGGTGGGTATATAGCCCGTTGTGGAGTTAGTTGCCTGCCTGTTGGTAGGACTGGGGAAGGGAAATCTTAAGGAGAGATGGATGAACGTAATGCTACCTGGGCGGTCAGCCGGATGAGACAGTCCTCGGTTACCCGGGGAGGCCCAGCTTAAGTGACTAGCGACCAAGGTGTCTGCTCAGGAGTAAGAGGTTGGATTGAAGTCAAGGGGGAAGGCGGGAGCAGAGGAGAGGGCGCAGGAGGTGTAGCGCCGTCTTGGCTGTGTTGGTGGCCTTCTTCACTTGCCCTGTCATGGAGAACCTCCGGTTAACCACAAATGCAAGGTACGTTGCGGTGGGCCCCAACAAGATATGCAAAAAGACTACAAATCGACCCAAATAACACCATTGTGGTGTAGTTGTGTTGTAAAATTGTATAGAAGTTGGTGGGTTCCATTCCCATTTGGGGTAATTTTTTTGTGTAAATGTAATGTTAAGACATTTCGTTCCTATTGAGACATTTTCGTTTCCTGACATTGTGTGTTTTACCTTTTTAATAGAGCGAGGAAAGTAATTGGAAAGCGACACCACAACTGTGGATCTTATATAGCCTAAATAAATAAATTAACAAGCAAATTGAAGCAATAATAACAGTTGTATAAATATAATAGAACAATTTTATTGAAATTCAACGATGTGGAAAACGTGGAAAATACATATCTAAAACGGGTTGAAACTTAGCACGCTCACGTGTTGTAATGTAAATTATGAATTTGCCTCAAAACCCTTAATATTTGCTAGATTACCCGCCTTCTCACTGTTTCGAGTTAATTAAAACGTCTGTTCAAATTAAAATCAAGTAAGGAATAAGCCCAACGGCTTACTAAATTCTAATGCTATATCATGCTATATATTGTTTTCATCTTTGCGTGAGACATTCAGTTTCTATTCTTTCCGTGACTTTTTCAACAAGGAACACCTTGGGAGAAGAAAATAAATAAATAATCATTCTCTCTGTTGAATTTGTTAGTTTATGGTTGAGTTTTTTCAATCAACAGGCACTGTCTTGAAAATGAATCAGTGTCTTATCATTAGGTTCCCTTTATCTGCAATAGGCGCTGTACACTGTGAAACTCACATCCCCGCCGTAGCCTCTACAGTCACACTTTGTGCCCCTGAGCCACTATTGGTAAAATAAAAAATTAAAATATTTTCATCATTTATATAAATTAAATAAAATAAGTGAATGAAAATCATGAGACCAGTCGTGGCGCGGTGGCAGAAGCAAAGCGACTGGTTGTGGGTTATCTAACCGCTCGAGGAAATGAAATATTTAATATTTCATTTCCTTGCTCTGGTAACGAGCCAGCGCAGAGTTAAATCACAAGAGTCAACACACATTACCTCTGAAATTCGACGGAAAGCGTTAAACGAAAGTGTCTAAATGGGAACGAAGTGACATAACACTAGGTTACCAAGTTTTTCCTGTCTACCACGCTATGCGCACGATACAGTGTAAGCCTAAAAAAAAATAAAGTCAATCTATTTTTTAAATAATCTTATTTTCTAATATTATTATCAAAAGTTGTATTGTTTATTGTTTTTATTTATGAAAGTTAAGAGAAATGCGTGTGTAACATAAGTGAGAAATATGAAATGTAAACAAGTTAAAATAAATTAAAATTCTTAAATATTAAATGCACAATAATAGTAAAAATTCAAGAATTTAATAGTAAGAATTCTTATTATTTGTTTTAATTTTATTTATAAGACAATTGAAACAACATTTTACATAAACCCATGTCTACAGTCAACAAATTAAATAAACAGATTCTTATGATCAATATTGAAATTAAAATAATAAATGTCTACGACGTAAGGATTTTTCAAATGCGAGTTCAGATTTGCCTATTTTTCGTTGTCGATGCTTCTTAACATATTATATATATAAAAGAAAAACTAAAAAAAATGGTGTACAAGCACATTCTGGAGACATTGCGTGTTGAGTGGCAGAACTCAACGCCGCGCTTTGACTCGACACCAGAGCGAAGAAAATGGAAATATAAACATAAATAAATATTTCACATCCTCTAGTGAGAATCGAACCCACAACCTTATTAAAATATACATTTAAATGAATATTTTATTTCTTTATGAGCATGTGACTGAAAGTTTGGCGGTGGCGGGTTTAATTCCAATTGGGGAAATGAATTATTTATTATTTTAATAGAATCGCTCTAATAATGTCGCTAAGCACTACAGTTTTTTATCTCGTATCTTAAATCTAAGCCAGTGTCCGCCACGTAAGCGCGGGTTGATTGACTCAGTGGAGAGTTGAGCGGGGAGACGCGTGCGCTCCGACGGCGACACCTCCATGTGAAGAAGGATCTGGTACAGCAGGGACTTGAGCTCGCAGAGTGCGAATCTAGAACCTAGGCGAAAGAAAATAAACGCGATGGTAAAATTCAATGACTAAGAAAAACAACTTTTGCATGTTGAGCAGGGTTTCTAGACAGAATGAGGAACTTCCTCCAGAATCATCGACACTGACTTCATGAAGGTCAAGCGATTCCTCTATCTTTCTTATGAATAATTTTGATTTAATTATATACTATAAGATTTATCTATAAAATTACTTACCAATACAATTTCTAGGGCCGATACCAAAAGGCATGTATGCCATTGGATTGATTTTATGTTTATTTTCTTCTGAAAATCTTTCAGGATCAAATTTGTAGGGATCTGGGAAGTACTCTGGGTCGTGATGGAAGCACGACACTGGTATGGCAACTATCTCACCTGGTTTCATCTACGGATAATAAATTAAGATTTTTAGCTGGGAAGAAAATTAAAATAAAAAATGGGAATTGAACCCACAGCCATTCATCACACCTCTTTAATAAAATAAAATATAAAGTATAATAAATATAATACAAAATATTAAGTGTCTGTATACAGACACTTAATATTGCCTGTACAGGCACTTCTTATTATTTCGTTAATGACACATAAACTATGTGTTGATTACTGGTATAAAATTTATATTCTATTTAAATACAGTCAAATTGTTTATAAATTTAAAGGATGTGCTTAAAGCTAATTATACTTGATGTAATTCTCAATTTCTATGCAAAATATTTTTTACTCGTGATGTACGTTGGAATATTCTATAATATCACTCTGTAATCAAACATCTAATAGTCAGATATATTTTTTGTAAATTCTATCTGTTGTTTATTTTTATATGAAATGCAAGTCAAAGGTAATCGAAACAGATTGGAAACTTAGATTAAACTTTATTATTGTTTTAATACAATTACGCACTTTTACCATAAAATGTAAAATTCCAATCAACTTTTTTGTTTTTTTAAATGTAATGGACTTGACTATAGATTCAAGGTTACAGATATAACTCACAATAAAATCCTTAGTGGCTTTGCTGTTTGGTTTACCCATGTTGTAGTCTTTGACACACTGTCTGTCCAACGCCAACACTGGCGGCCAAAGTCTTAGAACCTCTGACAAACAAATTCAATGTCAAGAAAAGGTAGAAAGAAATCGATTATGGGCGAGTTCGACTCATACTGACGTTTTCATAACAATTTCAGGATTGTAGGTCAACAGGAAGTACAACTTATAGAAGTTAACAAACTTAAACATGCAGACTATGTACTCATTTTGTATAAAATTAAATTTGAATATAATAAGAATGTGTAATAATTTTTTTATAAATTTTCAGTTTTCGGATTCTTCCCTTTATTTATATAGTAAGCTCTCACTCCATGCCAAATATTTTTGACACCAAATGCAGTAAAATCGAAGCATAAACGATGCTCGTAACTTATAGTATATAGTCTATGGCCCCTTGAATCATAGCCTTAAATATTTAATATTAATTTATGTATGATAACTCCACGCGATCTCGAGACAAATGCTCAGAACAGACGGACAACGACGTGATCCTATAAGGGATCTGTGTTTTTACCTTTTGAGACACAGAACCCTAAAAATGAACATAGCCAACATTCGATTCCAAATAAGTGTTCAAAATTTCGACGTAAGGCGATTTCGACGACTTGATAAGAACGTATGGTTTAGTAATAGAAGACCTCGGACAGATTCCAAGAGGCGTGGGTTCGTGTATCGCTATGATAAGCATTTTATATGTTTTTATTAAATATATTTTTGCCCTGCCCTGCTATTATTCTGCATAAAAAAGAAAAAAAAATCAACTTACCTGATGTGACCATGTCCAGATAAGTCATATTTTGTAAAGTATTGAAGTTTAATTTTCCACCATTTTTAGCATGCTGTTCTTTAATTTCTTTAACTAATCTATCCTGTACTTCGGGATGTACGGCCAGTTCGTGTAATGCGAACGACATAGCTATAGATATGGTCTCGAAGCCAGCCATGAAGAATAATACCACCTGGGCCGTTAAATCATTGTCAGACCAAGCTAAAAAGTAAGATCAATATTTATTTTCTTCGTCTACATGTGAAAGTTTCATAAAAATGGGCTTAGCTGTTCAATGATAAAATTATTTACGTCAACGTAAATAACATTTAAAGCATCTTTTTAAGTCAAAGACGCTTTAATTTTATTCATTAGCCTCCTCGTGGCCTTGTTCGTTTGAACTACTCAATTGTCTTTATACTATAAATTTTTAGACTATCCGTGTTCGTAATAAAATTATCATTTTATAGCCAATATTTATTTATTGTTATTATTTTATTTTTGAGAACCATAATAAAACACTGAATGTTAAGTGAAATTTGCCAAAGTATATTGAAAACAGCATTTAAATCGGGTAAGCCGTTTCTGAGGTAGGCGCTTACAAAAATACGAACAAACGGAAAAATAGACAAACAGATAAAAATATGTATAAATTATTGTTTTCAGTTCTATTATATTGATGAACGATATCAGATTTTTCCATATATATTCTATGTACAGACAGCGACTTTATTAATATGTATATGTATATATACCTCAAGATAAAACCATATATTTTAATATACACTTGTTCTTACTGTAAAAATTACAAATATTTAAGCATTTACCTCTGTTAACAGTTTTCTTGCCAACGGCTGATTCTTCAACGGTAGCGAAACCAGTGTCCTGAATGACGTCGTTTCCTGCTTTCTCTTCGTGAGCAAGTCGTCCTATTCACAAAATAATATTATTACATTTTAATGTAAAATATTTATACTACGCCGTGGCCGTCTGACTATAAACACTTAGGCGATTTAAGCTCCGGTAGTAAAAACACGGGGTTGAGATTCGCAACTTACCATGTAATGTTGTGAAGATTCGGCCTTTATTTTATTGATGGAATAAATTTATATTACCATATATAACGATAACATAATGAGGAGGAAAGTTATGGGTTCGATTTTCAATTTGCTAAATATATTTTTTAATTTTCCCGGTCTGATAAATAGTGCAAATTTAGATCTTGCCTCATTGGATATAATGTATCCAAAATTGGCTAAAGCTTAGAACAGAATGACATAATGGGGAACGGCGCGTTTTGTATATTTTAGTTTCATGTTATTCTCATATAGATATACTAAAGTATATAATATCTGATTTATATCCTATATTTATGTGTGTATTTATCCTGATATATATCAGAATAGAAAAATGGACAGACACTGTCGGCAATTTTCGAAAATTTTGCTTTTGAAATTATTCATTCTTCGAAGTGAATTAAATCTTCAGTCACCGTGATTATAGTAATTTCTAGATTCCTTTAAACATGATAGCCTCTTAAAATATCTTTCTTGGCTTCCATAAGAAGATGAATCATGTCCGGTCTGATGATGTTATTCAACTCTCTGTTCTTCATCGTACTTGTTACGAGTTCAGTGAAGAAATGCTTCGTATGACTCGCGAATAAAGATATCCTTAAATACTGTAAATAATTTTTAATATTTTAAATTAATTCCTTTAAAGATACGGGTTTATATCTAGTAATATAATATATAAACAGGTATATATTTATAAAATTTATCTGAAGTACATAGCGTTCAATTAAAATAATCATAGTAAAGATTCCAAGTAAGACAAGTAATAATACTAACCTTAGCAAGACCTGGACAGACAGAAAAAACGAAGAAGAAGAGCAATTGACGTAATTTGAATTCGGAAACCACTTTGCCCATCTTATAGAATTGGTTGTCCTCATCAGTGTGTGAGTCCACCTTGAAACCGAAAGCGCAAGACGCGATGACGTCATTGGCATAACGCGTTGTTAGAGCTTTACAGTCCACATCGATGAGTCCAGCTAGAAATTATAAGTTTTAATATGAAGAGATGATGAAGAAGTCGTCTCCAAGAGTCGTTAAATTACAATTTTATCTGTTATTTAACCACAAAGTTTTTCACGCAAATAATTAAAATAATAATTAGAATTAAAAAAATACTTTAGATTCCCTCTAGGGAGGGACCCTTCGATGATCGATAAAGCGTGAAAGTTTGTTTATTGTCTACTTTCGTGCGTCAATACAATTATAAGTTACTTTTCGACTCGTTGATCTTGTTCTTCAGAGCTCTAATCATCTGTTCGCCTACTTCCTCCATGAAGGGCACCATCAGCTTTATCTTGGAGCTCGTGAACGCCGGGCTTAGAGTTGATCGCATGTCCTTCCATTCCTCACCTGTGTATTGTTAGTGAATGGTAATTCGTCAGCGATATAATTACATGAAAATATAGCAATTTATATTTAATATACTCGTATATAATAAATTTAATATATAAATATTATTCATATTATGAATATAACCATCAAATTCAAGTTTAAGGCTTTTACTCGACTATTTTTTTAGGTACAAGTTGTATTGTACAATATTTGTGGTAAAAAATAGCCAAGCCATATTGAGAGCTTCAGTCTTATACCGAATGAACGTAGAACTTGTTATCTGTAATAAATAAATAAAAATAAAAAAGCCTTTTAATTCCATGCAAGTATTACACATAAGATAGCTAGCTTAAACCTCTATAAAATTACACTATATCACTGGTCTCTATCTTCTTATTTCTTATGTTTTAATTTATATATTTTTAATAACTTGCAAGGACCCCTCCGCGGGTGAAGGCCTCCTCCAAAGATTCCCACTTTTTCTTCGACCCTTAGTTGGCCTATTTTGGCATTAAAGTCGCCCGTAATTATGTATGTGTTGTGTGCAGCGTCCATGGCTTTATATATATCCGCGTAGAAGGTGTCAATTTTTTCTTCTTCTTCTCTTCGGTGAAGAAGGAAGGGACCTTTTCTGGTTCGGTTTTTGTACGATCAGTTTGTCATATTTTATAAACGCTTTGTTACCCTTCTCCCTCTCCAACTTTAATTGTTCTTGTAACTCTCTTCTCGTCTTCAGTACCTGCACTGGGTAATCTTCCTTCAAATAATATTGAGTGTCCCTTAAAACTCCCTTCTGTTTGAATATATTTATCTTCGTACCCAGGGTAGAGAAGGTTGCAATCACTGGGCGAGGTTTGTCCCCTGGCTTTCCAATTCTTTTTATCTCTTGTATATCCCTGGTTCTATATCAATAATAAAGCGTTCCTTTATAAAGTTTAACAAGTTTCCTTGTAGATTTTCATATGACGTTACATTCTCTTCAATGCCAAAGAAAACTATGTTCCTCTGTCTCGCTTGTTTCTCCAAAAAATAAATTATTTTTTCTTGCACTTCAATTTTTTCTTTCAATTATTTCTGATTTTCCTCCCATTTGAAGAACCTTTCATCCAATATTTTATTGATACTCTGTGTAACCTGTTTTGCTACATTCTCTCCACTTTTTCGAATTTCTATTTTTTGATCGTCTAATTCTCTTTGTATGTTTCTAAGAGCATTCATAATTTCGTCCATGACTGGTTTGTTGTGGTACAAGTAGTGCCTTCTAGTAGTTCGTTCTTCCACTGTGTTCGCCGATGTAGTTATCTTATCGATGAATGCCGGTACTAAACTTAATGGCTGATGTTTGAAGTAGTTGATGATACTTGTAGTAGATGGCGCTGTAATTAATATGCTGTCTACCGGTGATCTATTCGAAGTTGCTAATCATTCTGATATGAGGTTATGTTTGGTAGCCAAATTACACTAATTAGTTTCTTAGCATAAAACTTGCACTTAAAATGTTAGATTGCACTTTTTCACTGTATTACATACGTTTTTATCAGTATAAGTCCTCGTAGTAATAGAGAAAAATACAGTTGAAGGTCCAGACTTTAATTGTTTATTTATTAGTCACTTCATCACTTTAGTCCTATTCTCCAATGAATGATATTATTTACACTGTTTTCTATCACTTTACACTTTAATACTGTCCAGATACACATTAATAACTTTTAAAAAGATTTTTGATTGTGGAGCCGATGTTTACTGTGGCACCGTGGCGCCCTCCCTTTGTTATCTGTATAGATCTGCTATTCGTTTGTCTGTGAAATCTAATACTACGCATTACTTAGTATTTTACTTAAATTCTCTTTATTTTTTCGATTTTCTCTTTATTTTTACATATTTTTCCGTGTGTATATGTATAATACTCTGTCTGTCTACCTTTTATTTCTAGATCACCTACGATGGTTTAGATTTTTGAGGAGTGAGTGAGTCAGTCGACAAAAATGCCAAATTTCAAACGTTAATATACCAATAACCATTTGAGTTAAATTGTTGTAATTTTATATTCATTAAATGCCAAGGACTTTTAGCAAATGTGTTGATTAACGAGAACGAAAGACTCAAATAAATGTAGCTGGTCGATGGAATCGATAACCCTTATGCTTACAATAAAAATATATAATATAATGCTCATAATACCTTTTAAGGCAAACAAGTTTCTACCGAACAGTGGTTCTTGTTTATCGTCCGCAACAGCTCTGTGATCTATGAAATGTTCGAAATCTTTAATTGTGATTTTCTTTATCAGTTCGAAGTCGCGTACAATTACTGTAGGTCTGACGAGTTCGTAGCTACCCATAAATCTGGCGGCAAAATTGTTAGTTTTTCAAAATTTAATAAAATAAATCGGCTTCACGCTATATCCTGCATAGCAGCGTAGTTGGGGGCAATCCAGTGTTAAGACATTTCTTTGCCTATTTTCCACCGAAAGCTATTGAGGTGAAACTCAACGCTCTCCTTACCATCACACCAAACTGAAGAAATGAAAATAAACATTTAAATTAATATTTTATTTCCTCGAGTAGGAATCGATTGCGTAGCGTGAGCGCTTGTCACACCTTTGTGCCCCTGCGCCACGACTGGCTTCAAACACAATACAAACTAAATTTATTTATCTAGTATTAAGACAATCCATTCTTCACTTGTACACCGTACACTAGACAGAGAAAATAATAACCTTAAATAATTACATGCGGTCGTGAAGAAATCGAACCCCCAACCGGTGCGTTCTAAATTTTAACATGTAATAATAAAACTAACCTTTCATCTTTAAATGTATGGTACAATCTGTCTAACAGATCGCGTAAATGATTCTGTCGGAATAAAATACTAGCCATGTTGCCAAATAAAGGAACCACCCTGAAATGCTTCACACCACTGTCGCTGAACCTGGAGTACACCTTGTTGAAGTACAGCACAACAACTGCTAGCAGTACCACTGTCCATATTAGTAAGATCATCTGAAAAAAATATATATCTTTTACTTATAATAATATTGATTGACAATCCTTCGTGCAACAGCTTTACACTGTATCCTGCTCATAGTAGGGTAGGCAAAGAGAAAGTTAGGATACACCGTTGTCATAAATCATTTTCATTCCCCACTATCCGCCAAATTCTTTAGGCATTGCGTGTTAAAAGGCGAGGAACCAGAGCGAGAAAATGAAAAGATTAACCATTTTTTTTACCCCAAGTTAGAAATGAACACGCAACTGTTTACTTTCAGTTCAATTCAGTTGGGCCCCTGCGCCACGACACCCTCAATAGTTTTGGGAACGTCTACCTCTAGTTGAAGTTATAACCATCGTATGTAATGTACATATTAGAAGCATAATTAATTACTGTGTCATTTAGATGATATTTAAAGATAACGATATCAAACAATTTATAATTAATTAGTGAAATAAACAATAGAGATAGTACTCGAGTTCGATTACTTCACGTTATCTGAGGATGTGTGAGACACCTTAGCATATCCTGTTCTCCATCCGGGTATTTCTACGCAGTAGGTTCATATGAAATATATATTTTTAGCTTCACATTGTATCCTGCACGTAGCAGAATATGCTGATGCAATTAAGTGTTCGTTAGAATACACTTCGTTCTCATTGTTAGTTAATATGCGGAACTCAAAACTTCGCTTTGCCTCGTTACCGGAACGAGGTAATAAAAGCATCAAATATTTCATTTCCTTGAGTTGGAATCGAACCCACAACCAGTTGGGCTTGTGGGTTGTGGGTTTCATTACCACTAGGAAGAATGAATAACTTTGTTTTCCTTGCCCTAGACACAAGCGGCGTTGAGTTACGCCACTTAACACGCAATGTTTCCATACCAATTTCCAGGTCAACGGCAATTCCAAATTATAATAAATAATAGTTTTAAAAAAAAACGAAAATACACGCTTTTGTGAAAAAACTTTAAGTGAAAATGTAAAAAGCATTTTTTTCAATATGAATTAAGCAAAATGTAAATAAAAAAATGCATTGTAAAAAACGCGTGGAAAGCATGGTGTCAATAGATTGATTACTTAGAAAGTACAAAATCGTATTTTTTTTAAATTTTTTTTATTAATCCGTCCGTCCGTGTAGATTGTACGTTTTCGTTTATATGGATTACAGACTTAGATATAAATACAGTCTAAATATAGGATGAAGGCCACCGCTTGGTGTTACTATGCAGTACCGCCTATAATCTATATCATTACTGGGGCCGTGGTGGGGCAGCAACGCGTCGTCTGTAATAGCGACGGTTGCTGGAATTAGTATACTTCGATTTGCTCAAGTGAGAAGACAAACGACGGCGTTTATTACCGTCACTCAACATACAATATCTGAAGAATAGAGCTGAAATTTTGTATTTTTATATAAATAGTGTACAAATAAAAAAATAAATAATAATATAAGTGTCTAGGAGTCATATCGAAATAGTTATTTTTTTATGAAAAATGTGTTCAATAGAATAGAGTTATTAATTATAAAATTGGACAGCGTCTGTAAGTGCGACCATTGTGGCTTCAATTCCCACTTGAGGAATAAATTATATTATTTTGCTCGCTCTAGTATGAAGATAAGGCGTGGCGTCGAACTCCGCTACTCAAAACGCACATAAAAATATTATACACAAAAACTCACCTTGTATATTTTACTCACGATTCAATTTAAAAAAAATAATTTTAATATTTATATTTAATAAATAACGGCACTCTATATACGTATTACACGTGCTCTCAGCGTGAAGCTGTTCACGGAATATCCTTATTTATTTACTTAATATCTAAGTATCATTTATCTTTATATCCGCTTGGAGTTTGAAACGTAATTATATTATCTTAAAAATATTTAGATAATCTTCAAATAATGTATTTTTAGCATTCTAATCTAATATATAGTTATATAGAGTGGAGTACATCATGGCACTGTGGGGCAGCGTCTTACATTCTATCGATTGTGGGTTCGATTCCAGTTTGTGGACACAAATTATTATAATTTCCCTGTATTGTACAGACAAACCGCGACCTTGAGTTTTATCACTCATAAACTAGCCGCTATAACTAGGTTATTATACCGTTTTCGCTTACTTTACTGAACTCACTGACAGAAAGAAATAATTTTTACATTCCAAAGTTTCGCAAAAATAAAATGCGAGTGACAAATATACACACATACATACAAATATGTCCGCCCAACATCCTCCACCTTGGCGGCCGGCAACGTATATGTTGCGCCTCTGGTGTTACACGCGGTCGTGGGCGGCGGTGATCACTTCACATCACTATCAGGTGACTCACACGCTCGTTTGCCTTAATCCTCTCTCATAAAAAAAATATAACGAGGTACAGTTAAAATAATAATTCAGCTAACTCTATTTATATAAAGCCTACGTTTCTATAAATTTAAAATGTTACATACAAACAGCAACCACTCAAAGCAAATTATATTAAAATTTCAAATGGAAAATTAAGGGTGAGGTGATGTATTTGCAGCTGTAAACAAAGTGTGACATCTTATATTTATTAATTAATACATTATATTTCTTAGTTCAGTTTCATATGAACAACACATACTCATACACTACCCATTCTTAGACAATGAGTTAAATGTTTAGTTATGACATTTAGAGCTTTCAAAATATTTAAAAAAGTGGCTTCACTTTTCCTGCATTGCGGGTTAGGTAAAGGAAAACTTTTGTCAAGACACTTCGCTCCTCACTTTCCGTATTGAGTGAAAAACTCGAGGCTGGATTTTAAAAATATTCGATATCCACTTGTTTTTCCTTATTCTTCTTCTTTCTAGTCTGCCAATCCTGCTATATGCAGAATAAAGCATGAATTTAAAAAAAATAAAAAAATACCTGCAAATTGAAAGGTTATGCCTGTTTCACTTGAAACTAAAAATAAATTAATACACAAGTTAATAATAATTAAACTATTCTATTTCACATTCAATAGTAAATGTATGAGGTCAGCCACTCCTTTGTGGTGAACATTAGAGTACATTCATAATAATATCAAATATTGTATATTATGTAATGTTTATTTTATGTAAACTTTACACTTTTCATACAATTTTTTTGTACTATAATTTCTAATTTTTTTTTAGCAAATTCCACACATGCAGGTTGATTGCGTTGTCTTAGATGCTTAATGTCATTGTGCTCTATGAAACTAGAAATCTGGATATATTGATACTATTTTTAGTTTTATACCACCACGTGATACAATGCAACGAAGTGATCTTGTAAGGGCTCCTTTTTATTTAAGTTCCCTACAGCAGATTAACGATTTTTCCAGCTTAACAGGGTAGGCCTAATGTTAAGATACGTCGTTCTCCATGTTTCGTTCAAATTTCGAGATATTGCATATAAGGGGCGGGACTGACCGATGTACTTTCATGTCAGGGTGAAAAAATGAAAATAATTCATTCCCCAGAGTAAGAACCCCCGAACCCAGAACCACACTGGTAGTTACCAGACACTGTACTACTGCGCAACAGTAACCAACATTGAAATTAACATATTAAATTAACTTGTAAGTTCGCGGTTGGATGCCTATTTTAATAACAAAATATAATACAGTGTTTCATAAATAGCGAAAGGTGTCTAAATTAAATTAATTATAACTCAAAACACAGCTTTTAACGTTAAATATACAAAATAACCAGTCATTGTAGAAAAAAGCTTCATTTTAATATATATGAAAAATGCGTTATGAAATTCCGGGCGTAATTACTCGTGAAATGTTAAAAGGTTTATATTTTAAAGTTATTTATGTAATGAGTTAATAGTCTGTGAAATACTCGTATATATGTAAAAAAATAAGCTTCACGCTGTATCCCGCGCGCAGCAGGGTAGGCAGATGAAATCTAGTGTTAAGACACTCCGTTCCTCAATTTCCGCAGTATTCTGATGGTATTGTGTGTTGAGTGGCAGAACTCAAGGCCGCGCTTTGTCTCGACAGCATAGCAATGAGCTGGAAATATAAATTTAAATAAATATTTCATTTCCTCGAATGTGGATTGAACCCACAACCAGTCGTGTTTACATTTACACTATCAGGTGCATACCCTGCGTCACGACTGGCCTCCAAACATATACAGTCTTCGATATTTCTGTGAGCGAATGGTATCGATACCCTATAATTACAAAGTAACACAGTTTTGCCCAGTAAAAGCTTCGCTTCGCTTCGCCCAGCTCAATTATCAACTATTTCACTACAATGAAATATTTTTGATTCCGGACTAGTATTACTTAAATTACATTCAGACTACAGACAAAATTAAGCTTCTAATTCAACGTAATCAAAATAAAGTCCTTGACCACGGACTCCTGCAATGTGTACGAAACGTCGGGCTTACAAAAATGTAAAAAGGTACCACGTGTCAATATGTCGTTCACATTTAAAATTTTCAGAGAGAGGGTTATATAAGTCTTGACGTAACCATCAGTCAATGTCAATATCGATCGATAGAACCTTAATTTACGGGCAGCGCGTCCGCAACACTCAACTACTCGTATACGTCTCTATGATAACACAAAGTTTGGCGTTAACACGTAATAAAGCAGATATTGCGAGCGTATTATCCATCGCGTAGCAAATTTCTAAGAATATTATAAATTATTATGTAGAAGTGATATGAATGTTTGTTTTAGTGCTTCACGATGTGAACATAGCACGCTAAGTTCTTAGGATTCTTCTGTCTTCCCTGATACGTGTGGAAGACTGCGAAGCGAAGCTAATGTTGTAATGAGCTAATTCTTTTTACAACAGAAGAGTGTGACTTCGATTTCCAGCTGAGAAATTTTGTTTAATGGATTAACGTATATAATGTTAGCTCATTTTCCGTCGAATCCTTGAGGAGTGGAATTAAATATCGCGCTTTGCCTCGACAGTAGAGCAAAGATATGAAACTATAAGTTTAAATAAATATTCCATTTCCTCAAGAGGGCAGCGAACCCACAACCGTTTACAGTTTTTTTTTAATTTAATTAAAAAATTAATTATTTTTAAGTTGTAAATTATCGGCACTTAACGTGTGCTAAGGGTAGTTTGTTCGTTTTCATTTATTAACCAAGTAGTCCATGTACTGAGTTTTACGCATCTAGGAATGTGAAGATTTTTATAGGAAACAAAATAACGTGTCTAAAAAAATAATTATTCTATATAATATCTGTGGGTAGCGTAGTTTCGGAGAAATCGTATAAGTCTCTACAGAGTACAAATAGAAGTTTTAACAAATTTTACAGAAGTACAACGTGTAAACCACGTTGATGCTGATCAAATTTCTTTACATTAACTTAAAAAAATAAAGAGAGAGACGAACTTCTTAGCATTCCATGGATTCACCGTGCGGGTGCCGGGTCCATCGTGTGGCAGAGGGAGTAACACCGAGTAGCCCCGGGACTTGTGATTCCGGGTGTAGGTTTAAAAGAGGCCTCTTTGTGATGATCATCAACACTCACCTTTACTACTCAGGTTTACCCCCCCTACCTAGCCAAATTTCATAGGAGCCTGCTAATGCTGCTTTAGATACTCGTTCTAAGGTAGAACTTACTGCAGTTCTCGACAGGCCAAGGTCTTTCAGTAGGTTGTAGAGAGATTTTGCTGGAGATTTTGATATAATGTCCTAATTATATTCGTGACCTAATGGTGGTGGTTTGTGGATTGACTGTCAAACTGTAACGCGGCGCTTGTCGGTTCGGTTCCTACTCAGAATTATGAAATCTTTTCACTCTGGTAACAATACAAAGCGCGGGGTTGATTTTTATCACTTTTTTTAAAGTTTTTTTTTTAGTATAATAGACAAAAATATTTTAAATAAAAAAATGTTACACTCAAAACCAAACGTAAGTAAGCACAAATTAAATAATTAAATTAACCAACGATGCCCCTTCCATTGTAACTACTAACCGCCTCGCTCCGCCTCGAACCGGCTTCAGCTAGATATTGAATTAACACGAGGCCACACTGTGGAATTTTAATGACACAGGGATTTTTTTTGCTTCAGTAATACCTCTTTTTGAGGTTGCTGACGATTAATATTTACATTTTGTACAACGTTAATAAGACCATAATTAATAAGAGATAATTATAATTGTTTATAATTTTATTATTGACTTTTCATTTCGTCACTGTAAAATGACTTGAGACTTAAGAAAAACATAGGTCGATGGATGGTGTCTCGACTACAGAATTGTCTGGCATGCTCAGCTTAAGAGATACCTGGAGTTATGAAATGCAAAATATTCTTAAAACGTAAAAAAAAAACAATTTTGTGTTTTTTCGCAGAATGTGGATTGAGGATATAGATTCATTACCGAAAAGAAAACTTAAAATATGCTCGTTATATTTGAATAAAGTAATTTAACAACATATATATTTTATATTATATAATGCAGATTAATAAAATACTTTCAAAATAGAACTTCTATTGTATAGGCATGTTCCCACAATATATAAATACTAATTAAGCAGCCATTTCACATTATTTTAGAATTTTTTAGGAAATAACATATTATCAGATAATGTGGTCTCCATTTTTCGTTAAGGACAGCTGAACTTTCAATTTATATTAGTACAATAATAATTTAGTTTTATATAAGTACAATTATATTTTCTAAGAAAAAGGAAATTACATTACTTCGGCAGAATGTGGGGAACGGAGTATTTTAACACCGAGGTGCCCTCTGTTTACTCTGCTGTGCGAGGGATACCGCGTGAAGCTGCACAAAAAAAGAGAACTTATTTTTGAGTTTTGTGTACCTGATCCCGGTGATCGATCTTACAATCATTACGCTTAAAGCGAACCTGAAAGCTTAGTATTAAGACACTCCCTTCCCATAAAGATACTTCCACTGAGTTTTTTTAGCGGCGAAACTCAACGCCGCGTTAACTATAACTTATTTTTAAATTTTCCATACATTTTAAAGTATTAAGATCTAAAGCTAGTTTGAGCATATTCCACCCCAATTGCATATAAGTGCTTCCAGTGATAGATTGTTCTTAAACTTCTATCTGCAGACTCGTTTTAGATTCGTTTCTGTGTAGGGTTGCATTCGTATCAAGACATCATTTTTGGCCATCATAAATTTCAGGCCAGCGTCTACTGTAAACGTAATTGTAGTGGGTTCAATTCCTATTTGGGGGATGATAAATATTTTCGTTACCTCGTTGTGGTAACATGGGCCCAGAAAATCGAGTGGAAATACACAGAATCCATATTACTGAATGAGGGTCTCGTAAAAAGCAGGAGGATCCCCCAGAGAACACATATGTATTTTAAATGGTTTTAAATATATTTCTTAAATATCTACTCGTTATTTACTATTGCGGCGGTGAGTTCAGCTACTCAACACGCAATGCCTCCTGAATTCGGCAGAAAGTGGGGAGCGGAGTATCTTAACAGTAGGTTTCCTCTGCCTACCCTGCTGTGCGCGGGATACAGCGTGAAGCCGATATATAGAAAATAAACCCATTACTAAAGTACTCGAATCTTATAATACTGCTTTCATTTCACTGGAACACAAAAATATAACAGAAAAATATACATGTACATATAAAACAATGTAACAGTTTTAAAAAATCTCCAACCCTAGCACCAGTATTTGACGTAACAATCCATCAATCAACTTCGTATGAAAGTTGTTTGGAATATATTCACTTTTTAATGTATATTGTAGTTCACTTGCATAGAGGAGCTTTGTGGGGCTTTTATATATTTATGTATTGTTTTGAGGCTAGTTTTGAAAAGTTCGGTTCCCATCGGTGTGTAAATTTCAAACTATGTAACAGATTTTAATGCGGTTTTCACTAATAGACTGTATGTGTGTGTATTGTGTACATATTATATTACAGCAAAGCCGAGAATATCAATTGTTTGTGATATAATTAGTCATATTTAAACATCAAAATGGTCTATTACTGAAGCCATAACTGAACGCAGACGAAGCCAAAGGCGGAACACTAGTATTTTTTAAGCTTCACGCTGTGTCTCGTTTGTAAGAGGGTACCCAGAGAAAATATAGTGTCAAGACACTTAGAGATTATGAGACTCCACGAATCGCCCAATTTTCTAGACATTGAGTTCTTAGTAGTAGAACTTAAAAACGCGCCTTGTTTTCTTAACAGAGCCAAGAAACGAAAATAATTTGTTCCCCCAGGCGGTAACTGAACTCACATCTGTCGCGTCTACTGACACACGTTGTGCCGCTACGCCACGCCACAATATCCTCTAATTTCCAAAAACAAGTCGTATATTACGTAAAACACATTTTCTTTGGTAAAATTCTTTAAAATTTTCTCATATGATTTACTTACATTCAACCTATTCAGTCTCCACGTACTCGTCAATTCCATTATGAATATCCCATTCGTTGTATGTGGGTTAAAACTCAAGCTTGTTACAGAAAGCTACGTAATTCAACTCGTGTGAGGTACTCGTACGGTACATACATAAAAGTTCATTTGCCTCGCCGCCGCCGTCTTTAAAACTAAAAATACAAGTTAAGAGAAAATGTATGGGAACGTTAATGAAATATTTTGTGAAAAATTTTTACTCTAATTTCGAAGTTCTTTAATTTTATTATATTTTTGATTTTTAAGGTTCCTAAGGCTGTACCTAGCGTCACGTAGACATCGAAGACGGGGCGCTGAACGCTACGACTTTAACACCCCTTTCACGTCGTCCACTGTCATCAATCTCTTCGTGACATGACATGTGTCATATCTTTCGGGGGAACTTCATGCTTTTTTTGACCTTCTTCAATATTAGTATTCTCAAAGAACCACCGAGATTCATAAGAATATATCTTTTAGAGAAATTATGATTTGATGTTCTGAGATACTGAACCGATTTTAGATTGTAATATAATAAATATTTAATTTATTTCCAAAACAATGATAAATCTTTGTGGAAATTAAAATAACGTAACCAAGGAGTTAAAATTTTCATGTTATTTATAATAAGAATATCTTATATGACGGACATACAAACCCTAAAAATAACTAAGGTACCTCCAGATACCCCTTGACAAAAGACAAAAACACTAATTAAAAATTCATTAAAATGTACTAGTATACTTCAAATGCTCAAAACTCTTTTGTTTCTTAAAGCAGGTAATTGTCTACATCGTTAGCATAAAAACACTTGTCTCCATTATGAGTTTTAGCTTTATGACTTTTATAAAAGGTTCTTTCAACTAGTCTAGTCGTTTATGTGCTCGAGTAAAAAGGGATGTTTGTTTTCATGTATTTTCAGTGTTTTGAAGGTATATTGATTGTACTGTAAGTGTTTATAAAGTCATCCTATAGTAATTAGCGCAGTAAGTAATAAAGAAATCTGAAAAGCGAGAGTCGGGCTCGCTCACTGAGGGTTCCGTACAAAAATTGGAGGTCTCGAGTTTTTTCTGAAATTCAGGCTTAGCTGAGCAAGAGCTCTTATATCTGATGTCTCACTTGAACTAGCGGCTATAATGCCAAATTTTGCCTCCCTTTTAAGGTCATTATTTTATAAGATTTTGAGGTTTCGAACATCACTCTCTCAGTACTCCTCTATACTCCCTGATATATGTCAAACCCATAACTGTCGTATTTAGAGTAATTAAGGGAGTGCCTAGCACGGAGTTCCCTCTGCCTATCCTGTAATGCGGGAAAAGGCATTCTGCAATTTTTTTATTTTCATTTTACCCCTACGAGGCACAGCGTGGCGTTAAGCTCCGCCACTGTTCCACCGCATTATTGGCCTATCTACAGAAATTATCTACATGCAAAAGCTTCGTGTAATCAGATAAATAATAATATTTTTATTAAAAGTGAAACTTAATTTTGATTGTCTGAATAAACACGAGACGTAGCGGTGTAAAGTTTGCTTTATCAGCAAAGGATTCAACCAACTATAAATAAGTAGTAATTGAAGGATGTGGTATTTATATACTAAAGAAAATTTCACAATCAAAATATTTTTTATTAAAATACTTAATATAGTATAAGTATAGTATAATTATTAAAATAACTAATTAAGTCGTCGAATTAATATGTCGCCACCATCTTCTCGAAAAGCAGTTCTGGAGGCATTGCATGTTGAGTGGCAGAATCGCGCTTTGCCATGTTACTAGAGCGACAACTTGAAAATATTAAAAGTTTTTCTATTCCTCGAGGATAACCAAACCCACACTTATATATGTTCCTGCGCCTCGACTGGCTTCGAAAAAGTTATGTGTTATTAAATAGATCGGCTTCACACCGTATCCCGCACACAGCAGGGTAGGCAGAGGAAGCCTAGTGTTAAGACACTCCGTTCCCCACTTTCTGCCAAATTCTGGAGGCATTGCGTATTGAGTGGCAGAACTTAACGCCGCGCTGTGCGACACCAGAGAGAAGAAATGGAAATGTAAGCGTAAATAAATATTTCACAACCGTCGCGTTACAGTCACACCCTTGTGCCACTGCACCACGACGGTCTATATTATTAAGTTTACGTATTTCTAAAAAAATACTACAGACTAAATATTTTTTAATTAAGTGGAAAAGCAAGCAGCAGAGAGCTTCAATTGCGACTCTCACAGTCCTTGCATTCGCTGTCATCAAGAAAGTTCCTCGTGTGATTTCATATTGTATTGTCAAGTATATCATTTATGTAAACCTTCATAATATTATATTATTAGCTCTATATTATCAGAAGTCAGCCAAGATTTCCTCTGAATCTATTCGCTTGTGAGTATAAAATATTCTTGTATTTCATTTTTGTTTGTTTTTTGATATTGATAATTTTTTAATATAAAAATTGTATAAAAGCTATACAAATTAAAAAAAGTCATATCCAATCCAATAGCGTGTGTTTTTGGCACATTCAGAATAATTAGCAGTTCGCGACTCACGGTCTGCGGGTAGCGGATAAATAGGACCGAAATCTCATTAAAATACATACGACAGTTACAGGTGACATATTTATTTATTTGTTTTTGTTTTTAAGGTTTTCTGTTGACTCGAGATGTAATGTTTTCGAATTCTGAATTGAGTGGCGTCAACTTAGGTAACATGTTTCGTGTTTACTCGGAAAAAGTCCCTACTAGTTTCAAATTTGGGGAAAACTTTGCCTGTGTATCTGTTAGTTATTCGGTAACCGAAAAAAAATATATATAATACATACATTAACAGTTTCTCTAAATTTGACCAACAGCGACTAGCAAGCTGATAAGTAATTTTCTATCTACCTTGATAGAAAAATAAATAAATTAGAACACAGCTAAGTAGGTAAAAGAAACCTAGCGTTAAGACACTCCGTTCCCCACTTTTCGCCCAATTTTTTGAAACGTCGCGTGTTGAGTGGCGGAACTCAACGGCGGACTTTTGCCTTGGTGCGAGAGCGAAGAAATTAAAATATAGATAAATAAGATCATTTCCTTGAGTGGGGATCAAACCTACAACCTATAATCGCGTTATAGTCACAACTTTGTGCGCCACGGCGGCCTCGACGAGTATAAAAAAAATACATAGCATTTACTTCAACACAGCGTACAAATTTTACACCTATTTATCTTAAACGTAGGTAAATACCCTGCCTCTTAATTAACGTCTTATAAGCGCTATACAATTCATACGAGCGTCTGCTGAATACTCTTATAGAATCCTGCTTTCATGGTGACAGCATAATAGATCGTGAAATGGAATAGAATAGATGTCAAAGTGGCGGTAGTTATAATATATTTCAATAGATTTAGCTTCTCCTTTAAATTAAATCTCCTTCAAATTAATATTAATGTGATTACTGATATTACTAAGATTAATAAATAATTGACGTGGCGTTTAATGTTAGAAGCTGGTCCGCTACGCTAAGACAGCCTATTGATATTTGCTTTGATGAGTTGCGGAACTCATCGCCGCGTTTTATCTTATTGTTAGGGCGTGCAAACGAAGAGAATTCACTATCCCAATTGGGATTTGAACCGTCAAAAGAAACGAGAAAGTGGAGAATGGATTAATATATCATTTGGTTCTCCGCTTACCTTGTAAAATGTATAGAAATCGCATCTACGACCTTTTGTCTAGCAGTCAGGAATCATTTACTATAGAAATATCAAAATATACTAACAATATTAAACTACTGGTAAAACTATATAACAGTTTCAAAACAAGTCGTCACAAACAGAGTATTACCGTGTTGGAGTGAGAGGGTCACACCGTTCCTTATGTATTATTCAACGTCCAAACTATTCATTGCTTAGATGTAACTAAGTTAGAAATAGTTTATTTAATAGATTTTCTTATTACTTAATTAAGTATTAAGAAGTTGCTTATTACTATTTCCTGTATAGTCCTACGGAAGTACTCGTATCATAGTTGCCCCAAGTTGGAATTGAACCCATAACTGTAGCGTTTACAGCCACATATTGTCACTTCTAAATTATGTGCGTGGGGAGCCGAGTGATTTAACATAAGGTTTCCTCTGTCTTCCATGCCGAATACGTATTACGTGAAGCTAAAAAAGTCATAAAAAAAAACGCAAAATTTGAATCTATAATCTCCGCAGTATATATAAACGACGCAACAGTAAGTTATTAATAATAATTGCAACAAAATCGAGAACAAGACTTAGTTCTTAATAAGCGATTGTTTCATTATATTTCCTCTACTTCCTTTAATTAACGTGAAAAGCCTGAAGTTGGTCAAAGGTCTCGACAAACGAAACGATTGAGTAGTCTTCCGAGAAAACATCGTATTTAATTGGAAGCAACGACTATATTCTATTGTATTATTTTATTATTAATTGATACATAGATGGAGCCATGGGGTCGCAGCAGCACATCTGTTGATATAGAAATGTTAACGCGTTGATATAGAAATGGTGCCATCGTACAACCTATCGCTTTTGAATTTGCACATTTGTGCCCCTACCCTACAACTAACTGGCTTCGACTGCATTTACTCGTATACTTATAAATTCCTATTTTTAGAACTGACAAAAAAATCTAGTTTCATAAGTCCATATTTCAATCCAGATACAAATCTGCTGTTTCAACATTCCAAGACCCATATCTCGCGGCTCATTGCACAGGCCTTAGGTCAGGCCCTGACCGGTAACCTATATTATACTTATGAATATCGTTTATACCGGTACGCATAGTTTGACTATTTATTTTCGGCCGTCGTGGCGCAGCGGCACAAGGGCGTAACTGTAACGCGACGATTGTGGGTTAGATTCCCACTCAAGGAAGTGAAATATTTATTTACGTTTTTATTTGCATTTCTTTGCTCTGGTATCGAGGCAAAGCGCGGCGTCGAGTTATCCCACTCAATCCGCAATGCCTCCAGAATTGGGCAGAAAGTGGGGAACGAAGTGTCCTAACATTAGGCTCCCTCTGCCTATCCTGCTGTGTGCGGGATACACGTGTGTGAAGCTGATTTATTTTATTCATTGTTTTTTTATTTATTTAATTTCCATTTTGAGCTGATTTAAAATAAAGAGTTTATGATATTTGACGTTTAGCTATGTATGTATACGAAGTTGTAAGGATTCAGAAATAATATGATGATAGAAAACTGAGTGTCAAGATTACACTTGATTGCCATACCTACGTCGCTATGTTGGAGAAAGTCAGAACCAAACCCACAATCTTCGAGTAAAACCCGTCCCACTGAACCACGATGAATGTTTAAATATTTACAGTTATTGTTATTATTATTTTTAAGCTATATATCTCAAATAAGGTAGGCGGAGAAAATATAGTTTTAACATAGAAGGAAAATAATTTATTCCCTCGAGTGAGAATCGAACCCACAACCGTTGCGACTAGAGTCAGCCGCTGTATCACCAGTTTTTTAAATTTACGGTTAAAACATTTTATCATTTTATCATAAGCAAGTGAAAGCTTATAAAATTATTGGCTTTGTCTGCGGGCTTTTAGCGAGAATTTATTCTTAAATTGGGTGAGAAAAATGAATCAATGTAACCTTATAATATTTTAATATATATTTTCTCTGTATTATTTTTTAACCTTTAGAAATTAAATTGTTTTTATATCTTTTTTATGTTAAGCAGCGATGTTTTCTGAGATTTGAAAATATTGAGAGATTTGAAATATTATTGACGGTGAAGTGAGTGTAGAAATGAAGCGATGCGTGGGGAACGAAGTGTCTTAACACTAGGTTTCCTCTGTATCTATTCTATATATTATTCTCAGTTAAATCGACATTACATAATATTATTATTTATAATATAATAAAGCATGAACATATTTTGTATATATAAAGAAATAACAGTCAAATGAATCAGTATTATTTTGTGAACGATCGAATTACTCTATAACAATTCACGTTTCCAACAACATTTTATATACATCGACGGTTTTATGAACAATTTTTAATATAACACAAGCTAAACACCGCAATGTATGCTACCCATTGTGTTAGAACAGTACCAGGGTTATTCGTGTAGGAAGGTTAGTGCGGGTTCAGTGGAGATAAGGCGAGGTAAATTGTGATAAGAGTCGGCTGTTTATTGTGGGCTCTCGATCCCTTAGTACTGGCTCGAGGCGGTTGTCTCTGCCATCATTTATGGTATGGCTTTATTCCGTGTGAATTGCTTAGTTTGTTTGTGCTAATTTTAGCAGGGCTTGGATTACTTATGTAGTTAGTGTCAATATAAAATAATATTATTTTTTTTTTTATTATAATTTTTGAGTGAGGTCTCTATCGTAGTACAATAGAGTAGAGCGTTTGTCTCTTACTACGATGGTTGTAAGTTCGATTCTAAAAAAATTCTAAAATTGCCACCGTTTTCTACAAAAATTTAAATTCAATCTTTTAAAACTAATTCATTAAAGACGTTATTCTTGGTTTTTTAGACCCCACTAAGTTGAAAATAATTTCATAAACATATTTAACAAATATTCGGTCGGCTACTATTATATATGAATCGTTCGTATAAAAAATACTTTTAGGCGAATTTCAAAATAAATATTTAAATATATGATAATATGAAATAAGATATGTTCCTAATATTAGAAGATATGACGCAAAACATATTGTGTGAACATATCTATCCCCGCTTGAGAAGTTCATATGTTCTTGTAAAATACATAAAAGAGGTCATTGTGGCTCAACGGCACAGAGTCTGACTCTAAAAGCAACGGTTATGGGTTCGATTCCCAATCGGAAGAATAAATTATTTTCATTTCATCACTGCGGTTACGATACAAAGACCGACGTCGAGCTCTTGAACAATTTCATGTTATGAAAATTTTCAACCGCTATTCATTTCTGTCTGTCTGTCATTCTTCATCTTTTTAAGATTAAAAATTTGTAAAATCCCTTCTTAGTGATAGTTTAAAGTCAGTTACAGTCAGTTAGAACATCTCCTTTTATATATATATAGATAAAAGTGGAATGAGTTCACGTCATTAAATTAAAAACCTGTAAGTAATTGAAAATATCTTTCATACGTTTCCAATAAATGTTATGAACATGCTCGTTTTGTTCATAAGTTGTTACTATAAAATGTTCTCTTATATAAAAATCTACAAATATTAAACTTTTTTTTATACTAAAAAAACTATCTGTAATCTTTCTATTTCACCATATTATCGCCATATATTCGCCATTGTGAGAACATATACTAAAAAAAATCTTAATTAAATAAATATTTAAGGGTGAAAAAAACATGCATAGGAAATATATTTTATAAATCTACATAACCAACTGCCTGACTCATTTTTGAGCATTATGTATAGAAAAGCGTAATTCAATTCCGCGGTTTATCTAAATGAAGAGATGCATTTCATTACATAAAGCTAAAGTTCAGTATAAAATTAAGTGATCCTGGATGAAAGCTCAATCAAGTCTCAGTTTAATATTGTAATAGTTGCCGTCTAAGTGGACAAGAAAATCGCTTAAAGATTAATTAAAGTGAATCAAGTGTCTCTAAGATTGGTCCAGGTCTTGTAATTTAGTTATGATAGTAAATGAACTACATCTTGTACAAGTTTATAGAAATTTTGTATGTATATATAGATATGTTTGTTCTAGAGGCCAGGGGCGCAAGCTTGGTGCAGACCGTAAATACGATAAGCTGTAGGTTCGATTACCACTAGGGGAATTTTTTTTTCTCCGGAATTCAGTGGAAGGTAGAAAACAAAAATGTATTAATGAAAACAGAGTGTCTTACGTTTAGTGTTTACGTTCCCAGGGTAAGAGTAATACTGCTAGAGGAAGTGCTAGATTGTGTTCTCACTTAGTACAAATTTTAATCAATCAATCAGCTTCACGCTGTATCCCGCACACAGCAGGGTAGGAAGAGGGAACCAAGTGTTAAGACACTCCGTTCCCGTTTTCTCCGTTAGTACAAATTCTTATGAATTAAATGTTACTTTCAAAGTCAAATTAAAAGTATTCTTTATTCAAATAGACTTTTAAAAGTACTTTTGAATCGACGAAAAAACATAAAGATACCAACCAGATCGAAAGACAATTCTGCTGAGAAGAGTAATTAAGAAACTAAGCAGTTGCTCTTTTTAACGTCAATGTTACTATTTAATTATTACATGGATTAACAATTTATTCTTTACATATTCCTAAATAGTTCAATATGCTAGGCTGTACTTCTTAGTATTTTTTGTTTAATTATTTATTCTTTTTGTAATGGCAAACTTAGGTCTGTATTTATAAATCGCTCTCAAGTCTGATTTTTTTTCATGTAATATAATTTACAATGAAAACTTTTCAAAGATAAATTAGTAATCTATTAATAGTTGACTTTATAATTTAACCGAGAACTAAAAAAACTAAATTGAATTACGCCCTGAAGTAAAGACGGTAGGTACTGTTCGATAAGTAGCGAAGAAAATGTCAAAGAGAGACTACTAATTGATGGAAGCTTAACCTGCGTCTCGCTAATTATAACTTTTTCGTTCATCCGTTAAGTTAAATAAAAAAAAAACTTCCGTCAAATTCTTGATGCATTGATGTTTGGGCGGCGGAATTCAACACCATGCTTTGCCTTATTACCAGAGCGACGAAATAAAAACTTTACATATTTTATTTACCGGAGTGGGAATCGAACCCATCCATCACGTTTACAATGCATGTTTCTGTTCCTGTGCCACGATGGCCTTTAAATTTGTTATATTTTTTTATTGACTAATAAACATTGTTTTTAAATGTATTTTTTTCTGGCGCTTAGAGACACATAAGCTTCGTGAATCTCTTATGTAGTATATATGGTTTAATTTCAACTGAAAATTAGAAATTTTGTAACTTGGATGAATATTAAGTGTAAAAATGCGAATTTGAAGATTCAACGTACGAATTCGAGTTTTATAACGGTGAACTCGGTGTGTGAAATGATTGTACTATAAACGTTTGAATTTAGAGTGAAAACCATCCATCAATGGCAATATAATTAATATTGATGACAAGAAAACAAAATAATAATAACGAATATTCTTGTTCAAATTTGAGAACACAAAAGTGTAAATTTCATCTAAGAAAAGACAAAGTCTTATAAGAAAAATCACATAGAACAGGAAACAAATTACATTCCAAATGAGCTTTCAATCACAATTAATATCTATCTATTTGCGGGACTAATGAATCCAGCGTTATTCATTGCATCGGTCTTAAGATAGATCTAGTGAATCTATCATTGCCTTAGTCTAGACTAATGGCGGTATAAGTTTGATTTGACGTTAAAGAATCCTAGTGCGGCGTTAAACTCCACCAATCGACATGTAATGTTTCGTATATAGGACGAAAGCGAAGAACGGAGTGTCCTAATACTTTCTGTCTGATTATCTTGTTACAAAAGGGAAAAAACTTATTTATGTTTCAACATAAATAAGTTTTTTCCCTTTTGTAGAATTGTTTAAACTATATTTTTTAAAATTCTACTCGATTATAATCAAACCCGCAAAACCTCTCAATCTCCAACAAGGGCAAATGCAAGCGATAAATGGCCAATACAGAAAATTTATTTCCGACAAGGCAAGCTCGTGCTCACATCTTCACAGTACTTCAGGGTACAGGCTAATTGCATGCCTCGACCGATATGTCTGTGTGGCTTTGTAACTAGAAATTGAGTTTACATTCTGTATTGATTGTCGGGTGTATACTATGTAACCTGGCGTTACTTGTTATTAAATGTATTCAACTTTCTTTAGCTTTACGCTGTATCTCGCATGTAGCAGGGTAGACAGAGGAAGCCTAGTGTTTGGAAACTCTGATCCCTAATTTCCGTCACATTCTAGAGGCATTTCGCGTTTTGCCTCGATACTAGATCGAAGAAATGAAAAAGTTTTATGCAGTTCTTCTGTTTTATTTTATAATTTTTTTCATTAGTCATTTTAACTGCATTAAAAATTACTTTATGACTATCGATCACACTACATGTCTATGAGAGGCACTGGGACCCCTCAAGCGTCAATCTGCCATCAACGTAATTGCGTGTCGATACTATCAGTGACAGGTGTATGATGCTTGCCAGGTAATTGCTATTAGCCTGAATAACGGAATATCTTGTTGTTTTGAGCATTACGCATTTTCCTCTCATAGCGATGTAGGTAAAAAGCCTAAAGCCTAATGTTAAGATATTTGCATATTGAGTGGTGAAATCCAACGTTGCGCTTGGTCTTATTACCAGAGAGATAAAATTAAAATAATTAATTCCCCAAATTAGAATTGAACCTACAAAAGTCGCGTTGATAGTTAAGCACAATACCACTGCGTCGTGACAGCTTAAACTTATAGAGAATTTGGAGCTCGAAACACGCTTCACGCTTTTTCTTGCAGTAGAGGGCAACTACTGACAACCTAGTGTCGACACACTCCGTTTTCCACTGTAAAAAAACACACAAGTAAAACAAAATTGAAATAATCGTTAACAATGTATGTTACCCAAAGCTGTATAATATATATTTCCAAGTTTTTAAATGTAATCTTTTACCTTCGAAATAAAAATTCGCGGCAAACAAAATAACGGGTGGAGGATAGGTCAGCGCGTCAAAGCCTTTTACAACGCTTGACTCCGACACTAAAAACGGAGCGAGTTTATATTCAATTCCGAATTGTTTTATCTAAAGAGAACGGGCGCTATTCTGAAGAATGGTGGACGGTGTGTAGTTTAAAAAAATGTCATTTAAAAAAAAAAAATAAAATCTTTGATAGGTAATTTTTTATTATGCCTGAATATTTAGTAATTTTAATAATTTTTAGTAATTTTGGTGTTGAGATTTGCCATTCAACATACAATGTCTCCAGAATTCGGCAAAAAGTGAAACGGAGTGTCTTAACATTAGATTTCCTCTGCCTACCCTGCTGTGTATAGTTTTGTTATAAACACCTATCCATTGAAAACCACGCAGGCAAAACCGCGAGCATACATCTATATATATATATATATATATACATACATACTTCACTTGCCTAGAATATTAGATTAGTATTTTTTAGTAGAATTTACGTTTCGATGACTTAGCCGCTTATACTTTATTACCTTGTAATTTATTGCGTCGTATTTAGAATGTTAATTTATTTGTAGTATGGAAGGGTTTAGTAGATTATTGTGATAAATCAACTGACAATTTCGCATTCTAAGTAACGTTCTTGTTGTAATTATAGCGTGGAATTTCATTCCAATGGATTTTCGTGTAACATATATTTTATTTTCTTATTTACCGCGCAATGGGCTCTCCTAACTTTATGTGTAGAGACAAGAAATACCGTCCAGAATTTGGTTTATACTTTAACAAATTCTGCTCTAATATATTGGACGCTGCAAAAGTAATAAATAACACGAAGCATTCTCACTTTGATTAATGATATATCGAGGTCACTAGCGTACCGCATAAAGGAGACAGTTGTGGGATCGATTCTCATTTTGAATCAAGACAAGCCGCGGCGTTGAGTTCCACCACCTTTGATAAATTATACTGTCAATTTATTTCTCATAAAAGTACCTGTAAAATTTAAAAAAATGTAAATATACTACATACACATAATTTAGGTACACACACATTTACATCCATATATATAATATATGTTATAATTTTTTTATGAACACAAAAATAAAATATAACCCCCACGATTTTCAGAAGACACCTATAATTTATTTTTATTGGTACAAGAAGATATAAATGTCAGTGTTATCTCGAACAGATTGCATTTGCAGGATTAATGTCGGCAATTTGGCCACAGCTTATTAAGCTCAGTATAAACAGGCGCACAATGCTGTGACGGATTGGCTAATCTAGCCAGCCCGAGTAATTAAACTCACACCAAAGAAATTCAAGTTATTTTGTTACATTTTAAGCAGTCTTATCTAAGTAAAAGGAAAATTCTTAGATTGTCGTTAAAAGTTAGGCAGTGATGCTGTGGTAACACGATATAGTACAGCATTTATTCAACTGAATTTCTTAGGATATAGAACTAATGAAGTAAAACTCTCGCTCATCCCCCCGAATGGGAATCAAATCTATAATCGTCGCATTTACAATTAAAGAATTTTTGTATTAAAAACATGATAAATAACCCATTTTTAAACAAATTTTAAATATACATCAATGAAAAACTGGTTCATTCAAATCGAAGTCTCAAAATATTTTCCAATATAACAAAAACAATTTTTATATTGTACAAATATTAAACACACATGGTAGAGAACAGGAATTAATTTTTAAAATAAAACACGAAATAAAACAGTAAACAAAGAAAATTTCGGTATTTATTCGAAGACAACGATTGTACCCATTGTTGTAAATATAAGGAGCACAGCGAGAACTCGGGGAAACCAAACATGTGGAAATATTACTGATGCGAATATAGCGCAGCGCACACGTGAGACTGGTATCATGTTCAAATCTCTATATATATATATATATATATATATATCTTATATATATATATACTTAGATAAATATAACTTTTATTTTTCTCTTCTCTTTCTAAGTATGAATATTTTAAAAACATCCATAATTTTTTTTTCAGCTTCACGCTGTATCCCGCACACACAGCAGGGTAGACAGAGGGAACCTCGGTGTTAAGACACTCCGTCGCAGTGGCACAAGGGTGTTCCGCGTAAACGCGACGGTTGTGGGTGTCCCACTCGAGGAAGTGAAATATTTCTTTACGTTTATATTTCCATTTTTCTTCGCTCTAGTGTCGAGCCAATCAACACGCAATGCCTCCGGAATTTGGCAGAAAGTGGGGAACAGAGTGTTTGTACACACCGAGGTGCCTATCCTGCTGTGTGCGGGATACAACGTGAAGCTGAAAAATATATATATACAAAATCGACGAATTTATGGTCTCAAGTATACAAACAAAACAAAATATGTTAGTATTTTGTTCATGACTGCCAGATATTAGCGCACGTACGGAATTCACGACTTGCGGTTTGCTCCCAGTGTTGTCCAAGTTTAAAAATTATATTTAACTAAGAGAATTATTTGATGTCTAATTAGATTAACTTATTTTCTCTAACAGTCTTAACTTTTCGGTCTAATGGGCTAAGTTAATTTTATATTGTGGTAATAAATAGCATTTGTTGATTGCTTACATGTTGTTTTTCAAATGTTTTTAGTATATATTATGTGATAGATTTAGACTGTTTCTTTGAGAGTAGTTTGTAAGGTCGGAGTTTCCCCTTTTACCAAGATCATTTTTGATACGAAACGTTGATTCACTTATTTTGTTTCAAGTTTAACTATGGGAAAATAAATATAAAATAAAAAAAAATGCAAAGATATAAAAATAAATATTATTGTTACTACATATCTGCTTAATTTTATATAGTAAACAAAATAAATATTAGATGCTAGGTAAATTGAAGGACTATTTGAACGAACTGCTTATTAAAAATTCAGGCAACTAAGAACTGGATTAGTAAACAAAGGGTTCCGTATTAGTATTTTTATTATCTATAAAAACGGGAAAAACCATTACCTTCTTTAAAAGTTAATTTATTCTGTTTTGTTATAATGGCAACAGAAATACATCATTTGTGAAAATTTCAATCCTCTAATTATCACGCTTCAAGATATTCAGCCTAGTGACAAACAGACAGCTGGGTTTTGAAGTATTAGGGTTCCGTTTTATCCTTTGCAATCTGAATCCTACAGAGGATTTTGTAGCGTAGGACTACAAGCGTGGGGCTGTAAACGTGACAGATTATGCGTTCGATTTCCACTTGAAATAAAATATTTAATTTTTTAATTTCTTCGCTTTGGTAATGAAGTAAAGTGTGGCGGTGAGCTCCAAAAAGAAGAAGTTCCAGAAAGTGGGGAATAGAAGTATTTAAATGGGAACGAAGTGTCTTAACACTAAATTTCCAGGTCTTTTCTGCCTACCCTACAATGTACAGGATACAATGTGAAACTTAAAAAAATATAAAAAAAATTACATAGTTTATTATAGAATTATTAATTATTAATTTCTATCAATTGAAAAAAAAATACCTAATAGTATTTTACTAAAACTCAGGTGTATTTATTGCCGCGGCATCCACTGGATGCAAGCTATAAATTTATCCAATAAAATATTTTATACGCAACTAAATTCCACTGCGTTAGGACTGTTGTGTATTGCGCTTTATGCGCTATATCTTTTGATCACATTTTATCTTCTCATTGTATCCCGCATACAGAAAGGAATCTAGTGCTAAAACATTCAGCATTAGCGTGCTTTAATTTTATATTATTATTTAAGCAAAATTATATTGAGAAAATAAAAGCTTAGCGTAGAATATTTAATTTTAATGTTTGGGTTATCGTTTGGGTCACCTGATGGTAAGTGGACACGACGGCCCACGACCTCATGCAACAACAACCAGAGGTGCATTGCCGGCCTTTAAGGTGGGGCGCCAGGGCCCGGCATTACCTACTGCGAAACCCAGTGGCAAAAGCCACTACTTCACACCAGTTTTAAATGCAGGGGGTGGTATTAATCCGGTTGATTCTGCCCACGCGTGTTGCCATTACTGGCGACGTGACTTTACCACACGTACTTTAGTCGCCTCTTACGACACCGACAGTACCAGGGTGATCCTATTCTAAGCCGGGATCACACGACATGTCATAGGGTTTGACTTTCCTTACCATTTTGCCCTCATTTTCTTTGATTGTGCTTTGATATGCCGGCTTTGATGTGCCGGTCGTGCAAATCGTGGAATCGTGGAAGCACTGATAAGTGCTTCCTTTCCTTTTACGACCGGTTGCCACCTGACATCAAGGTCGTAATTTCCCTTCTTCTTCCACCGCCACCTCTAATCATCTCTGGGAATCGAACCCACAACCGTCGCGTTTGCGGGCGGCACCCTTGTGCCACTGCGTCACGACGGCCTCCAACAAAAAGATTTCGTCGCATAGTTCTCTTAGTTAAATACTTTTCACATAAATATACAGACATTTCACACAATATAGCTGTATACTTTCGCTAGGCAAGTATCCTAAAATTGTATACAATTTAAGAGCGTACTCCTGATTCCATATCCCCGGAACCTGTGCTGGTGCTGGTGTCGAATGTAGTGGCAAGAATAATTGGCATTGTGTACCATTCGGACTTCAATAACGCATTTCAAATGTACAAGTGCTGCAGCTTATGCATTTATGTATGTATATATGTTTATTTTTACCTGTATTCGTATATAGCAGGTAAGGCAGAGTGAACTTAGTCATGAGTGAACTTAGATGATGATTATAGCGTGAAACAAAAAAAATACAGTCAAATGCGAGTCGTACTTACCCACCGAGGGTTCCGTACCAACTTCAGGATTGGAGATCAACCAAGTTCACGGGAAGTACTCTATAGGTTTTGATTACGCGAATTTTGTGCAAAATGCAGGAAAAACTATATATGAATGCTCGTTTCTTTTGATTGGTTACACATAGATGCTTGATTTTTCTTTTACCTTGACAGACAGACAACAAAGTATAAATAATTTGTGTTTTTATTTTAACTTGCTAAATTAGAAAAACCTAATTATTGGAAAATATAATCCCCGAATAGGATTCGAACTCAATACAATCGTGTTTATTCAGGTACATTTCAACTGCTCCAATTGCATAAATTATTAACTCCTTGCACTATTACGTTCATATCGAGAGTCAAGAGAGAGAGGCTTTATCATTTCGAATAAAGGCACACTAAGTCTGCCATTTTATTTTGTACTTTTGCATTCTTCTATTGCATAGATTATATAGAAGGATCCTTG
Source organism: Heliconius aoede (assembly GCA_037355905.1). Lineage (NCBI taxonomy): Eukaryota > Metazoa > Arthropoda > Insecta > Lepidoptera > Nymphalidae > Heliconius > Heliconius aoede. The sequence goes on from JBAIZZ010000263.1 coordinate 184,853, forward strand.
CAACGATTGATTGCTCAAAGGCGTGTTCTGTTCATCTTTGCTGTTATAGTGTAAAAGGTTTTTGCATAATATTATGGGAGATTAAAAAGCTTTTAAGGATAATATTTTTCGAGATCTAATAGATTCAAATCATATATAAAAAAGACATATCGGGGACACTTGTTAAAAACCCCGTTTCTAATTTTCACACAGCGTGACGTTGAATTCCACCACATTGAGTGGCGGAGTTCAACGCCGCGCTCGATATACTGGAATAGGGAAATGAAAATAAACAATTTTCTTTCTAATTACCTATCTAAATTCGAAAACTGAGACAAATAAGCTATTAAATGCCCAAGCCCAAAGGTCAAATTATTATTAAATTTATATAGACTCTGTATCACAGTACGACTGTTAATAATTACTTTCCTCAACAATAGTTGGTGTTAAAATGTGTTGCCAAGTATTTCACTTAGGCGTTAGTTTTGACAGGCATTTGGACTTACGTTTCTGTCATATTGTTCAGAACATTGGGTGTTGTTTATACTTACTATAGTGGGTCGGGGGTTCGATTCCGATAAAAGAAAAATATTTTAAAATTTTTGTTTTTCTGTCTGTTTGTCCGGGTTATTCTTTGAACTAGCTAAGCTGTTTTTTATAATACTATTACTGAAAGACAAAGAAGGTTGTGCTGGTCTTTATCCCGGAATTAATTTTCCTTAGAAGGCCAGCAATGCACCTTCAGCTTTAGATAAGCTCTGGTGTTACACGGGATCGTTGGCGGTAGTGATTGCTTATTATAAAATTCCTTATCTCATCCATAAAAATGAATATAATAATCAATACCCCAAATGGGAATGGAACCCACAACTGTCGTGCTTACAGTAATTTTCAAACTAGTTTAAAAAGAACTTTAAAGAGTTCAAACGAAATAGTATTTCACGATTCAATGTAAATCGATACACACAGTGGCGTAGTGTACAGCTTGACGGGCGCAAATTAAAATTGCATCCATTTTACATGTAAATTAAAGTGGAACTGATTCTTTTCCACTCCGTAGACATTCGTGATGCATGGGTTTTAATTCGAATGTTACCTATGTTTTTCGTTTTGTGTCACTGTTTTTGTTGGCTGTTGTTCAGTTATTTATTTCTTGTTTACTCAAATAATTAATGTAAATGAGGCCAATCGTGGCTCATAAGCGTGTGAAAATAAATCGGACAGGTTGTGGGTTCGATTGCCACTCGAGGAAATGATATATTTAGATAATATTTTTATTTCCTTCGAGGCATGGTCTTGAGTTCCGCCACTGAACACGCAATGTCTCCAGATTTCGGTGCAAAGTTGAGAACGAAGTGTTTTATTAGGAATGGAGTATTTTAAAACCAGGTTCACTCTGCTTACCCTGGAATACCAGCGGAAGGGATCATAAGGGATTAATGACATTACGTTTTAACCTACATAGCGGAGGAGGGTGAGAGATCCTAGTGTCTATATTCAATTATCCATTTCTGCTTCATTCTCGAGATTCCGTGTTGAGTGACGGCCATTTGAGTGGGATACCAACTCGGTAATAATTGGAATTGAATTGATTCTACTACGCCACCATCACGCTAACCAAATGAAAAAAGATTTCATAGGGGATAAATACTTCCCTACTTTTTGATAACTTAATTTGTTGGCTAACGTTTATTGAAATTTTCTTACTCAACACGGACAAACCGCGGCGCTGAGTTCCGCTACATGTTCTGCGAAATGCAATACCGCCAAAATTTGGCAGAAAGTAGGTAATAGAACATTTTACGTTCACTAGATTCCCTCAACCTATCATGGTATATGTGTGTCATTCGACGAGAAACTTTAAAAAAAATAATGAAAATATAATTTATTCAAGCGAATATTATTATATTCAAAACATGACAGGAACAAAGTTATGTTATTTAAACAAACCATCTGTGCGTTAAAAGTGTTTTCTTTTTAATTTTCTTTGTAGAATCTCAGTTGAGTTTTATCGAATGGATGCACATTGAACAAGTAAAGTTGGTTATCTTCTAGTTAGCTCATCTGTTTGTAAAAAATAATACTGAAGTAAAAAATAAAGTTAAATTCGTACAAAACTTAAGTACAAATGCAGTAATTTGTTATTTTCTTTACGCGCCACCACCGACGTACTTTTATCGTGATAACAGAGTAGTCAGGAAAGACACTCCTTTATCGAATGAGTAAAATATAAATTATCCAAAGATTATCCGGGTGGAGATCGAACCCATACTAAAGCGTATAGCTTCATATTTATAATTTTTTCCTTACACGGCGTTGAGTTCCATCACTCAACACGCAATGCCCCTAGAATTCGGCTGAAAGTGGGGAACAGAGTGTCTTAATACTAGGTTACCTCAGCCTACCCTGCTGTATGCGGGATACAGCGTAAAGCTGATTTTTAAAATTTTTATTTATATATTTTTATCCAGGCTTAGAATATTTTAAAGGCGATGGCTGTGGGTTCAATCCCGATGATTTTTTTTATGTCCCTGCTCTGGTAACGAGACAAAGCAAAGCATTGAGTTGTTGTTATACGCGTGATACAGCGTGAAAGTTTAATACTATCTAGACTTAGTGATATACTATATAGACTTAGATATTTTTTTATATGTAAGTACCCCTCCTTCTCTAGCGGTGGCTGTGTTTACATTTAATTTTGGGTATAAAGTATTTAGCGTGTGTTTGTCTAACATATTACATTGTTCGCTTTATGTATTCAAAACGAGATAATGAAGTAAGTTGATGTCTTATTTATGTCATTCACGTTGAAGCTTTATTTGTGAATTTTGAAGCATATTGCTTGAACGTGCAGATGACCAGTTCAAATCAAAATTGTTTTAATATTTTTTTAGCTTCAGGCAGTGTACCACACTGTCCACCGAATTTTAGAGGAATTGTGTGCTCAGTGACGGTATTTAACGCTGCGTTTAAAATATAGAATATTTAATTCCTCAAGTGGGTATCGAACCCACAATCTTTTGTACGTTAAATTATTGTTCATCGTCATTGTTTCCTTTATACTGCAGAGTGAAGTCAAATCGTTTGTCTTATTACTAGGACGAGATAATGATAATAATTCATTTGCTCAAGTAGGAATCGAACCCATAACTGTCACGTTTACAAGAAACCGCTGTGAAGCTGCGCCAGGACATGCTTATGTAGTTGTATTTTATGTTATAAAAGTATACACTTACGAAGAAAATATATTTAAAATTGAAATCGTGAAATCGTTTTATAACCCATGTCATCCGTCCCAGTAACAAAGTTTCTTACGATAATCCGATACATTTGGTTATAAAATAACAATTTGTATTGTTCAGTACATCAACTTCAGAAATAAACAATTTTGTATGCAAACGTAAACGCCATCAATACGGAAGTTGCAAGTGAAATAACTCACCGAGATTAGGGGACGACGTGCGTGAACTATGTCACTGATCTATTGGGGCCATGGCTTATGGTGAATTATTTTTTTTTCACTATATTTTTTAAAAATTTTCCTTTTTGCTTCACATTGTATTTCGTGTAGCAGGGCGTAAGAGGGAAACTAGTGTTGAACCACTCCATTCCTCAATTTCTAACCAATCTTCCAGACTTTAATAAGAAAATTGAGTGACTGATGAAAAAATTGAGTGATTGAGTGACTGTGTGAATATACCAAAAATACCCTGCCTACCTTGCCTACCCTGCTGTGTGCGGGATACAGCGTGAAGCAGATTTTTTTTTTATAACAAAAATCATGGGCACCATAGTGTTTATGTAACTTTCCAACGAGCGATAGTTGCGGGCCATTCCGTATCGCCACACATACTCGTAAAACGGTTATTGTTGACAGAAGCTTTTGTTTAGAAAAATGTTATGGGGTTATATGGAATTGTGAATCGCATACGGGCACGTTGTCTATGCGAAATAATACAATAACTGGAACTTTGTATGAAATATTTTATGGGGATTTCGGCTTTGTATGTGGTTGTGGGTTTGAATCCTGTTTTAAGAGAATTTGTGGTCAAAATCAATGTCTTTATTTTTTATGTCAATTTTTTTACCATAGTTTCACTTTATGAAACTTCTAACTTGAGAAAATGGAAATGGAAAAAATAATGAATATACAGAATATAATAATTAGGCACATAATCTTAACATTACATTTTAAATAAATAAAGGCCACCATGACAGGCACATTTCGTGTTGGGCTACGGTGTTCAACGCCACATCTTGTCTTATTACAAGAGGAAATGAAAAAGAAGTAATTATACCCAATGTGCAAATCGAATCCATATCTATCGTGCTTATAATTTGACACTGTCACACTGTGCCACGAAGCCCTTAAACATGAAAAAAAATATTTCATTCACGTAACGTTCTCTGATCCTTAATACCTGTTTTCAATATATGAAATTGAATCCTGAAAATTCTTTCATGAAAAAGGTAGTCAGATTTAATTGACTATTCACGTGCTGATGAAACTGAATGGTAATTCGAAATAGCTTCGCCTTTTAATTGGTGTTCCATACATGTCGTTTTGTACTAAAGAAAGTAGATTTTCATACTATTTGCTTTTGAAAACACGCCGTGGATTAATATAAGCGTGTGACACACTGAATGCGATTACTTTTATATTTTAAAATGTTAGTAAAAGTCAAGTTAGTAGAATAAGAATCCGTGTTTAGTTCAAATATCATATATGATCTGCGGCTCATTGAAAACAGTGAGAGCGGAGAATTAGTGCCTCGATCCTAGATAATGTCTATCTATCCTGCTACATGTAAGATAAAAACGTAAACCCGAAAAACCTGAATTAGTTTAACATAAAATTCTACTTAATAAAAATTTGAAATATAATTTGTTCTTCTAAGCTGTTAGTAAGCTCTCTCAGGTCATTGATTTTGTTTAATTTATTTTACACCATACAGAACATAATGTCACGAAAAATGGAGAAAGAAGTGTTTAACACTAAGATCCCTCTGTTTCTCCGACTACGCGGGAAATAACGTCAAAAGGTTTCACGTTTTTCCCCGATTTTCTTTTAGTTATTATGAACATCGCCTTATGAAAGTATGTAAAGCATTGATTAAAACAGCATTGCCAGGATATTTACTCGCGGTGGTGCGGTAATTGTAGCGTAATACTTCCTATTAACAATCTATGTAATCTCTACTTTAGATAGAAATGTTGTAGTATTTATTTAAGTATAGTTGAAATCAAATCAGCTTCACGCTGCACACAGCAGGGTAAGTCGAGGGAACCTAGTGCTATGTGCGTGTTGAGTGGCAGAACTCAACGCCGCGCTTTGCCTCGACACCAGAGCGAAGAAATCTAAATTGAAATAAACATTTCATCTCCTTGAGTGGGGATCGAACCCACAACCGTCGCGTTACAGTCACACCTGGTGTCGCTGCGAGATGACATCCAATCCATCCAATGGTAATAATAAAATAATGTTTTAATGACATTATCACGTATTTATAAGGCTGTGCCATAGTAAATGTAAATTTTGTGACAAGCAGAGTTTATTACTCGCCAAACTATTTATCATGGCGGTCTATTTGAATGTAAATTGGTTTAGTAGTTGCTATTATTTATGATGGCACTGGATATAGATGTCTCTTTACTTATATTTGGAGGCCAGTCATGGGCGCAGGGGCATAAGTGTGGAATTGGAAACGCGACTGGTTGTGGGTTCGATCCTTATTCGAGCGATTAGGAGAAAAATAAAAGTGTATGAACACAAGGTTCCCTCTTACCTACATAATTAATAAAATTTGCGTATTTCAAATGTCCTATATACTAAATTATTTGTATAAAAAAATAAGCTATTAACAAATTTCTTAGAAATTCATATATTTTTTCCTCGTGCCTCGATCATAGACATTATCTATGATCGAGGCACGGATTACTAAAAATATATATTACGAATTATTAAGATAAATATACAGACACTTTAATTACAATAGAAGTTTTATTTTCTAGCTTCACGCTTCACGCACGCAACATTTTAATTCATTGTAGCAGAAATCCACACCGCTTTGTAGTTTTTAACGAACAAAGAAATGAAAATAAATTATCCATTATTATATTTTATATTATTTTAATATATTTTATTAACTTCATCTAAATATCTGTTAGTAAATGGCTTTCAGAGGTCGCGTGTCCGCTCGCTGCATTACCTCAACTAATACATTAGTTGAGTAGACCCAACCACGTGATGTTCAACATCATGTACTACATTTACTGTAAAACACTGTACTTGTCTGGAAATTCCAGTATTTTATTTTATTTTCATAAGCATCTTGTTTTTTTAAGTAAAATATATATTTTTGTTTGTAAAAAGAGACTGGGAGATATTTTATATTGTATTTATATAGAGAAACATACGTTCAATTAAATATTTACAAGAGTCTGAGTCTAAAGAGAGTTTCCATACAAACTTTCAACCTCTATTTAACCTTATGAGGGTTAAAATTTCCTAGTCTCTTATCTTCCAAGTTATGAAAAAAAATCTGACCAAATTTCACGTTTCTTACGTACAGCGGTCACGGCTGTGCGTGCGTCTTACCTCAGTCAGTGGATACATATCTTTTTCTAATTGTAAACGCGACAGCTGAAGATTTTTTTTTTGCCATGAGAATAAAGAAATAATTTTTGTTTTCTAGTCTCGGTAACAAGACAATGCGCGGCGTTCAGCTCTGCCAGTCGATACCCAATGTCTTCAATATTAGGTTCCCTTACCTGTTGTATGTGAAATGCATGAAGCTCCAAAAATAATTATTATTCGTGCTAATAATATGAAAAAAAAAACTGTATTACTTTGAAACAAAAGATTTTTGCGAACCGTTAATATTTTTTAATTCGTGAAAGAAACTTTTTAATATATTAGTATAGAATATGCAGAATATACATATAATAAATACATGTATGAACTACCATAGTATATTTATGAACATATTGTCTGCACGATGCAGATGCGGAATGGCCAGTATGCGCGCTGCATTCCGTTCCATCATAACATTGATTGAAACATTGAAAAATGAGCATAACAGTACAATATTGAAACACTATTCAATGCTTCTTATTGTTATAGCTTCACGCTGTATTCCACACAAAGATTAGTAGGTAGCGAGGAGCTGGGCCCGCGCGGCGTTTAGCGGCGGAACTCAACGCTGCGCTTTGCTTGAGTACCGTAGCGAGGAAATGAAAATATTAAAGATTTAGTTCCGTCGAGTGGGAATTGAACCTACAACCGTTGTGTTTACTGTCATATACTTGTGGGGCACAACAGCCTCAAAAGTAAGCTTATTTTGTCGTATTTTTTATATATTTTTTAAAAGCTATATAACATTAATTACATCTTAGTCTAAGCCATAAAATATTATGACGAAAGTTACGATCGTTGAAACTATTATATGTAATAAACTAACTTCTTACCTGTGATAATTAACTGTCGTTCAATCGAGGTTAAGATAATTTAAAATATTATTTAAAAAAAACTGCATCGAATTGAAAATTAACACTAACATAGATAAAAAAGAAATTGTAGAAAATTATATTTTTATTACTTGAAAGCAAAGACAATTGAAAAGTAATAAGTAAAATTATAGATTTTTTTATACGTATATATATATTATCTATTTACTATTTAAATTTATTTATTGTACTTAGAAATCATATTTTAACGTTATTGTTCTGTGTGGCTGGCACCGACATCATTGAAACCATCAAATTATGCCAAAGTTTACACTCTGTCTTACAAACGTAAAAAATACAAAAATAATTGAAATTTAATTAGTGGAGAATGGAATATGAAAGTGGGAACGGAGTGTCCTAACACTAGGTTCCTTCTACCTATAGTGCAATATGCGAAATATAGCGTGAAGATGATTTAATTCTATTTTTTGTCGATAATCACTTTAGATATACAATCGAAAATATATCTCTAAAGAGACAAGTAAACAACTTTACGTGCTCAAAGGCATGAGGAAATGACAGCCTTTATCCGAGCTTACATTTTCATCATCGCAAAAGCTATTGATTTTCACTCGATTTGAAAATGAACCTAATACTACTGTAAATATTTTTTCAATAGGAACGCAGTAAACATCCAATATTGTACTATATCACAAATAAAAAAAAAGTGGAGAGAAAAATGATTTTACAAATGACTAGCAGCCCCCACACTACTTCGCCTGCTTGAACTATACGAATATTTATTTAAAACTATTTAACAACAAAATATTAACTATTTTCGTATGATAATATACTGTTATACAAAAAAATTAATGGTAACTCAAATTTTTTGGGAATTTATTTCACTTAGCTGTCAGAAATTGTCGTATGTAATAGAAATGTAATAAGTTATCGCACATCCGTCTATGTATGCCGTAACTACGCATGCACATAACTTCTATTCTCGCGTGAATTTAGGCGTTAAATATAGCGTATATGTTTTTCCACAAACTCTTCTATTTTTCTTATCGCAATTAATTCAGTTGGTCAATAGCTTATTCAATAGCTTATTCAATAAATCAGTTGTATATATTTATTAACGGGATACCTTAATACGAGGCTCCGTCCGTCTATTTTATGCTGAAAAAAAAAGTAAATTAACATCGTGTAAGGTTATATATTTGAAAAGGTATAATTAAAGTTTTTCTCGAGCTTTCATTAGTAATTTGTATACTCAGTGCATTTCAAAGAAATAAATATGCATATACGTATATTTACATACATATATGTATATTTATGATGTTAGAGGCCAGCTTTTGAAGCGTAGTTACATAAACATGGCGTTAGTAATGTAAAGTATCTGAATAAGCATTGAAAACGGAGTGAAAGTGAAAATGCGTGATAGAATAAATTTTAAGAGCGTGCTATTCCTTCTATTGGAGAGACACAGGGCAACATCATGCAATACCTAATAAATATTCGAATCTAATGAGCCCAAACTCGATATGTTTTGACTGAGACGAATCATAAAATACTTGCTTAAAACAAACATAAGCAGAAAATATTCGCTTAAAAACTTACTTAAAAGATGTTCAATTAAAAGTTTAAAATTCAATTTTAAATTGATGATAAGTTAAAAGAATAAATTAGCTTGTAATTAAATAATAAATAGACTAGCGTACTGCTGCGTATTCCACACATGAAGAAATTAATTATATATCTCCACTCTGGTAAAGCTAAGTAAGGAGGTAAGTAAGGAGACCGAATATTCATACACTCCGTTGCTCTCTTTCCACCGAATTTTTGTGACAGAGAATGGAGAAACTCCGCTTTGCCTTTTACCAGAGCGAAGAAATAAAATATTAAATATTTAACTCCCTCGAACGAGAATCGAACCAACAACCGTCGCGTTTATAGTCAAACGCTTGTGCCACTGTGCCACGACAGCCTCAGTATCCAATAACTAAAGTGAGTTTACACGTCACGAACAATACAACCAGTTTAATTCGACATGGTATTTGTATTTCGATACGAAATGTAGAGTGCTCAATTTGTGCTAGTGTAGAGTACATAGATATATAGCCGCGAACCAAATTTAAAACGAACTTTTAGATGAAACTTTGTGATTTTGATTGAAAATGCTAAAACTTTTTAGCTTTCCGTTGTATCCTGCGTACAGGATCAACTTTAACAGAAGGGTAGGAAGAGGGAACCTGGGAACTTGGGAACCTAGCGTTAAGTTAACCTAGTGTTCCGTTGCATTTTAGAGGCATTGCGTGTTTGCTACTGCTATGTGCAGCATATTTAATGTTACTATTTTCATTTCTACGCTCTTGTAACGAGGCAAATTGTTACGATGAATGAAAATAATAAATATTTCATACCTTCGATCGGAAATCGAACCCACTACTCTAACAAATGGAGCTACAGACTCCTGCGCCAAGACTGCCTTCAAATAATATAATAATATTATAAAGTATAAATAAAAATACAAAACGTATGAAAAATATAGTTATTTTCAGTGAAAAGTTCCAGGCGGCAACGTGAGATATAGTACAGACGTTTTAGAGTTTCTACAATGCTTTTATCGTAACAATATCTTTAATGTTGCAAGTTAGAAGTGAACTATAAATTGATTTTATCTAGTTTCACGCTGAAACACGCATATAGCAGGATAGGAAGAAGTGAATATAGACTTAAACACGCCATTCCTCATTTATACCCAATTTATGGTTATGAAAATGCGACTTTCCTCAATGTAAAATCGCATCTACAACCGTCGCGTTTAGTTAATAAAAAAATATGAACTAGATATTTTTGCATCGTTTGGCTGAATTTTGTATGAAATTCGCTGTGTAATCTAAGACTATAGGGTATTTTCCGCAGATATAATAGTATTATGAAATTTACCATGAAGTGAGAACTTTCAATACAAATGAACAAAGTAAGAACTTATTGATATTTCAAGGTAGCAAGGAATGAAAGAAAACAACGAATTTTAGAAACTTATAACGTGGTGGTGGGTGAGTCTGGCTCGCCCATGACTCATTCAATCTACGTCGCTCCGTGCAGCTCCTGTCGTTTTATTTATAATTTCCTTGATAATTTTACGATACGTGGTAGTGATTTTAAATTGCACGGTAATAATACACGCACATAACATTAAGATATTTAGAAAAAATCGTTTTCCGCTTCACGCCAAATTCTTGAGACGTTTGTTGTTAAGTGGCAGAACTTGTGCGCTATGACTCTTTACCAGACTGAGAGAGTGAAGATATTTCGTTCCCCCAAATGGAAATCGAACTTACAATCACCGTGTCGTCACACGCTCTGACCCTGCGCCACGACGGTTCTTGCAACTACTAATTAAGTCCGATACTAATATTTGAAAATCCATTCATTCATTCAATAGTCAAAGTAATTAAATGAAACAATGGACCATTATCCAACTTCGAGGTAAATACTAATTGTTCTTGTAATACTACTGCAGTAGTTGTAATTCTAGAAATTCTTTTAATTAAATTTATATTATAAATATGGTAAAATTGAATTTTAATAAATTATTTTCATTTCTACACTCTGGTGACGAGACAAAGCGCGGCGTTGCATGTGCAAATTTGACAAGCTTAAGTTTTCAGTTTTCACGCAATTTGCGCAAACTTGAGCTAAATTGTCTTGGCTGACGAAAAACAAACTGGTTTTATGAAGGTTCTGTAAATTTTCTTTTTTTGAAGTAAAAACCCCTAAAAAGAATTTGACTCTAAACATCATCAATCTGACTCTCAGGCTCTCAGAATGTTGATATATGGACGAGGATAGGCTAGAGACCATAGGGGAAGTACTAAGAGAAGATATGTAAAAATTCCTCAAGGGTCAAGAAAAAATCAGAGTTTCATATAATATCTTAGTTTTCGCAAATATAATGTAGACGACTACTTGTCTAGTATAAAAACTATTTCAGGTCAATTCTATGAAAAAAATCTTCAGCAATTTTGAACTAACAAAATAATACTGAAGCACGCAAAGTAATTTAAACCCTTATAGAATATTTGACAACTTGATTACAACGCTTAGAATGACTTTTTATATATATATTTTGTAGAATTTAAAAATGTGCTTTTACAAGCATTTGTCTAACTTGCCGTGTTAGTGTATGTCAAATCTTGCAAGCTGAATTTGGCCCACTTCGCGGTGTCCAATTGCATTGAAGTTTGGATTACAATTTCTGCTCTGAGGACAATAAAATTATTTTTAATCATAAAATGTTAATATAAAATAGCTGTCGCAATAATTTTTCACAACCCACTTAATATTTGTCTCAAATGAGTGGACGCTATACAAATCTAGAGAGCTTATGTTTATTATTTTTTTAATTAATGTTTCATTTCCTCTTGTACAACAACCTCTTTACTAGGTGATTGACAGACAACGATCAGCTGAAACTACTCGGCGTAGAGTTCTGAATATTTGGCAAAATCTTTTGGGAATTTTTTGAAATTTCCAATGTAAAAAAAATAAATTTTATAGTTACTTTATAAAATTATTATATGATCCAATCTAAAAATTAATACACAAATAAACACTCTAAAAACTTCAATTGTACTTATTATTTATTTTAAAAAAATTAATTAAATTTTGAGTTGTCAACTACGTAATAAACTAAAGTAAATTACAGCCTTTAGTAACTATTAATTTCGCAAACGTACAGCGTTTGGTACTCTATTATAATGTAGTCGGTATTTTATGTACATAACAATTAGTTATTGTAATAACTTCATAATGTGTACGGACTCGTAAGTGCAGCGTTAAGCTCCGCCCAGCGTTAAGTACAAATCGCAGAAGTGAGTGTTTTTTATCCCGCTATATGCGGGATACAGGCGTGAAGAAATTATGATTTATAAGTTTCATTGATTTACTATAATATACATTAATATTAAATTACAAAAAAATAAGATCCTCATGAATTCCCGACATTTTGAATCTAGATTCAGGTTGTTTTATTTTTGTCACCCACAGTTCAGTTCCACTACTGAACACGTAATCTATTGAAATAAATTGGAAAATGCAGACGGAAGTATCTTAATCGAGGCCGTCGTGGCGCAGTGGTCAAAGGTGCCGCCCGTAAACGCGACGGTTGTGGGTTCGATTCCCACTCGAGGAATTGAAATATGTCTTTATGTTTATATTTCCATTTTTCTTCGCTCTGGTGTCGAGGCAAAGCGGGGTGTTGAGTTCTGTCACTCAACACGCAATGCCTCCAGAATTAGGCAGAAAGTGTGTAATGTCCGCCGATGTCTCTCCGCCTAAATGTTATTTTATCGTTAATTTATCGTGTTTTTTTTATTTCAATTAACTCTTTCTTTGTATTAATAAAAATAATGATATTTCTGTGATAATAATTCAATTTAATTTAAATTTTTTTGTATGAAATTTTTCATGTCTTCAATGTCTTCTTTTGACACGTACAATGTCTGTCTGTAAAGTCAGTTTTTTTTTAATTCAATGAAGCTAAAGATTTGAAAATTTCAAAATCTTTTTCTAATTCACTTAGGGTTATACGTGGCGCCGCTATCCGCCTTACCGTTTCCTTTTAGCCTTTATTTTTAAACTGTACTCAACTAAAAGCGGGATTCAATTATAGAATTAGGTTTCACACCCAGGTGGTAAATAGGATTTCCTAAGTCAAGTTTATAATTTAGAAATAAGATTTCTTTTTGTTATTAAATATTAGCGAATTCGTGAAAAAACTCTGGACGGTCAATGAGTGAGGGATTATGTCCTGCTGCATTAATTATTTTTATAGTTTTTTAAAAATATAATATTTTCACATGTTGCTTTTTTCCTTTATTATGTAGCAAAATAAAAATTCCTTTGAGGCCGTCGTGGCACAGTGGAACGAGGTGTGATTGTTACGCGATGGTTGTGAGTTCGATCCCTACTCGATGAAGTGATATATTTATTAACATTAATATTTTCATTTCTTCGATCTGGTCTCGAAGCAAAGAGCAGCGTTGAATTCCGTCATTCAACACGCAATGCCTCCAGAATTCGGAAATGAGGAACGGAGTGTCTTAACACTAGTCTTACTTAGCCTATCCTGCTGTGTGCGGGATACAGTGTGAAGCTGATTAGTGATTAAAATTTCTATGATTTTTTCAAATTCATTTTATAATAACTTGATCGACTTTTAAGCAAAAAAACAATTTTTTGTTGAGTGGCGTATATTGCACGTTTAATTTCCGAGTGGGAATCGAACTCAAACCATCGCGTTTACAGTCGCACGCCTGTGCCCGCGCGCAATACGACGGTACTTTGCACTAAGCACAGTGCAGGGTGTAATTTTCAGTACAGTCAACTCGAAAAGCTTCTATCTAATGCTGTAAATAGAAATTAAATAGCGAATCTAAAATTTTATCTACTATATAACTTTTTATTGTGTAGCTTTGGAAATTGTTTTATACAATTGTTCGTTAACTTTTGTTTAGTTGTTGTTGTTTTTTATTTATTTTCTGGGACAAAATATGTGAAAATAGTAATTGGTTTCACGTGTACTCTGGCTGAAAATTTTATTTTAGATAATTTCCATTTCCTAGGTATGATTTTTTTAGCTTCAGTTCAGCTGTATCCTCATATAGGAAGATAGGTAGATGGAACCTGAAAAACTCTTCGACTGTCAAGGCGAGTGTCGAAGGATTATTCCATGAATTCGGAATAACTTTGTATACCCTGCAGCATGATGTAAGCAGTCTCATAATTTGTCCCAGTTCTGACAATGTCATCCATGAGAACATAATTTCATCATTTCTTTACATTATACGCGTACTGCCGTACCCAAATTATTGTACATCATGTAGCAGAATTCATGGCGCGTTTTGTCTTGTTACCTGCGCCGCCACTGCCCTCTATACGCTTATATGACGTATATAGATTCCAAAGCGTTAAAGCGTGCTAGCGCTGTATTTGTTCGCCTTAATTCAGTTTCGCTAGTACTGTATAGTATCACGGAACGTCGGTAAACACTAGATGTAAGACAGAGACAAAATTAACACTCTATTCTTAGTGCTACGACACTCTGTACACTACTCTCAATCTTCCGTTATTTCCATCTAAACTGCGCCACGGTGGCCTTAAATGAATAGTTAACGAATATAGAACTCGCTCCTTTTGGGAAAAAGTAGCCGATATAGAGTAAAAACATTTTTAAGCAAGGTTTAAAATTTGAAAATTTTATTATGCAAAGTCAAACACGTCGGGTACCTACGAGTGTTCTGTGAATTTGCGAAATGTGGAATAGCTAAGTGGTGCCGTGGAAGCTCGTCGCGTCTAGAAATATAATTAAGTTTTAGTCCGAGCACTAAACAACGTCACGTTATATCTGACATTTGCATGTTAAATTGAAATGCTGGACGTGCCTTGGTTTGTGTTACACGCTTACTGTCAAATGTCGTAAGCTCAAAGAGCACACTCATCAACATCTGATATGCATAAAGACACGTGATTGATGTTATGGGTTCGATTTCCACTCGGGGGAATAAATTAATTTTCTTTCTTCTTCTTTGGTAACAAGACAAAACGCGACGGTTATGGTGCATTGTTTTCCACTTTACACCGAATTCTCGAGTTATTGCGTGTTCAATGGCGGATATCAATAAGATTTTTTTTGGATATCTCACTATTTACTAAGCTTTAAATAAAATATTAAATAATTACAATTTTTTTATGTTTACCAGCTTTTCTTAATTTCACCTGTCTTTTTAAATTATTCTGACATAAAAGCTGACATCTGATAATTGAAGTTGTAGGAACTCAATAGTTAAGCGATACAACCCCATCTAACTTGTCTTCTTTGATTCGTCTTGATGAGTAGTTTGATTCTAGCTTTCTATGATTCACCATTTATTTCCTGGTGTTTACTGAGAATAATTAAAAAAACACACAAATTAATTATATTATAATTAAATTGTGGATTTGCTTGCGTAGATAAACAATTACATTAAAAATATCTTGATTTGAAAGTTAATAAATAAATTCTTAAATCTTATGCCAAGCTTCTTAAATCTTATTAAAATCTTGTAATGACATTATAATTTGATGGTTAATATTTTTTAAATATATATTTTTTTCTTTTTATTTATTTATTATAATATCATAATATTTTGCATGTATGTTCTGCATATGCTACTTATTTCTATAGGAGTATGTGTAAACCAAAGATAAGGCATACATCGGAGCGTAAAATTTGTAATTACATATTTGTTGACATAGAACTTTGACAATACAAACAATATGTAATTACTGTTTGCTGTAGCTACATCCTTTATACATTATATAAATATAGAAGTTTAATAAGGTATATGTAATATTTATTTGTTAGTATATAACCTGGATAGCTAGAAGGAACCTGGGAATGTAGTGTTACAATTTCCAATAAATTATTTTCGTTCCTATTTTTCGTCGAAATCTAGAGGCATTGCATGTTAAGTGGAAAAACTCAACACCCCGCTTTGCCTCGTTTCTAGAGCGAGGAAATGAAATTGTTGATTTTCCTAAAAGGGAATCGAACCCACACTTGTTCCCCTGTGCCAAGACAGGCTTTTAAAGTAAAAATGTTATAAAATATAATATATACTAATATATTAAAAAATCACTCAGTTCTCTACTTCACAGTCATTATATGCTCCGTTTGCACAATGAACGCTGTACTACTTGAGTCACGTCGCCAGTAATGGCAACACGCATGGGCAGACTCGGCCGGATTAATACCACCCCCGGAATTTAAAACCGGCGTGAAGTAGTGGCTCTTGCCACTGCTTTTCGCATTAGGTAATGTCGGCGCCCAACCCCACCTTAAAGGCCGGCAACGCACCTGTGGCTCCGCTGGTATTGCATGGGGTCGTGGGCGGCGGTGATCACTTATCATCAGGTGACCCGAACGCTCGTTTGCCGTGTCCTTTACCGGATCCACCTATAAGGTCAAATTGAAATAACTGAGTGTAGAAAATAATCCTTAACTCATAATGAATTACGAGTATATCCCCCAAAAATTCAAGTTTGTCAACTTTTATAACCCGAGTAGGTATCGAACCCACAACCGTCATGCTTACATGCTAGGCTCAATATTATTTTTGTCCTACAAATGCCTGTTCGAAAAAAAAACAAAGAAAATTCATACATTAAGTTAAAAATATGGTAAAATTCTCAATTTCGTGGATTGCGGCTTTTAAAAACCCAGCAAACGGTTTCGTGTGTGCCTTCACTCGGGGAACTTTTGCACTTTTTTCCAATCGTATCCGAGCCGAATGCATTTTAATCCAATTCTACTTCGGTTGAAACTTTCTGCATGTCTTTGGATTAAGCTCCGATGATGAGTCGTGGATGTAGAGGACTTTTATGCATAATGGGACGCAGTATGTCGCATTACTGAGTTCGATCCATTCGGAAGAATGACTTTTTTTATTATTGAAAAGGACACGGCAAACGAGTCGCCTCTTACGACACCGACAGTACCAGGGTGATCCGATTCTAGGCCGGGATCACACGGCACAACTCTCACATCTCTTCAAACAAGATTTATGGTACATAACATAATAAACGGGGGAATTAAATATTTCCATTTACTCGCTCTAGTAACGAGGCTAAGCGCGGTGTTGAGTTCCACCACTAAGCACGCTGTCTCGAAAATTTGGCAGAAAGTAGGGAATGGAAGTGTTAACACTAGTTTTCAAGATTCTCTCTAACTGCTATGTGTGGTATATAGCATAAACATATAATAATAAAAAAAAACACGATAAACATATCATATTTTCTCATGTGAAAACAAAATATCTATCCTCCTTATTTTATTTGTCATAAACAATTAAATAATCCCTATTCTAGTGAGTCGCGACTACAAAGAAGCTTGACGTGACGTGGGTCCCTTTGTCCTTTCTAAGAAATATGAACACGGTGTCGTACATGGATAGTAATGTGAAGAAAACGACAAATTGTGACTGCCTTTCGCTACGAAATGGAGGTACAGATTCGATTTTAGTTTGGGTAATATAGTGCTAAATCTGACATATTATGTCATTTATATTTAATAGATATATAATTATAAATGTCTATTTTATGCATAAATAGGTTTTTCCTCCGGTTTTACTTGCCTGTTCAAATGGAAATACTTAACTAAGAGTACCTATACTATATGCAACTTAGCTTTTAAAGGACCCCACCCCACTTTTTTAAGGTTTTTAGCGTAGTAGCGTAGCGTATTATAGGTTACTACCTATATACTTATAGCCTATATAAAAGTCTTCCTCTACAAATTGATTATCTAATTTTTTATAAGTTAGTGACTGTAGTTCCAGAGGAGGCTTAACCGACTGTCAAACAAAATTATAATCTGTCCATAAATCATTCTATCGTGCGGCGTAGCACTAACATAGTGTTATTGTAAAGAATTTTTCAAGTCAGCGTTACAGCGATGATATGCGTTTTTAAAACACAATTTAGTAGAAAAATTCCAAAAACTCTCAAGTTTACCCTAATCAGATCCTTTTGTATAGATGTTGTATAGATTTTTAAATTTTTTAGCCTAGATTTTTTTTAACTAAACCTCTTATGTGGACACCAGTTTTCTTATGCCCATACAAATATCCATGTAAACGGGACAGTCTATGGGTTCGATTCCCGAATCGAAGAAATTAAATATTTAATATTCACATTTCTATGCTCTGGTATCGAGGTAAAGCGCGGGGTTGAGTTCCGCTATTCAACGCGCAATGCCTACAATATAAAAAGAAAATGAGGAACTTAGATACTAGATTCCGTCTGTCCGCCTACCCTACATCGTGCGGGATACAGCGCGAAGTTAAAAAAATAATATTATAATTACTGTACTTTTTATTTTAATTTCCTTTGCGACTTAATTAATGCGTTGCATTCATTTTTTCTTGACCCTCTCGTGCTACTTTCTAGAGCGTCAAGAAATGCTTGAATATGTTATGTTTTTTAAGCTAATTGTAAAGGAAAATTACGTCGTTTCCTTATTATAGATGTTAAGAAAAGAAACTGTAGTAATATTAAAAGATGAATGATCGATACTACAACTGAGAATGGAGGGTTTTCTTCGCTTTGATATCGAGGCAAAGCGGGGAGTTGAGTTCCGCCTTTCAACACGCTATTGTTGAAAATAGGTAGCGGAGTGTCTTAATACAAGGTTCCATCTGAATATACTGCGGCATGCGAGACATCGTGAAGCTGAGGTTAGGGTGAATGTAAAAAAAAATTACAAATACTAAAAAATCGACTGGTTGCGGGTTCGATCCCTACTCGAGGAAATGAAATATTTTTTTTAAATATATTTTCATTTATTCCCTACTCGAGGAAATGAAATATTTTTTTAAATATATTTTCATTTATTCGCTCTGGTGTCGAGGCAAAGCGCGGCGGAAAGTGGGGAACAGGGACACTTAACTTACTGCTGTGTGCGGGCACAGCGTGAATTTTTATTTTATTTGTTCTTTTCCGTTCTCTTTGGAATTTCAAGAAATCTTATCACTTGCTACCCTACACTCTTTATCCTACCGATATTCCAAATTTCAACTCTCCAAATACCAGTAGTTTCGTCTGTGCGTTATCTGTCAGTCATTTATTTAGTAAAGAAAAACTTTTTTTATATATTTATTTTTCGGAAACTCGAGACTTATGAAATAAGAATATTACATTTTACGTAGCGTTCTTTTTCTTTCATAAAAACTACATCTGCATTTAAGATGGAAAGAAATATAACGATGAAAGGGAGAATTGTATTTAGAAAGCAAATTGTAAATTTATATTTCCACACGGGTGGCTTTAACGTACCTACTTTTTAAATTAAATTTATTATACGTTTTTAGTAGAGCTTTTGTTTTGATTTTCAACGACGTTGAACGTTACGAAGGTTCACTCGTGGCATATTGAGATAATTTTATATAACAGACTAGACTATTGTTTTCGTTTTTGTCTGCTTGCGTATATGGAAATAACTAATAATTGTGTATGACACATGACACAGTAAGTGTTAAAGGTGACTATAATTATATGTATTTATGTAATAAGTAAGATTCGTGTGTTCAACTCAACAAACTCTCTAGGTTTTTAATATACCTTTAAATATCTGCGAGCGAAGCATAAATCTGAGTAATTAATTAGTTAGAACTTCTATAAAAAAAATTAAGTAAAAATTAAAAAATTAAGTAAGTGTGTGTGTGAAAGATGTTATTTGACTGAAGGCAGTTGACGTTTGTCTATGACTTGGTGGTTAAGTAATAGATTATTACAGAATTAACAAATTTGAATCCGCTACTATCATCCTTATACGGTCATCGACCTCTAAAATGTAATTTTGAAACACAAAAACCGAATTGTTAAATTAATTTAAAGGCTTATTGAGACATTCAATAACACTCAAAGGCAAGGAAAAACAATGCTTTATTGGATTTGTAAAGGGAGACCTCGCTATATAATATTATTCTACATTACAAAGAGAAAATGTCTATCATCATTCTATAAATCGCCCTAACTTCTTTACAGAGAAACAAAAATTTTTTTTTCTACAAAATAACATAGTTAAATATATCTTTTTCTTGTTCTTTTCATATAAAAATGTATTTTGGGAGCTTATTTCAAATTGTTGTATTTTCATTATAAAGGATTTTTCGTACTTATTTCTCAACGTATAAACTAAAATGCTATATAATTTGTAGTGTATGCGTGTAGAAACTCATTTTTCATACATACGCTCATTCTGTACAGTCAGTCACTCATTCATACATTCACTAGTATAAATAGACAAACACAATCTCGTTCGGACAACTTCATTAATACGAGAGCCACCATTAAGAGAAGACGTGTTGGTGGCGTCCATTGAGTGCGGCTACGAGCGTGTCAAATACACATATACATAGTTGAAGATCGATTGTTCGCCTTTACTATAGATTTTGGCCTAACTATTGATTCTAAAGTACATCCCAAGTTAAGAGGTTTTTCTAAGCAAGTAAAGCTAAGAATTGTGGATAGCTATTAATTTTTCATCGATCCCATAATAAGAACCTAACCGAGCACTCATCGAACTACCTACCGTTTAGTACATCCATTTGTCGCACACATATCTAATGAAAATTAAAGATTTATATGGTTTTCTGATTGACGGATTTATGAGAACTGAAACAAATTAATACGGAGCTATTTTTTTAGAATGTCTAGAGACCGTAGATTTGAGTATACGGTTTGAATTTCAACACGATATCTTCAAGCGTTCTTGAGATAAATCTTGACAGACATACGCACGGACAACGAAATGATCTTATAAGGGTTCCTTTTTTTTTTTAAATGGTAAGCAGTCCTTAAAAATACAGTTCTTATCCTTTTATTTTAGACGTCGGTTAATTAAGCAACGTATTTAAAGAGAAACATTTACAGTATTTTATATAATACCTCAAAGTAAGTCTCATATAAGTTATGGCACTTCATAGTTAATGTGTCGTTACACGTAACCATTTATTAAATTTTTTACCGCCACACTCCGTGTAATTTAAACTCGCTGGCACCGTAAACTGAGATCAGCATATTCGTTTTCTAGTTTTTATTACAATAAGAGATTTAAAATTGGTTTCATTATGTATATGTTAGTATGTATATATAAAGATATTCAAAAATTTATAATATATATGTAGAATAAATAAAAAAAAATATTATGAATATCATACAAAATCTTTTCACCTTTTCAGAACGATGTATTTAATGTTGTTTATTTTAAGCTTATTGAAATAACTTACATAACAGTGTCAAATATCTTATATGAGAAATCACTATCGATTAGGAGTGGGTGGTCGAAGCGAACAGGAGCAAGTTCTCGGACCTGGTTGGAATATAGAATATATTTTAATTGAATAATTCTTATTTGGCGAAGCTGCTCATCAGCCATGTCAATTTCCTGGAACTAACCTAGATAGGCGTAAATAAGTAATGAGTTTAACACGTCATCGGTATTAATTAGAACGAGAGCGGGACAAGTTCGACTTTGACATATTTAATTGAACGAAGTGAAGTAGTCGTTCGCGTTGTGAAGTAAAAGCGCACCTAAAAGTAACTTGTAGTGGAAGATTTTGAAAAAAGACTTTTATACGATTTTTCAAATGTTAAGTTTTGTTTTTAACCTTAATCAATAATACATATAAGGCTATGGGCACAGGGTTCGATTCTCAATCCAAGGAATAAAAAAAGCGCGGCGTAGATTTCACTTTAGCTTATTACGCAGTGTATCGAAAATTGAGTAGAAAATAGGGAATGGAGTATCTTAGCTCATAAGTTGAAGTAGAAAAAAACTAAAAAAAAGTTTTCGCAAATGAAATATGGCGTAGCTGTATAAAATATCACAGAGAAAATAAAACATTTTTTCCCCCTGAAAAGTTAATCAAAAATCATCAAATATATTCGAAGTGTCTTGACACTAGGTTACCTGTGCCTTAAATTTCGAATTGTGCTCTTATATTGTCAAAATTATAACTTTAACAATATGATTATTTATTGTTTAAACCGCTCTTTATATAGAACAAGAGTTATTTAATACTCAAAACGTTTGCTATCTTGTTATACGATATTTCTACAAATAGCGCTTAATCTTGATTTACGCGAGTTTACGAGAAACACTATTCGTACAGTTTTCTTATTTCAGCAAGTCGTCTCTAAATTTTATTATTATTAGGGAAGACGTTTACTTATAATATTCATTTTTAAATAAGTGAATATTTTCTTTCTTGAGTCGTGGCGCAGGGGAAGAATGTGCGACTATAGACACAACAGGTACAGTGGGTTCGATTCCCACTCGAGGAAAAGAAATAATTCATATTTTTATTTCCTCGCTTGGCCAACGAAGCAAAGCGCGGCGTTGGTTTCCGTAACGTTGATTTTTTTTATTTTCATCGATTTTAGATTTTTTATTTTATCTACTTATTATGAAGTGTATAAAAATCGTATAAGTATTCAATAAAAAAAAAGTGGGCGAAGCCTCGCAGGTTCCACTAGTATACCATATGAATCTACGCTGCCATGACATAATATTTATAAGTTAGCTTAGATATATACCAAATGCTCTTCCATAATAAAGTGAGGAAGGAGCAAACTACCCACATCGTTTTACAAAGAAGAACGTCATCCGGTTACGTCCTTGTCGTTCCATAAAAACATATAAAGGAAATCCTATTGAAATAATACACTTTTATATTTTGTAGTATGCTTTTGTAGATATCACGTCAGAGTTGCGTCATTTTGGGTTCAAATTTTTTTTTTTTTTATTATTAGTTTTACACCGTAGCGGGGCAGACAGAAGGAACTTGGTGTTAAGAAATTTCTTTCTCCCATTTTCAAGACATTGCATATTGTATAGAGATACTCAACGCCACGTTCTGTCTGGTTATCAAAATGATGAAATGAAAATAATTCACAACTTCAAACGGTAATCGAACCCAAAATCGTCGAATTAAAAAACACATGAATACTATTGTGCCACAGCGGCCTACTATAATAAATACAACGCAGAAACTACTTTAATATTTAAATACACTCAAAATCGGCTTAGCTTCGCCAAAATATATTTACCCATTACATTCTAAGACTGCAACAGATCTATTTGGGTAACGGTTCCTGCAGGTTGCAAGTAATTTTCAAGGCGAACACTATCGGGCAAAACACTCTACATGTAAATTAGTGCGGCAATTCTATATAACATACATATGTATGTATTATTGTAGATTATTTACATTAATGGAGACTATTTTTTCTTAATTATTAAGTATTTAAGATTTACAGATATGAAGGCTATATATGCGTTGGTTGCGAGTTCGATTCGATTTAGGGGAGTGAATTACTTTTATTTAGCCGCTAGTATAGGACGCCACTTTCTCAGCTTTGAGTGTGGAGATGAGAAAGTTTTGATATTTGGTTTTTTTTTTGCCTTAACCTGCTGTATGAGGGATACGGATGATAAAGTGGAAACGGAATGCAGCGGAAAAAAAGAAGAATAATTAAAGTAATTCTGGCACGTGGGCTATCGTGTACACACTTAGGCGTTGCACGATAGTATCAGCGATTTACTTTAAGCATTCATAAATTTCATTCATTTCACTATTATTTTAAGTGAAATTTTAAATATATTTTATAATTACACACTGTTTCCAACAAATAATAGGGTAGAAATATATCATTTTCGCTTTTACAATGTCATATAGATAATACTTCTAAATATTAGATTATATCATATTTACATCAAAATCAGTCGATCTCTTTAATTATCCAATTACGCAATTAATTATATAGTATAATTATATAGTTGTTGTCAATGTAATTAAGTTCCAGTGCTGGTTAATCTGAAATCTCATCACTTAGTACTGGGTAATGCAATCCTGAGTAACCATTGTTGTACGTTTCCATTGATCGTTGACGATATTTTCTATACTTTCTCTGTTTCCATCTTCACGCTGTATCCCGCATGTAGCAGGGAAGGCAGAGAGAATAGAGTGTTAAAACACTCAGCTCCCGCGTTTCCACCAAATTCTGGAGTCATTACATGTTGAATGGCGGAACTCAGCACCACAATTCGCCTCGACACAAGAGCGAAGTAATGGAAATATTAAATATTTCAAATCCCTAAGGTGAAATTGAACCCACAACATGTCGCGTTTAGAGTCCCACGCTTGCGCCCAGCGCTTCCTTCTAAAAATATGTATTTTATTTACATTAGAAAACTTATAAAAATAATTCGAAAAAAAAATATTATTTTAAAATTAGTAAGTAAAGACTTCAAAACTATATTTACAAGCACAATGTTCACCAAAAATTGAATTGTCAAAAATAATATTTATAATATCGCTTTTCTTTTTTTGTATATTATATAATTTGTGTATTTATGCATAAACTGTGTATTGTATCGTATCTATTTACTATCAGAATCCGTTATTTTTGGAGTCGGTGCCATATTCCTTCTGTTATACTAGTTAGTTAGATCATACAATGGAAACGCACTTAAATATCTAACTAAGTGCATAAATAAGACAAGATATCATCTGCTGGGCGTGTGCCAGCCGCACCTGGATCGAAGTGAGCAGCTATCAAAATAAATACTTATGTTAAATAAATATTAATAATTACTTAAATTTAGGTGAGAATTTCGAAGCGGATGTGGGTTTGATTCCCACTCGTAGAAATGGAATATTTAATATTTTCATTCCCTTGGTCCGGTAACGAGGCAAGGCATGGCGTTGAGTTCCGCCACTCAACACACTTAACACGCCAATTTACTCCTTGTGTGCAAGTTAATAGGGCATGTACACATTACCATAAAAAGAATAAGCATTTCTAACCCAATATTATATTACACTTAATCATATGATATTGAAGTTAATATGAAAAGAATCGTAAATTCAGAGATCCGCAGCATCCAGCTTCAGTGGAAAAATAAAATTTATATCTTTTGTGAACAAATTCTAGTTTTATGACTCGAATTCGTTCAGAGCGTGAAATACGTTATAAGCCACGTTTGGGGGAAACCCCCTTTTATTGAGTGGATAAAATACTTTTATTGTTGTAGAATACATTGTGTCTCTATGTGTTTACCTTTTATCTTTAGTATTATGCGCTTTTGTAACGGCACATCGTGACGGTTGTAAGTTTGATTCCCGACAAGGGAGCGAATTATTTACTTTGTGCAGTAACAAAACGAAGCATTGCCTTGAGTTCAACTATTCTGCATATCTCAAAAATTTTGCAATGCAAGGGGAATAGAATGCCTTAACCTCAGGTTCCCTCTGCGCACCCTGATGTGCGGTACATAACGTGAAGCGAAAAAAAAAACGATTTAGTATTAAAATGGAATATGTATGAATGGAATATGTATAGCATCTATCGCCAGCAAGATCTTAGTTCAATGTCCTTACGAAATATATGATGAGATCCTTAAATTTACATAGTTTTGAGATAAGCTGCCATTTGTAATGTGACACACCATCTGATATAATGTAAGATATTTGTTTAGAAAAGTTTGGATTTGCTTTAGAAATATTTATATATTTTAGTATATGACTTCAATATTGGCTTAGCTCGAATTATATTAAGGGTAGGCAGAGGGAGCTACGTGTTAAGACACTCCGTTCGTGACTTTCATATCTAGCGGAGGAACTCAATGCCGATTCATATCTACCAGGGTGGGGAAACGAAATATTTTCCGCAGCTTCAGCTTCACGTTGTATCCCGCACACAGCACCCGCAGACAGAGTGAACCTAGTGTTAAGACACTCCGTTCCACACTTTCTGCTGAACTCTGGAGGCATTGTATGTTCCTATAAATACATTTTTCCTATAAATAAACTGAAATATCGACTCGAATAATGTGTTTGTTAATATGACAATATTTTCGATACCTCAGACTAAATAGACGAAGTGCCGCATTGGGGTACACTGTATTACGGGTGATAATTTATTGATATTTTTTTTTATTTTAAAACTGGTCCCTCTGATTACATTACGCTCCACATATAACGCAGACCTTAACGCCGCGTTTTGTCTTATTATGAGAGCGAGAAAGTAAATAAATAAACCATTCTTACGAGTAAGTATTAAAACCACATTCATCGCGTTTGAAGTCAATACATTCATTAGTAAATTGTATTTAAAACTAAAATAAATTTAAATATTATACTATTAAATATAAAATTATATCAACGATAATACAATTTCAGTATAAATTTGACTCGCAAAAGCGTAATGTTATTCCAATATCGCTGGCAATAAATTTAAAAGATAGATTAATTTCTATCTGACACTTAAATTTGTCAAGATTTGCAATCTTTATCTTTTAAATTGACGAGATCTTGAGTAGAATTGTAGAGTATTTGACTGAATGTGGTAGTCGAGGGTTGGAATCAAATTCGAGGGAAGGATGAGGGAACATAGTCTTATGACAGTCGTTTTTCGTGTTGGCATGGCGGAACTAAATTCTGCTCTTTGTCTTGATTTTAGAACGAGGAAATGAAAATAATTTATTGCCCTAAGTAAAAATCGAACCAACAAGGCGTCGCGTTTAAGGCCTCAAAGTCATAATGAAAATCAAATAATTTTGTTTAAAATAATTCGCTGATTTTATTAAATCAAATTAAAATTAAATCAGCTTCATGTTCTATCACGCACACAGCAGGGTAAACAGAGGAAACATAGTGTTAAGACACTACGTTTCGCAATTGTTGCAGTATATTTCTCGTAGGGTATAAGGGACATCCATTGCTCTTCTGTGGGCACACTGTCATCACTGTATATCGATCGGTCAAGTTGTTTCAAGTAATTCTTTTGATTAGTCGATTTCTAATATCGCTTCGAAGTAATTCATCAGAGACCACCACAAGGCGCTTGCCACCTTCTCTCACCCTTTCCCCGAGTTAATAAATTAAACATGGAGTACCTTCTCTCAAGATTTTCCAGGCTTAGAAAATGAAGATGACAGATGAATAGAGATGAATCGAAAAGTATATATCGAAAAGTGAAAGAGTTTCTTGACTCTAAGATCACTCTGTCTGAACTGTAGTTGAATAATTGTGAAATAGAATTCAAACCGCAACAAGTGTATAACAACTAATAGGATTAAACTTATCAATATTCTGGTTAAAAGTTTTAAGTATAAAAAATAAATTGTGTATAAGATGTCTGAGCGTCGCTAAGAGGATACACTTAAAATGTAGTTGGTACTACACTGTATACAGAATTTTAATATTTTTACAACGGAGATCATTTTGGAGAGTATGTCAATTTTATCCTAACGTCCTAGGAAACAACTATAAAATAAATATTTTTTTTATTGAATAGAATTTTGTTTGGCTTCACGCTATATTCCCATAAAGTAGGACGGATAGAGAGGTTTTCGTTTTAACATTAGGTTAAGACACTCCGTTCCCTACTTTCCAACGAATTTCGGACGCATTGCGTGTTGAGTGGTGGAACTCAATGCAACACTATTTGCCTTGATACCATAGCGAAGAAATATTTATATTTCTTCGTACGTATCTCGTACTTACATTATACGTATCACTATTTTAAGAATCTCGAAGTATAAATTGTGAATTGTATATACTTGTGATTGCTCAATTAATTTAAAAAAAAACTAAAAAAAAATAGAAAAATACTTGAAATAATGTTATTTGAATTATCACCATCTGACTGATCTGTAAGCGCCATGATTGTGAGTTCGATTCGTACTTGGGATAACAACAAGACAAGAGTGCGGCGTTGAGTTTCGCTACTCAGTCGCAGTTCCGAGCGCAATTTAATAACTGTTTACAATTTTATGACAGATACAGCGTGCAATTACTCAGAAGTAAGGCAAAATACTGCAAAAGGTAAAAGTAGATGAAAATACAGGTTATATATTTTTTTTGTTCGCATACAAGCTAAATATATTTTTCCTCTCATATCATGGCCTATCTAATTGCAAAATTTTAAAGCGTGAATTTCCTAAAAGTTTTGTTCTCTGCTTTATTTTATTTCTGGTTGGTTTTTGTACAGCTAACACGTACTAATAACATGTATAACGTAAATTTACCACTTTAAGTCTCTTAATAAGTGATAATTTAAACATTATAACATATTTCCAACCGATTTCTTTTTTTTGAAAATTCGTATTCGTTAACTACCTCTTTCAGGGTACACAGAGAGAACCTGGGAATCTGTTATGACACTCTGTTCTCATTAAAACTTCTGGAAGCATTGCCTCTTGAGTGACGGTAACATCGAATAAACGAATAAATTAAAAATATTAAATATTTCGGATAGGGTCCACAAACTGTCGCGATCCCACTCGAGGAAGTAAAATATTAATTTACGTTTATATTTCCATTTCTTCTCTCTGGTGTCGAGGCAAAGTGTGGCATTGAGTTTTGCCAATCAACACACTAGGCCTCCAGAATTCGACAGAAAGTGGAGGACGGAGTGTCTTAACACTAGGTTCCCTCTGCCAACGCTGCTGAGTGCGAGATACAGCGTGAAGCTGATTTGACTTAAGTGCCACATGCTAAGTAAAATCGGCTGCATAGAAATTTGGCTGTGGGTGAGTTAGTCTCGTTTTATTTTAAATAATTGTTAGGGATACCTTCGCATTTGGTTATAACAGTTCAATTTCAAAGCTCTTTTGTGCTGAAATCTTGCTAAATTTTGTTATTAAAGTGGAGGACGTAGTGTATTAATACTACGCTCTCGTTGCTGTACGAAAATGTAGAGTTATTGCATATTAAGGAGGGAACTCAACGCCGCCCTTTACCTCGTTATCAGAGCGAGAATAAAATATTAAATATTTTAAGCCCACGAGTGATGGCCTCTCCGTTACCATTAAACATAATACGACGTAAACATACACAGTAATGTTAGACGTCGAGATTTTATCTCCCATACTTGTAAGATATTAAAGAGGCTATCAGATGTAAGCTTTCACGTGAATTAGTTAAAGCTCTGTCGGGCTTTATGTTAGGTATATGATCTTAAAGTGTAATGTGATACAACCCTCATAAAAAATTATGCGAGTAAAAAATATGAAATATAGAATTAATAAACAGATTTTCATTTTGTGTTATATTATTTAAGTTTATTCATATATTATATAAGTTAATTTTTTTTTGGTTAGATAATGATATGTAGAAGATTCTTTTTTTTTTGTCGTTCCCAACCTATTGTTTTAACATTCACAGTACAGTACTTTTTGGCCAAATTCGAAATAATTGTAATGTATTGATTTGCGGAATTCTACGCCGCGTTTTGTATTAATATATATGGGCGGGAAATCGAATAAAATTTTATTTCAATGTTTTTTTTCAATGGGAAATTGACATCCCAACCATTGCGTTCAGTGTTCCACAGATCCTCAATGTCTTGATATCTTCCTACGTGTTTGCAAAAATTTACATACATATAAAGTGGTTCTGAATATTAAGTCATAAAGTAAGCTTTTCAGTAAGCACTTGCTCGTTTCTAATATCGTTAATATTGTAAGAGGCTGAGATCGGTTCAGTTTTATGACCTTAAATTAAATATTTCTTAAATTGCATATATCTTGATGTATTTAATTTACGATTATTATTTATAAAGGAATAAAGAATGATAATTTGTTTTCGTTTTTATTAATGATGGTAATTATAATTTATAGTCTGAAATTATTTTACATCTAGCAGGGAAGGCAGAGAAAACTTAGTGTGTAGATCTCTATTACTCTGTTTCTCGTCGAGTGCCAAACTCATCGTCAAGTGAGCTTATTAATTTAATCAGTCTGCACTACGACATCCCCACTAGATAATCATTTATTTTTTTTAGCTTCACGCTGTATTCCGCACATAGCAAAATTCAGCTGTTCTCCACCTTGCCGAGGCATTCCATGTTAAGTGGTGAAACTTAACGCTACGGTTTGTCACGATACTAAAGTAAGGGAGTGAAAAAATTAAATATTTCACTGAGCCACTAAGTCACTAGGATATAAGTCTAATAACTAAGAAATAATGTTGCATATAACAGCAACATTTCCCCCAAGTTTAAGGCCAGTGGCCTAGATTTCTATATTTTAAGCGACTTTCAAGTTTAGAAAACATTGAATATTGGGCAAAGTAGGGTTCTTAACTTTTCTATTCTCGTGAAACTTTCACATTGTTTGGCAGAAATGTTTCAACCAAGTAAGGTTTAGAGCTTTAGGTATTTTTAGGAAATTACACAAAATATAAACTAGTGACAGATCACTCTGTTGAGGTTTTGGATTTTTGAAATGGTAATGCTTTTTACTATGATATCTAAGTATAGGTATTGTCTATTTTACTAACGCATTAGATGTGGGTAAATACTCTTTAATAGTCTCGAACCTATCGTCGTTTCTAAGTACGTTCATTAATTTTCTTGCTTCATTACACTATACATATATATATTAGGGAAAGCTGAGAAAAACTTATAAAGCTACATCTTTGTGTGTTTTCTCACCGTAACCCAAGGCTGTACTTAGAATAAATGTAATTGATCTCTTGAATGAGCATCGAACTTAAAACCTACCACACTCTGTACCACTACGCTGTAGCCTCTTAACAACATATTTAAATTTAAGCGATCCATACAATCTCCATTAGCAATTGATGAAAATTTGAATACAAAAAGCTAAATAAATAGCAAAACAATCGGCCATACAGTACATGATTCAGTGTCGATTACCGACGTATCAAATATGTAGAGGCTGCCAAGCCGCGGGCGGGAAACGACTATATTGTGTTTGAGGGTATTTATACGATGCGACTTTAAGAACGGATACGATCAGTACGATTTTTGTAAATTTTCTGGTTTTTTTTTGTTAAAACATATATGGAATATCGCTAGTTTTATATTAGTAATTTTTTTTTTACCAGCGTCTGGTAAAAAAAGCGCCGCTTTTTACCAGCGGCGAGGCCCGTAACGAATGTTACGTTTTTAGCATACATGTATGTATATAAGTCCATTGTTTTATTCTGATGTAACTGTTACGCCAGTGAACGTCTTATAATAAATGATACGAGAGCGAGTAAATAAAAAAATACATTCCTAACAGCATCTATGCAGTCACATAATGCGCCCTTATACGTGTCGCAGGGACACAGGCATGGGAATGTAAACGCGACAATTTGTGGGTTCGATTTTTCAAAGAGTTGAGGTAATGGCGGCGTTGAGTTCCGCGACTCAACATACAATGTCTGCAAAATTAGGCGGAAAATGTAAAACAGTATATTCTAACACGACATTCCTACACTGTTATGTGCGGGATACAGCGTGAAGCTGATTTATTTTATTTACTTTAACTAGAAATTGGACCAGCAATCAAAGAGTTTACATTTTATTCCTAAAATAAAATATAAAAAAACCCCGGTCAAATATAACGTAAGGATGTAAATTGCATTTCCACGCTTGTAGGCGACCAGTGATCGCGCGGCCAAAAAAACGTGCAATTTATCGTAAACACGATAGCCGCTGTTGCTATTTATCTAACTTTCTGCCGCTTAGCCGACTGCTCGACCGTGGTCTAAATCTATTACATAACATTTTAACGCTCAAATGGATATCGATTATTATTCGAATTAAATGGAATTGTATAAGATATTGGCTTTCGCCTGCAGCTTCACGTGCGTCAAAGTCAAATGGAGACATGACACATTCTAAATGCCAGATGAAACAAGGAACCTTAGTGGATCGAGTCTGAATAAATATTTGATTGATTTAGAGTTTAAATTTCGAAGAATTTTTTACCAAAATATAAAATGCTTAACAATATCTAAATTATATAAAAGAGAAAATGTGAATTTGTCTTCACTATATTTTCCTTCTGAATTGTTCATGCGGTTGACTGTAAATGCGACGATCGTGGGGTCGATTTCCACTCAGGGCAATGAATAAGTTCAACTTTCCTAATTTTCTTAAATTAGGAATATCTTGTTCGTAATATCTTAGCACTACCCTCTCCCTCCCTCCCGATCCCTCTTCTTGTGCTGATATGAGTAAACAGTGTAAACCTGCATTTTTAAATAATAAGTAACGAATGATTTTATTCAGGGATTTGAACCAGTGCCCCTTGGAAGGTTTTTATATTTTAATACGTAAGTACATTCAATACGTCGATAACGATCATATATAATATGCTCATGAATTTCTCAGTGTGAGGCATCATTTCTACCGTATAGAGATAGGTCAAGGGTAAGCTGCGTCAATGTTGGCCTTCTCGACCCACATACTACGCTATTCTATTCCAAATTGTTTTTATTTTTTAAGAGAACACTTCATACAACAATATGTATAATTATTAAATATACTTCTTCGTAAGATTTTATTCAATTTGATTTAATTATAGACGAAAATACTATGATACTATGGCTTAAATATTTTTTAAAGTATTAATTAATTAAAGTTGAAATAACATTTTCATTTCTTTCAATTATTCTTGGTATTTAAGAAGTAACAAAAGGTATAAAACTTTAAACGAAGATAAAAGGATAAAAATTCTTAAGTATATAGTTATATATATATATATATATATATAACTTATGTAAATGAAAATCATACTAATAATGAAAAACTACTTACAGCCACAAATGTTGTTTATCTAATATAATATAAACAAAGTTAATGAATTTTCAAAA
Source organism: Heliconius aoede (assembly GCA_037355905.1). NCBI lineage: Eukaryota > Metazoa > Arthropoda > Insecta > Lepidoptera > Nymphalidae > Heliconius > Heliconius aoede. The sequence continues at coordinate 217,501 of JBAIZZ010000263.1, forward strand.
ACACGAAGAAGGGTTTAGAGAAAAGGACTTTGCCTCCTTACGATAGCAAGGCTATGAAAAATATTAATTATTTCATTTCCTCGAGTGGAAATCGAACCCACGACCTATCGCATCTACAGTCGCACGTTTGTGCCCCTGCGCCACGATTTTTTCATATAAATACGGTAAATAAATGGATTCGTTTTCAAAATTTGTTTGGATACGATAGTTGTGGGTTGAAAATAAATAAAACAAACATACAGAAATTCCTACGTGACTGAATGTGAAACGTATAGCTTAATTGACTAGAGCACTTGGACGTTATCCAAGAGGCTTTGTGTTGTGTTCAGTTTTTTATATAAAACTTCAACACATGTTACATATAATTAAACTTTCAGTTATTATTTATAAAAATAATTTAACTAGTAGAGGCGATGGTCATAGGTTCAAATTCCATTCGGGTAAATTAAGGTGTTTAGTACCATCACTTTACGCACTATGTCTCAATTACGAGTGGAAAGTGCCTATAATTTTTATATTAGTAGTTATCTTTATTATAAATATAAATATTACAAAATTATCTATATTACAAAAACTCAAAACATGCTTAGTAATTTATTAGCATATTGCTAGTTTTTGTAGTTTGTAGTTGCATCGTCAGGTCTCCATCACCAGGAGAAATGACCAGAGTACGTCAGAATTTAACCAGATTAACCCGAGGCTTACTAGTAAATTCTGAAGAGTTCCGTTACTCAAGTTCTGCTTTGATTATCAGATCAGCTCGATCATACTATACTATCATTAGTTTTTATAGATATAAATCAGCTTCATACTGTATCCCGCACACACCAGAGTAGTCAGAGAGAACTTAGTATTAAGACACTCCATTCCTCACTTTCCGTTGAATATCGGAGAAATTGTGTGTTGAGTGGCGGAACTCAACGCCACGCTTTGCGTCAACGTTAGAGGGAAGAAATAATAATATAAATTTAAATAAATATTTCATTTCCGCGAGTGAGGATCGAACCCACAACTAATTACACAACTAAATTATTTTTATAAGTAGGTCAAATTCTGTTTCTTCGATTTCATTATATAGTTATACAATCAATTACTTAGTTACAAATTGACTTTAAAAATCATGTTAAAAATAAACTCCCAGAGCTGAATTTGAACCTATACCTACTAGTACAATTACCCACATTCTAAATATCTGTAAGCTAACAATAAAATTTAACTGAAACTAGAATAAAGGTGTATCATTTATCCATTCGCCCGGAACCACATAGCAGTAATAGAAGATGTTCACTTCGTTTACAGACAGCGGTCGTACGAAGCCTTTGATTTTCCCGACACATAAACAATGAAATGCTTTGGTCTCGGAATTTTCGAATTGCAAAATCTGGTTTTGCCTCCGAATGATATTCAAAGATTTTGGAGTATTATACATTTATATCTATACTTATAATGAAATTGTAGCAAATCGGTCTGTACATGAAAGGTGTATGAGAAAAAAATATAATTCAGGGCATTTATTAACGTAATAGAACCGAAAAAAAAATATTTTTAAAATTTTTGTCTGTTTGTTTGCGCGCTTGTTACCGCTATTCCACTTACACTACACACTAACACTTGGTATTTATTTTATTTAAATATTAAAGTAAAATATTCATCAGTAATATTTTGAGAGACTAAATTGCTATAAAATAACTGCGTTATTGAATTGACAAAACCTTAAAATAGTACTTTCCAACCTTACAGCCTTAAAGTAATATAGGTTGCGATTTGACTGTGAGTTGCGTTTTTCGCTTTAAGGTACGGAACCCTATAAATTCATCTTATAAAAATTTCATATTATTACAAACACAAATTTCAATATTAATTATTCGATATAAATTAATATCCATCTGTTAAATAGGCTTTGGAATCGTGCATATATCATTACATGAGAGTGATTTATTATTTTGGGTCAATTGTTAATTATCTTGTTTATATGTTTGCGAAGTCAGTGTCAATTATATTTTAGTGGGACAATGTCTGTCTGTACACGTAACGTTTGTAGGTTCAAGTTTCATTCGGTGGAGAAAAATATTTTAATCTCACGTAGCAAAACAGTGCGGGGTTGAGTTCCGCTATGGAAGAAGCAAACTTTTCTTGACACTAGGTTTTCCCTGCTTTATACGTAATGAGAGAGAGAGAGAGAGAAAATGAGGCTATATTATAAAAATATGAGCTTTTATAAATATGTACATATTGATTATAGTCCGCGGTAAAGTGTTTTAAAAGATACTACCTTGTAGGATGAAATATAAATAAATAAATAAATAAATAAATAAATACGCACGTTTCCTTGGTTTTCCTAGGACATGTATAGTTTTAGGTTCATAAAGCATCAAATTAGGAGAAAAAGATGAATAAACAGACAGACATTTAAAATAATCGCTCTATTAACACGAATGGATGGAAATTTATGGAAATCGTTTGTACAGATTTACAAAAAAATATTTTGACAAATGAACGGACAACAAAGTTATTCTGTAAGGATTCCGTTTTTTTTTCTTTTAAAGTTATCAAACTTTTACATCACCTGAAAAAATGGAAGCCTTAAAAATGCACAAGAACACAAAAAAATGTAAATGGGAATTGATCGTGTATATGATATTTTTTTTTTCATTTATAATTGTTTATAGATTGAAAAAAAAACTTATAAATTGTCTGGCTGTAGGTACGATAACTTTTTTTAATCCTTAAATGAGTACACGTACGGAGAAAGAGGGTGCGGACCGCCAAATTCCTCTGTCAAAGTCTCTGCTTATTTCTTTGTACATAACCTTCACACAATATCTTCAAATCTAAGGTCAATTGAAGTCTTGCCTCTATCATAATTGTGGGTTCGACTAGATCTCTACTCAACACACAATACATTTCAAATGCGTGCCAAATAAAGAAAATATTTTTTTTACACTAGATTTTCTTTGGAAAGCGAGAAGATAAAAAAGATCAACGTATTAAATAAGCCCTAAGCTAATACATCAAGACGTAAGACAGTAAAGACGGGCTTTCACAAGCCTCTTTATACGTTACGTGACTGGGCCGCATTTAGGCGGTCCTACTGTATGCGTCTCATGCACGGACACACATATGCCCGAATGGAGATAAAACTTGCTGTTCACTGTGATTTTGCGCTTATCTTAATATATTGTTAGAAATCAGAAGCAATTAACAATTTATAAAAATAAGGTAAAAAACATTTGGTCTATACATTTCTAAATTGTTTAAAAAGAATTCCTATATATTTGCATTAAGGGATTATGTATCACTCAATCACAATATTTCACACGAGTTTCCCTGCAATGAGGGCCGTTGGTTGCAAGCTGCCTCAATTGTGTTTTTTTTCGAATAGACTTTATTCCTGTAGACCTGGACTGGTATTGGCGATTACAGGGGAATACCCTGCGTACGATAATCAGGGGATAACGTTGCGTTGCGTAGCGTTGGACCCCGTCACGCTGAAATTGAGATAGGTCTGGCCTCATCGCCTCTGACGGCGACAAAGAGAGAGTCGGGAGACTGAAGAGTGAATCCTGCCTATGTATTGGGATTCAGAGATTGCCACTAGGTTCCAGCTGGAAAAAGTGAATAGTGAAGTACCCACAATAGTGATTATTTTCTTTATTTCTGTCTGTTCTGTCTCAATGAAACTCAGCCAAATATTTTACTGTCTAACTGCAAAGCTCACATATACTTACGTTATTATTTTATTTATTTAACTATTCTATCATAAATATGTTATCGACCTCTATTTTGAATGAAAGATAGATAGAAGATATTTTTTAAAATAAATTTATAGAACTACCACCAGGTGACACTAACAAAACGCCACGTGTGAACTGATAATTTGAGATGTACTTTTTGACTTAAAAGCAAAAAGAGAGAGAGGTCTTTAGAAAAATTCTAGAGAATATCTATTTATTGTATTACAATTTAAAAGTTACAAAAGAAATATGATTGAAAAGAAATTTAAGTTTAGTAAGCCCCTCGAGGTGTTTGATTTCGTTCCACTTCATGTAATATAAGGCTTTATAGCATATATGCTACCTTAAACTAAGCTTTCAATAAAATATTTTCTACCTTCTTCCAAAAGTACTGGTTTCGAAGCTTTCAAATAGGTTTTATCGTATGCGCTTCATGCGGTTCTCTCTACGCCCGGATGCAGCTACCTGTTAAAGCTGAGTATTCACTATTTAGTACTATACCAAGGAAATATATTTATAGTTATATAAATTGAAAATATTTATATTTAAATTGTATACACATTGCAGGATCCTTAAACGGAATAAGCAAAACTTTCATTTCTAACTTGAAAGAGTAGTTTCTATAATAAAAAAATTCAAGCATAACTTTTAACTTTGTAAAATACATTTTTCACAGTAAAACTTGTATTGTTCATATTTTTTTTGCTTTTAAATGTTAATTTAGGACATATTTTATAATAAAGAAATTATAGTTTTATTATTTGAAATTAGAATATTTTAACATGTTTTGAAGTGTTAATTCACGCTATGGAGAGAAAATTATTATAGAAGCCACGTCTCTTGGAAACTGTCTAAGTTATGCTCGCAAGTATCCAAGAGAAAGACTTTGAAGATGTGCGGTTTTGAGGGTTTTCATTTTCTAAAAACAAAGTTAAAGTGCTGTTAGTATAATGAAGCTGCGATACATATATTTATATTTATTACTTTCACAATGTATCCAGGGGACTCGTTGCTTGGGTATTCCGTTTTATACCCATTTTATACATTTTCTACAACCGTGCCTAAACAAGGACACTTCCATACTACCCTCTACTACCCTATAGATTATATTGCACCACAACATTCGTTTCGTCAGAGAAAGAAAGAGAGAGAGAGAGAAAGAGCCAGCCAGAGATAGCACGAGCATTTAGAGTGCAAAACACTCATTTATTTATATATTATTTGAGCTCGCAGGTGAAAGCAGCATGTAACACGCTAGTAATATGTCAGGTTGAAACAATTCGTTTTATATACATTGATTCACAATTCCCCAATATTGTTTTTGCTGATGTCGGCTGACCAAACCGAATTAATTGAAATTATTAACAAATATATTTAACTCTATACAAACATATGGAAAGTGTGGTATGAAAATGTTAATATATTTATGTCGATAGTCAAATAAAAGTGTTAATTGGTAAATATGGTTAGTTGACTAAGAAGAGAGAAAGGAGAAATCTTACATTACATTCTCAGTTTGTGTGTCGATATATATTTTTTAAGTAGTCATTTTGTATTGATCCTACAAACTAATGTCGAAAGTGTAGAAAAGCTCCTATTTTAATTTATACAATATAATTTTAACATATTTTTTGTTTATGAAATTGTCTTTATTTTATATTATGAATTATAAGGCCGCTGTATGTCAGAGGCGCAGTATACATAATACGATAATTTGATTCAAATTCGAAGAAACTAAACATTTTCATGTGCACTCTCTGCTCTGGTAATAAGATAATTTGCAGTGCTGAGTTCCACCGCTCAACACGCACTATGCAAAAAAGGAAATACATGGGGAATGGAGTGTCTTAACTACATACATTTGTTACACACAAGTATAAATAAAGCATACAACAAAGTGTCTTGACACTATACTCTATCTGCCTACCCTACTACATGCGGCTAGCGTGTTAAAAGAAGTAAAGAGTTTTTTTTGTTTATTTTAATTCATACATATACATACATGAATATATCATTGAAAGCTGGATATTAAAATAGGATCCGTTCATGTCCAGATCGTAATCTGAAAGATTTATTTCGGTCCGCATTGACATGTTTGTTATACTGATTTATACGTTCAGTTCAAAATTATACACGCGAATATACATCGACACAGAAGGTATTGTTATATAATACTTAAATTATACACATAAATATTTCATAAGATTCTATTATTTTTCACTTACTTTTGTATTCCGTCCTCGATTTCCAATCAAATTCGAGACCTTGTGTGTTCATTAGCGGAACTCAACGATACGTTTTTATCATACAAAAAAATGTGCCTTCATGATTTTTTCCTGTGTAGAAAGTATTAGGCAGAAAAATTTTCAAAAAAACGTTTGGTCTTGTTGTTACATAATGAAAAATGCTTACAATTTAATTTCCCTAGAGTGGGAGTAATGAAAATTACTCAAGTAGACGATATACTTATCCCAAGTTAGAACTGAACCTGCTACCATCGCGTTTACCTGTAACGCCTCGATGAACGCTTCAAGAGAAATTTTAATGATTTTTAAAGAAATTATCGAAAAAGTATTTTTTTTCAAATCTATACGATAAAATAAATCCTCTTAGCTTAGCTACTTAGAAGGGCGGTCACGAGACGATTCAATATCCGTTGAATAATGCAACGGTAAGTTAGAAACCGCAAACACTTGATAACGCCAGTGGATTTCTGAACTAGAAAGTTTTAAGGCAAACATAAATACGTTCTAGATATATAGATATTTATTAATGCTTAAAACGCTTCCTACTAGAGGAAATAAAATATTTAATGTTTTCATTTCATCGCTCGCTAACGACGCAAAGAGCGACGTGGAGTTCCGTTACTCAATACGCAATGTCTCCAGAATTTGTGGAAAAAGGGTCTTAAACACCTGATTCCCAGGTTCAATGTGGCTACCCTGCTATTTTAAGGGTGCAGTATTAGACTAAATTAAATATCGATAAAGATTCTATTTTTCACCTATATACTAAAGAAGAAATACTTCACATGAGGCTGGACTGGCGAAAGGAACCCCACAATTCGACACTTTGCGTATTACAACAAAAATACTTTATTATTTAAATATATATTTTAATTTCTTCGCTTTGGCACCCGGCGTTTAGTTCCGCCAATACGCAGTGCTTCTAAAAATGTTGGAGAAAGTAGCGAAAATAGTGTCTCGACACAGTGTAAAAACCTTCAAGCCTTGTAAGGCCTTATTATTTAATATTTTTGATGAAAATTATTTATTGATTGAAAATGAAATAACTATTTCCACACAACCCCCAATCTCCGCGCTTACAGTCAGACACTGCGTCACTAGCCACCAGAGACATCAAAACGTCAATTAGAGTTTAATTAATCGTGACTCATCACAATAATTTGTATAAATAAAAATATTCTAATTAACTTAATTCAAATTCACATAAAATTCGACGAATCGTCATTGAATGGTTCAGTTGGGTCATATCTGGGCCAATGTGTCGATGGAATTACACAACGATCATTAATTATATCAATAAAATTAATTATAACATTTCTGCTACATTATGCTTTAATGTTTTGGAAGGGTAAAATTTTTCATGTTTTCGGGACATTTAGTGTTGAGGCCCGTGCTTTGTCCTATTGCCAGTGCGAGGAAATACATTAGAATTGAACCCACAGCCGTCATAATTATAATCAGATGCTGTGCCCCAAATACGTTTTACTACTACAAAAATACTTCAACATCTTAAAATAGACACAATTGAATAAATCGATCTTTAAAATCTCAAAAACCTACATATTATGTATGTTTAAAAGTATAATAATGTTATATTCTCAGTAAATAAATTGCAAAGTCGTTTTTTATTAGATATTCTATTTATCGAGGAAGGCTACACACAGTCTATGTAACATCACATTAGCGTTTTAATATAACTCGCTGTACTTGCGGTTAAAGCTAAGTCGGGCACTTAGAATATGTCATGTGACAAATATACCTATTAGTTTAACTGAACGGATTTAGATGAAACTTTATTGTAAAGTAGCGTATTCATCAGAATAACATATAGGCTATTATTTATAATTTCATTGACAAAACTTTATAAATACATAATATTAGCTGAGCCCGCTCGCTTCGTTCGAGCGAAGTTTAGTGAAGCCACCTTTTATCTTAGCGGGAAAAAAGACGTCGCGTTGGACAAAAATGTAAAATAAAAGAAAATACGTTTCTGGATTCCGAATCTATCTAGCCTATAACCATCCCGGGAAGCCAGGGAACAACTTCTCGAAATTGCACGCCAAACGACTCAGCTGTTTCGGAGTCTATAGCAAAGAGACAAACAAACACACGAACAGACATTTATATATATATTACAACTTATAAGCGGACGAAGCCGAGTTTGGAAATTAAAATTGCAAATTAAAAATATGAATTTACCTCAAATAATTTTCAAATACATTAAAAAACGCGACGTACAGAAACAGTGCGTACAGTGCGACGTACAAAAACGTCTTAAATTGTCAGATACGTACAAAGTGCGAATGCTAAATAATTCATGAGCGTGTGCGTGTACGAGCCTTAGAGCTTCAATTTTTGTCTGCGATCTAAAGACGTGTCACAATGTCGTCTATGACAGCTCGTTTATTTTTTATATTATATATCTACTGATTTCGTTGTGGTGTACATAAATAAAACAGAGAAATCCTTTGAAATCATCCGTTATCAGCTTCACGGTGTACTCCCCATTCAGACCGAACTTGGTGTTGAGACACTCCGTTTCCCGCTATCCACCCGATTTTCGAAAAAGATGATCAAGTTTGCACTGTGCAAAGAAAATATTATTGATTATCAGTAAAAATATAAGAATTTAAATAAATATCGATTATATGTCACCGTTCTGGTTAAAACGCTGCGTTGAGTTCGGCCACTAAATCAGCAATCTCTTGGAGTGCTTTACACTTAGTTCCCTAGACTACCCTAAGCGGGGAAAAAACGTGAAACTGCTGTAAAATCAATAAAGAATGCTTCACATCTGAAAGGGCACAACATTTAAAAAGCTCACGTTTGAATAAGTCCAAGCTGTAATATATTGTCGCTACACCGACGCGTTGTTATGTTTTACGACGCAACTCAAGTTATGATTTACACACGATTTACAAACACACGCGCGGTGTGATAGCAATGATTGGTATAAAAGGAAGTACGCTGGAACCTGTACATTTCATTTTAAAACTTTCCAGGATAATATAAATATAGAACCCATGGCAGCACTGTCCTCAATCAGGGAACTAATAAGGGGGAAATGATTTTTTAACCATTTTGCATGAAAGTTCCGCCACTGAATACGTAATGATTCGATTTTGTCTCGTAATTGAGAGGTACGTAAAGATCGGCTTCGGTTAAGAACGGGAAGTAAAGAAGCTTTAATACTAGGTTCCCTTTGCCGTTGTATATACAGGATACAGTCTGAAATTTCTTAATATCAGTGTTATCTTTAGGGTTTTGTAGGTGGTAAGGAAAAGATGTTACCTTCCGTTACCTTCTTACCGTTGACCTACAAGCTTGAAATTGGAACGGAACCTTCTGAGGTAGTATTTGAATTTACTGGTTTTTAATAAACTTTATATTTATTAGGAGGCTTACATACAGGCGAATCTAATAAAAACCAGTTAACGATCAGTATATTTCGGTAGATAAATTAAAAGCCTATCGCTGTTTTTACACTCTCACACAGTCTATTGAAACGGGAATTAGTACGACCTGATAGTGTCTAATCCAGAGACAATAACGTACGTGTGAGGCTTTCGAGGATTTACTCGGTTTATTTCTATACATTTCCTTCATAATGTTATCAAACAATCAAGGAGGTTAGTCCAAAATAAATAATAGCTTCACGCTATATCCTGCACACAGCAGGGTAGACAAAGGAAATCTAGTGTTAAGACACTACGTTTCCCACTTTCCGGCGATTTTTTCGATGCATGTTCAATGACGAAACTTGAGTGAGGAAATGAAAATATTAAAAAATCTAATCTAATTTAACCTAACTTCACGCTATATAACCAGCGGGGTAGTCAGAGAAAACGGAGCGCCAAATATTTAGGTAATATATGGTTATATTAATAAAGTATAATTAATTACCCCGAGTGCTATGTATAAATCAGATTTACTCTATATCCTGTATAAAGCAAGGAATCTAGTGCTAAGATACTGCGTTCTCCACATTCTGACAAATTTTTGAGCCATTACGTGTGCATGAGTAACGGAACTTGACGTTGAACGTATTATAAAGGCAAAAGCCTTGACGTTAAAGCGAAGAAAGAAAATGAATAATAAATATTAAATTATTCCCGCAGGCGGGGATTGAACCCACAACCGTCGCGTTACAGTCCCACCCTTCTGCCTTGAGCTACGACGGCATCAAATACTTTTTGATTAAAATACACTCATGAATAAAGATAGATAGAGATAGATATATAGACATATAGAATACTTGTGTAACATATGTACTAGCGTCAATCCGTTTCTATTGTAAACACAGCAAGGTATAGTATTTCAATGCTCACTCCAGTAGGAATAGGCACTAAGGATGACCACACCAAATATTTATTGCGGAAATAAATATTTTTTTCTGTTTTATCTTTATTGAAGTTAATATGAGGCCAGAGATAGAATATTTACATCTAAAAAAAATCTGTAACAAGTAAACCGTAGGAACAAGAAAGGCACGAACGATAAAAGTCTGCGGCGCATAGCAATAAAATAAACCTAGTGTTAAGTCACTCCGTTTCCCATTGCCCGCTGAATGTTGCAGGTATTGTGTGTTGGTTAGCGAAACTCAACGCCGCGCTTTGCCTCGACACCAAAGCAAATATAATAAACATATTAAATATGTCATTTCTTCGAGTGGAAATCGAATACACAACCTGTCGCTTTTACAGTCACACATTGTGCCCCTGCCCGACTGGCCTCGTTATTAATTATTTGTCCTTAAAATTTCAATAACATTGACACTCCAAGATTGATCTATCCATCTGAATGTCCACTAACGTGATTGATAGGCCTTCCCCATTCAGCCTTATTGAAATTACATTTACAACAATTTATATTACCTTTATTTAAGATTGTGTATTCAAATATTATATTTCAATTAAATTTTAAGATGATTGAAGACTTTGGAACTGTGGCTTTCTAATATAAGATAAATTAACTTAATTTAACTCAGGCAAAGCACGGGGTAAAGTTCTTACTTCTCAAAACTTAATACATCGAAAATTTTGCAGAGAGTGACGAACGGAGTGTTTTAAGACATGGTTCATTCTGCACACGCTGATATACAAAAAATAGCAAGCCGGGAAAATGAAAAACTGTTGTAATACCTTTAAACGCCATAAATAAGATGGTGGAATTAAAATCGGATATGAGAAAGTATTTTCTTTCAATTAAAAAATAAAATTTAAAATTGGTCCATAAATTACGAAGGAATCGATGGACACACAATAGAACATAATTGTCGAATAATAAAATATATATGTACGTATCTCTTTTTTTTTTGAAAAAAGATTTCGGCTCACAGTACAAAATATTTTTCATTAATTTCCTGTTTAATCTTAACCTACCAACCTACCTACCCACCTACCTACCTACTACAAAAAAATGGCCATATTTTCAGAACATTTAAACTGCCACAAATATTACAGGTTCCCGCTTGTGTGTTTTAATATAAATGTGTGGAAGACAGTATTGTGCTTTCAACAATGCCGCGAGCTTAAATCACACACGACCCAAATCCCAACTATTGTACATTTAAAACTTTTATTTGACGCTTGAGATTTCTTGAAGTGGCGTAAACAGAACGCAAATGCTCGAAATTGTTATTAAAATACGTTATATACTGTTCATATTTGTTGATATTAAATGTGAACAAGTATGTTTAATAAGATTAAAAATTTGAAAGTAGCAGGGTTCGAACCCGTACATAATATCACACAACATACGCCATGTAACGAATCCAAATTTTTGATATTATGTTAGGAAAAAAAGAAATAATATTTTTTTTTAATTTTACGCCCGAAAGTTCACTTAAATAAAGTAACAGGCGAAGACTTGTTACTTATAATGTACTTACGTATTGGATTTAGGCTTACATTACTATGGTATCAAAATAAAATTTTACTATTATAAAAGTTTCATCTAGTATCCAATAATAAGCGAATGTTTGAGGGGCAATAAAAATATTTGATAGCAATAGCTGTCGTGTCGCTGAAATGAAATTGTTATGTAATAATTTTCAAAGTTAATTTAGTTTTCTTTTATATTTCTACCATTTTATAGAAATTTTTCCATTCAATTTTTTAAGAGAACCTAACTAACACGAGATTAAAAGTCTAACGCGGGGGTTGTGGGTTCGATTCCAACTCGGAAGAATAAACTGTTTTCATTTCCTCACTTTGATAACAAAACAAGGTATACTTAAGTTTGCTACTCAATAAGCAATGTCTATGTTCGGTCCAAATCTTGTAACCGAACACTATAATTTAACTTTGTAGAAATCATAGGTAGAGGCAGAGGGAACCTAGTGTTAAGACACTCCGTTCCCCACTTTCTGTCGAACTTTCTTTCTTTCTTTTGACACTCCCGTTGCTAATATTTAAGGTAGTGCCTATTTGTTATAAAAATTGGGTCTAAATTAAAGTAAGGCGGTTAGTGGAGAACGTAGTGTTTTTCGATTCAATTCATTGTGTCTTGATTTAGTTAAGCAAAAAAATACCTGAAAATGTTATTTAGTACATAAGCAAAACCGAGTCAAATGATTAGTGCATAAACATAAAGCTAATATCTGTCATTTACGTCAGTATCTATTACACTTAGCCGAAGTAATTCATTTGGTCGTTCACACACTTGCTGCTGGCACCTCTCTAGAGGCGTCATCCGTCAAATTGACGTATTATACCATGATTAATAGTAAACAGACGTATGACGACAGTTTGAATTGCACACTCTCTACCGTATGGTATGGTGTAAGTTACAGTAGTGTTTCTTTTTACTTTTATGGGAGAACGTATGAAATTTATAACGTAGCGGTGTTTGAACCCTCCTGCAAGTCAGATGTTCCAAGGATAGGTTACAAGTGCCGCTACGTTGAAAATTTTATACATTTTATGCCGCCGCTATTATTAAAGATATTTGAGTTCGTTTAGACAATTAGAAAGGTGAGTTTAGAAATTGCTTGTCAAATGGCGACATCCATTACCGGTTAATGAAAATTATTTAAAATATTATCGGTGAGGCCAGTCATGGCGCACGGCCAAAAGCTTACAACTGTAAACGTGACAGGTAGTGGGTTCAAATCCCACTCGATCATACAACATATACTTTAATGTCCTCCAAAATTCTGCAGACACTGGGAAACGGAAGTGTTTTAATAGGAACGAAGTGTGTCAATACTAGATTCCTAGATGGAGAATCTAGAATTATGTGAGGGATACAGCGTGAAGCTAAAAATAATTCTATTGCATCCATAGTGGCACAATGCAGAAGATTGTTTAACATATCACGCTCATTCATTTTACGCATATTACCTACAAGAAGTGGTGATCACATCATAAAAAAAGTACCCAGCTATTAACTTACACGGTATTTGAGTTCGAATCCAAAATGAAAACACCCGAAAGACATTAAGCACTCATATATTTGACAATGTAACGCGCTACAAAGCGTTTGTTGTACTGTACGACCGCGCTCACAACTCGCTGGCAGATGAACGCTCTCACACTCTTTTGTGTGAGAATACTGACAAAACAATTGTATGACACGGAAAGTTTACAAATAATAAAACGGTGGAATATAATATGTAAAATAATATATAGAAAAAGTTTTGAAATATATAGAAGAGATTTTCTACGTTAATTGATACCATAGTTTTATTATGTGACCGGAGCTATAAATTATATGATCTTAAATTCAAGTGGTTTATGGGACACCTATGAGAGTTTCTCCAGTATGAGAGTATGTCCAGATCCTGGCTCCATCATCAGATCACCTCCATAATTCCATGTTAAATATTATGCCATATAATGCGTGAGTAAATAAATATTTTATTTGTACACCCTGAGAATTTCTACATTTTATATATTTTAGAGATATTGAATTAAATAGTTTAATGGCGGATCTCATATTCCCATACTTTGAAGCCGTTTTGACACTAGGTTCTCTTCCCTACTTTGTTTTATGCGGGATACAGCATGAAACTGAAAAATAAAAGCTTCTCTGGTATAACACGGGGTCGTGTGGGCGGTAGTGACCACTTGCCACCAGGTACACCTTGTCTTTTTCATAAAAAAATACTATTTAATTATTAAAAATCGATTGAATCAAAATTATAAATTCGAACAGAGTAAGGAATACCCTAGAATTCTGCTCGATGTTTAGGGCTTATGAGACAGTACTCCATTCAAACTAGACAGGAATAAGCATTTCTTCTGTCAATAGTCAACAACTTGACTTAAGTTTAGATTGGATTTAGGTTCCTTAAAGGCCGGCAACGCACCTGCAGCTCCTCTGGTGTTGCACGGGGTCGTGGGCGGCGGTGATCACTTACCATCAGGTGACCCGTGCGCTCGTTTGCCTTGTCCTTTTCCATAAAAAAAAAAAAAAAAGGTTTAGTGTCATTATCAGAACTTAGAGGCAACTTGTACTAATCTAAATTTATAATTGAAAAATGTTTGGCTGAGCCGACGCCAGACGTGGCTTGGCACTGGTGTAGGGGCATGAAACTGTAAACGCGAAAGATTGTGGGTTCGATTCCCTCTAGCGAAAATTGATATATTTAATACTTTAATTTCTTTCCTCTCGTAACGAATCAAAGCTCGGTGTCGAGTACCACCACTCACCTGGCAATACGTACAAAATTCAGCGGAAATTGGAAACCAGAAAGGTCTTAATGGAAACGGAGTGTCTTAACACTAGGTTCTTTCTGTCTAGCATGCTATATGCGCTCTTGGAATGGGAAATATTAATAAAATTAAACGTAAAATAACTCATTAAGTAACTAAGTAAATATTCTTTAAATATTTATTCATTTGCAATGTCAATATTATCTTCAACGTAAATAAAAAAGTAAGTTTATCCTTAATCGAAGAAACAAGATACTCACGGACTCGTTCAACTGTTTAATAGTGTAACTTTTATACTAATAATATTTATTTTTGTAATTCAAATAATGTGTATTTATAAAGTAATTTATATATTTTTGCTATTATTATTATTTCAATTAGCCTTCATTAAAAAAAAAATGTTTCACTCTCTGTCCTGTATATAGAAACATCGCTTGTTGTCAGTCTATATTCTTTTTTTTAACCTCACGCTGTGTCCCGCTTGCAGCAAAGGCAGAGGGAATTAAAGAACCTTAAGAAAGTCCGTTTCCTGCTGTCCACCAATTTTTTAAGGTCTTACTTGTTGAGTGGTAGAACTCAACGCACCACTTTGTCTCTTTTTATTTTAAGATACAAGGTCGTTAAGTTTGTTTGGTTGACCGCGCTTATCTTAGGAATTACTTGTTGTAATCGAAAAATCTTCTTACATTGGATTGTCGCATTTATAGAAATTACGCAAGTGTAGCCACAGGTGAAAGTACAGTAAAATCTTTACACAAAGAATTCTTCTTGAGTTGATTTGAAAGCACAACTAAAGACTTCCATCAAAATTTAATTTTAGGCTCCAAAATTTAATTTCTATTCGAAACTGTCAATCATATAGCTAAAGTAATTATAAACTGTTTATTATTCTAGCTCGAGTAATAAACTCGTTGAGAGGCTTTGAGAGGCGGTAGAGGCGGTCTCGGTTAAAGTTTGTGAGTAAACTTTTTATATCAATGTCGCCGACTGATCCACTACAATGACAGAGTAAACAGAAATTATTTTAATGAATATAAATTGTAGTTAAATTTTCTGTTAATAATTTTGAGGGCATCGTCAGTTGTCAGGGTCAGGGCACTGACCCTAACGCTTGTCCGATCTACCACTGGGTAGGTCGGTCCCACTATTAATACGACGGTTGTGAATTCGATTCCGAAAAGTGATCAAAGTATGAAATATTTCATTTCATATCTCATTTTATTTAATTTACTTAGGTAAAATTAAAGCAGGTTCGTGCATACTCGTATTTCCTATATATCGGAATAAGCAGAGAGGACACTAGGTTAATGTCACGATACTTCGTTCCCTTTGGACTGGAAATATATTATTAGGAATAAGCACTAGATTCCCAGGTTCTCTCTGTAACGCCTCCGCTTTGTGTGAGATATAGCGTAATGCTACAGAAAAAACACAAAAAAAAAATTAAGCAACTGGAAAATGACATTACGGTACACTTTGAAGCCTAAGATCTAAATATGAGGGTATTCTAAGCACATTACGAATTTATATATTCAGAATACATTTACTACGAATCTCAGCGTTTTAGTTATTCATAATGTAATATTGAAGGAGGTCTGGCAGTTTCTGAAGCATTTGTTGAAACATTTTGCTTTTGGATAAGTTATAAGTTAAAAAAATCTATCCTTCTTGGTTTATGTTTAAGGAGTTGAACTCTAAAAAGTAAACCTTTATTAAAGTCCAGCCGTGTGGTCCCGGCTTAGAATAGGATCACCCTAGTACTGTCGGTGTCGTAAGAGGCGACTAAAGTACGTGTGGAAGAGTCACGTCGCCAATAATGGCAACACGCATGGGCAGACTCGACCGGATTTAATACCACCCCCGGCATCTTAAACCGGCGTGAAGTAGTGGCCCTTGCCACTGCGTTTCGCATTAGGTAATGCCGGGCCCCGGTGCCCTTCATCTCCACCTTAAAGGCTGGCAACGCACCTATGGCTCCTCTGGTGTTGCATGGGGTCGTGGGCGGCGGTGATCACTTACCATCAGGTGACCCGAACGCTCGTTTGCCTTGTCCTCTCCCATAAAAAAAAAAAAAAGTCTACGAATCTTCGAATTTGTTGTCAATTGCAAATAAGCTAAATTTGTGTTTCATACATGACAGTGGGTTAGTGGCAGGCACAGTAGAAATCGAAGCCACTGAATTCTTGAGGCATTACATGTTGAGTGTAGGCATTTAACACCGTGCCGTGAAAAGAAATATAAATATTATTTAATTATTTCATTTATCCGACTGGAAATCAAACCTACAACGGTCTACAGTCACATGTTTCCACCCCTGTGCCACACTGGCCTTAGCTTATTCCTCGATTTCCCTTATATAGAGGAACGCTATATAATACATAGTTATCCTCCATAAATAGACTATCTAGCATATGGTATTTTTTTCCCAATTAGAACTAGCATTTCCGGAGATAAGTGCGTTCAACAAAACAAACTACCACTTTATAATATTAATATACAAATAGTCTCCAATTTATTACCACCTCGTAATACCAACTACCTAATACATTAGCCAATTTCAAGTAAAAGCAAATGATGAATAAATTTAGACACTGACACGCGTAGTGCGAATATATCTAAATTATTAATGCACATTTCTATGTGAACGCTTCATTTTTTCTCTGTAAAGTACGAGTATATCAGAATGCTTAATAAAGTGTTGTCGAATCGTAAGTTAGGATGCATGTTTTTCAATACGCGATGTAAAAGGTGAAAATATATTTGATTCAAAACAAAATTATTGGCCCCAGAGCCGAATTTAGTCAAACCTTCGTCATGTTATAGATCCTGAAAGTTACACCGGTAAGTACTATCAGAGAATATGAAATTTGGGTGTTTGTTACTTTGACAATCATTAAATAAATGAGATGTATAAATTTTCCTTAACTTTTATAAATTTTCCTTAACTTTTATAAATTTTCCTTTAAATTATAAATGAAAATTTATCTAATGTAAGGAAAAATTAATAAAAATTAATAATTTTTTTTTTTATATTTTTTAAATTTTTCTGGAAATAATATAAGAAATGACGTCATGCCAGACACTCAACATGGTTTTAAGCTTCTCCTCCTTGATACTAAGGATAATAATATATATTCCTCATCCTTATCCTCCACCTAAACGTAATAAATATCAAGCGCCGACGAACTTAGTAGGAACTAATACCACCATCTCCTCGTTGTGGTTATCCTAATTACCTAGTTACTGTCAATAGAACCTATAGATGAGGCCGATGACGCAGATGAGGCCGTCGTGGCGCAGCGGTAAAAAGTGTGACTGTATCGCGATGGTTGTGGGTTCGACCCCCACTCGAGGAAGTAAAATATTTATTTACATTTAAGTTTTCATTTCTTCGCTTTGGTATCGCGGCAAAGAGTACTTATTCTTAAAAATTATTGATTTTATGTTAACATTACCATCATCAAACAAATAGATACGGAACCACTTCAACTGGATATTACAAAACAGTTAAAATTAACTCAATTTTATTACATTCCGAAAATAATACGAATACAAGATATTTGTGAAATTGCTTGAGCCTTTATCGGTAAAAAGTTTTCATAAAGCCGAGGCACTTTCCCTCAGACTCCAGGCCAAATCTTAATTAAACTTAGATATCCGATCCAAAGGAAATCGTTCATTCAGCTCTCTGAAGTTGAAATCTTTTAAGGAAACCCAATAACTTCTTTGAAGATTCTTCTTTTTTTTGTTTTTTATATTTAATTTTATATTATTTTTGTCCGTAGAAACACACACAATGGAATATTATTTATAAATACTTGTAGATCACATTTGTAGATCATCATAGTTATGTAGAACAACGTTTCCTCTGTTACCAGTGGTCGGCGTTGAGTTGCGCCTCTCAATATACTATGTCTTGAATTTGAAAGAAAAGCGGTAGACGAAATTTTGATATTCTTTTCAATTTCACAATACTAATGGACATAACACTATACCAATATGTCCCTGAGGATATCTGTTTTTATCTATATTTATATAGATAAAAACGTATTTATACAACCGCTAAATTATTCGGATATATCAGAATAAAGCACTATGTTTTTTTCTTAATGGGAATTGCAAACTATTTGATAAATATATATTGATATTTGGTATAATTACGGAAAACGCCGCGTTTAACGCCGCCTTTCTACTTTCCCAGAAAGTGGAAAGTGAAAACAAAAACCAGTACACCTTTTACCCTGTTAAAACATGACAGCCGGCATGAAGTGAAGATATATAGTGACAGGAAGCTTTGCATTTTCAATTCTCATAATGATGGATTGAATGTCCCGAGCTTAATCCGAATTCAGGATTTATGACATATCACCGTGCATTAGTATCGTGCTATAAATTTATCTAAAACGTGTATGAAAATGCAGAGAAATATGAAAAAACAGAGGTTCATAAGGAACAACCATAAAATGTTCTTCATTTTGAATGGGTACCGCAAAAATTGGTAAATTTCTCATGAATTTTTTTTTTCAGCTTCACGCTATATCAATTAACAGGCAATGCCTCAAAAAATTTGTCAGAAAGTAGGGGAGTGTTTTGCCTGTTCTTTCCTATCCTGCTGATAGTGGCAAAACACAACGCCGATTTTGCCTTGGTACCAGAGCGCAAAAATTAAAATATAAAAAAATAATAATCCTTTCCCTCGAGCAAGGATTGAACCCTCAATCGTCGCGTTATAATAAGACGCTTGTGCAAGGAGCACCGCGAGACGGTCTCGAAGAAATATTACAAGTATTTTAATTTTTTACCTTACGACAGGAGGTCCAAATAAAGAAATTAATAAGAAAAAATATTAAATTAGATATGTTTGATGGATCCTCTTAAACATCTTGATAGTAGAACTCTAAAAGCGTGCCACAGGAGCACAAGTGCTCAAATGTACACGCAACAGGTTGTGGGTTCGATTCCCAATCGAGGAAATGAATTTAAGGTCACACATAATGCCTGGAAAATGAGTTTCCACTTAATTGGAACGGAAACTTGAGACTAAGTTCCCCCTAGATTCCCTACCCTGATATGATCCAGAATAAAGCTAAAAAAAAGATAGTCAAATTCTTTTTTCTCTCTAGATATATTCAAAATATTCAGTTCTTTTTCCACATTTTAACGTCAACGCTTTCAACCAACCACCAAGTGAAAAAGGCTTATTTTTTTTTTGTATTTTTAATTTCAAAAATATTTACTTCCGTTCGCCAGTAGTTAGCGTAAGCGTATAAAGTATAAATCTCTCAAAAATAAGGCTATGCTGCAAACTACGACTATATACGGTTATTGTAAATCATCGTGCCGTGGGGAGCCAGCTGTAATGCTATTCATTATGTTCGTACACGTGCCAACTTGTGTTATATGTGTGTTAAAATGAACATTTTGTAATTCAAAATATCATATAGAGGCGTAGTTTTATGGAAGTCCAACATTCGATTTTTAATTGAGGTAAAAAATTTGGGATGGAAATATTAGTACAGAGTTAACTGCGTAAAAAAAGAAAGTACAAATTTCGTTTCAATTCTTTAATTTCGAGCGTGCCAGTTGAGCACGAAATCACTTCGCCGGTGTCACGTTGTATGGAGAATTCACGATGGAGGCTGTACGGTAAGAAAGATACCATATTATAATACAAAAACAGGAACAGCTTATTTATTTGGGACTTAAACAAAATTAATGTTATGAAAAATTATATATCGGACTAATTCTGTTATAAAGTATACCGATATAGCTGAAGAGTTTGTTTAGTTGATCGTCCTAATCTTATGAGATACTGGCTCGTACTGGTTGGTACGTGTAAAAATTTTAACAAAGCGGGTTTTGAACTGGTGTCTCTTGGAAACGCGCTCGGAACGCTAAGCTACACAGAGGTACATTTAAATTCTTTTAAGTTGTTCATTAAATACATTTAAAAATATTGTCATGTAGATATTTTGTAAAACAAAGGTGGGATCGATTTATCATTTATTTACATTGGGCAATTCAGATATTCTTTTAATTAAATTATACAGATTAATTACAAGTAATAATATGATATTTTTTAACAATCACGTCACAAGCCGATCGCTAAGGCTGATTTAAGGCCGTTTAAATCCGCGCTCTCGCTTGCACTCTGCTCAGGCGGAACGTGACAACGGGTCATGCTTTTTCGTCGATTTGTAAGTCGTTATAAGCAACCAGTTATAAAAAAAACCAGTTCAAAAACAAAATTTACAACAGAAGACAATTTAAATAACATATCTGTAACCGCACATAGATTCACTTCACCTTTAACTCAGTTTAGTTTATAAAAGACAACTTTACACGCATTCATTCAAATACTTTCCAAGCCATTAATCAGAAATTGCCCAAAGCCCGGGGGGCGGGGCTGGTGTAAAGGTAATTTTCACGCTTACAATTTATGTCTGGCGAACTCCCGCGGGCACGCTGATTGTTATTTAAAACGACAAGTCACATTTCGAATATAATATAACTTAAATGTTTCAGCACCGTGTGCTTTTATGTGCTTTCTAATAAATGTTGATGGGTTCACCTTCATTTTGGATGGGGAAGTGTTTGAGTATATCCGATTCTCATGGTACACGTGGTTTCTAATAGTTCACAACAATTATATCGTCGCAGCCGCTTAGGGAGAGAGAGAGAGTGGCAAAAATATGTACTTACAAAATAATTATATTATAGAAAAGGAATAAATAGTACAACGAGCGTTTCACTCGTAGTCGTATTGAGTGTAATCTCCACTCAGACGAATAGTTATAACCTGGCATATTTTATTAGCGACTCCCCGCCATAATTCGGAGACATTGCGAAACTCAACGCCGCGTTTTGTTTTCCAGAGCGAGGAAAATGAAATAATACAATAGCATCATTCCTTATAATGGTCATCGGACCCATAACTGCCACGTTTTCCCAAATAACATTAATATATTATTAGATAATTTTTGTCTCTAACTGGCATTGAATCCTGAACCTTTAGCTTAGTCAAAGACTAGCTATTAAACCAAGACTATAAGTACCGACGTAGAAGTGCCGTTGAAACCAATAATTGGATCATGTCCCAAATTTCACTGCAGCTCGCTCAGTTAAATCTAATACATCAAAGCCTTGAAAATGTTTCAAACCGACGACGCGACGTTGACCAACAAAAGTAAATTCATTTAAAATGCACCACACGAGAGGTGGTCGGGCGCAAAACAGCGCCTATGCACGGGAATAATGGGTAAAACAAAGAAATTCGTGTTTAGTAACTCAACGCCAGTCAAGCAACGCCAGTGGCGAACAGAGTGACTTAACACTAGGTTCCCTCTGCTACCCTGCTGTAAGAGGGTAACCGAATTAATACCACCCCCGGCATTTAAAACCGGCGTGAAGTAGTGGAGCCCGGCATTAGGTAATACCGGGCTCCGGCGCTCAACTATACTTTAAAGGCCGGCAACGCACCTGTGGCTCCTCTGGTGTTGCATGGGGTCGTGGGCGGTGGTGATCACTTATCCCATTAGGTGACCCGAACGCTCGTTTGCCGTGTCCTTTACCATAAAAACAACCATCCTAAAATATATGTCAATTCTTTGACAGTGGATTATATCTTTATAATTTTTTATATCGTCGTCGTCTATCATGTCATTTGAGTTAGTAATGAACCTATACCTTATAACATCAAAAACAATATTGTGTCGACGATTTTTTTTATCACATATATTTTTCTAGTCTTCTACACTGCTAGTTCCAACTTTAACTTTAAATTTTAATAAATCAAACACAAAAATAAAATTTTAGGAATAAAACAGGTGATGCTGTTATCAGTACAAGAGGTGTTATCGTTATCTATACTATATATATTAGCACTCACACAAATACAAAGTTGAGCTTAAATTTTGTTACACACACATATTTGTAAAATGTACATAAATACACAAACACGTAGAGTTCAGGTATGAAATTAGTATAATTCCAATGCTAATCTTGTTGAAAAAGTACGATAACTAAGACGTCGACCGTCTCGACCGACCGCGTCTCAAGTTATTCAAGTGTTCAACGAAATTTGAATAGAGCTTTAGTTAACCAAATTACTTATTTTAATTTATTGTTGTCTGAGATTTTTATTAGAAAATCATCGAAATATCGAGTGAAACTTTTTGGATGTATTTTGATTAAGCTTATTTTTGGTAAAAATATCCAAGTATTTTTTATTTTATATCTATGAAAGGCAGAATTTTAAGTTAATAACCTACTTTCCTCTTAATATTTATTTACATTTATATTTCCATTTCTTCACTCTGGTTTCGAGGCAAAGGGCGGTTGTTGAGTTCTGCCACTCACCACGCAATGCCTCCAGAATTCGGTAGAAAAAGGGGAACGGAGTGTCTTAACACGAGGTTACCTCTACCTACCCTGGTTTGTGCGGGATACAGCGTGAAGCTGCTTTAACCTACTCTCCAGAGTGTTTTTATTTATAAATATATATTGTACCATTCGCACATCTGAGATTACATTTACAGTGGCGGAACTAAGCGCCGCACTCCGTCTGGCTAAACTGAGGTGCGGATAATTAATTCCACCAAGTAGCAACCGAACCCACACCCATCGCGTTATCCTAGTATATCAAGATTATCTAATTCAACTCAAATTAACTTTGATCGTAATTGAGATAATAGCGCTCCTTATATTAGCTCTAATAACATTCAATTAGCGAGCGCGTATTGCATAATGGTTATAGATTTAGATGTACAATATGCCGTGCGATAGTAAATGCAACAGTTGTGGGTTCGATTCACACTCTGGGAGACGATGTATTGAATAATTCCTTTAAGAAATGAAATTATTAAATATAGCTAGTACCCAGGCAAAAGAGCGGTGTTGAGTTCCGTCACTCAACACGAAATATCTCATAAATTCGGCGGAAATCGGGGACTTTTTCTACCTCTCTTTCTCTTCTCTTATCTCTCTTATCATCTTAACATTAGGTTCCCACGTTCCCTCTGTCGATCCCGCTGTATAGCGTGAAGCGAAAATGTGTATATAACTATAAACAGACAGACATAACCACAGGAAAACTATAGTGCAATACAAACGTTCACGCTCTACATACTTTTTAAACGTAACTAACTACAGAAGGTTGAAATTTATCGTTTTGTAAAGGAAAACATCTTTTTAGTTGAACTCGCGATAAATAACCGCACGAACGTTCTGCGGCTGCATATGTTACATTACTGGGAGTCTTTTTAACTATTTTACAGGACTGTTATATATTTTGTTTGTATTATTATTATTTCTGAGGCCGGTCGGGGCGCAGGGACACACTCATGCGTAAGCGTGACAGGTTGTGGGTTCGATACCCAATCGGGGAAATGAAAAATTTAATATTTTCATTTCCTTGTCCTGGTAACGATGCAAAGCGAGGCGTTGAGTTCCGCCAATTAACACGCAGTGCCTCCAGGATTCGGCGTTGGCTTATTGCCTTTTCACTCTGCATTATATGTTATGCTGAATATTATTCCATTTTAGCTTCAAGCTTTGTTACACTACGATCTGTACGCACTGAGTGGAGACAATTAAAGCTGCGTTTTATTTTGTTATGAGAGTGAAGTTATGAAAGCGTTTCCTTCACCTGTGTGGGGATCAATGAAGCTGGGCCTTTAAAAATATTTAATTTAATACTTAATACTTTAATACTACTAAGCTTCACATAAATATAAAAATATTATTATTTTCTGTATGCAGCCTTGTAATGTATATATTTTTTTATTCTATTAGTTTGCAATATTTTGTAATTCAACTTTGAATCTGTAACCTCTGTCATACACTAAATCACCAAAAAATCGATCTGTTACTACCAAATACAGTTCCATTTACAAAATAAAGAGCAGGTGTTAGAACATCGACGTGAAACCGCAAATAGCCGTTATTATGTGTTTAAATCGACGAAGTTCGTCTGTATGAGGAGCTTATACCTTCGATTAGTAATCCCTTTCTAATTAACAATGGGATTTAAATGGTCTATTTGTGATAGGTGTAGGCAGATATGACATTACTTAATTGTTTAATTTTCTTAAATTATAAGACAGAGTGCAGGGTTGAGTACCGCAAGTCAATTTCAATCAGAAAACGGAGTGTCTTGATATTAGAAAGAAGCAAAGCAATTTTCTTTCATTTTTTACCTTCTGACATATATTAGTGTCGAAATAAAAATAATAAATATACTCGAGTTGGAATTGAACCCACACCCGTCGCGCTTACATTATATGTAAGCACGAAAGCGTGTAAGAGAATAAAAAATCCCCCGAGACCAAAATACGCCTTTACCTATTAACTATTGGAAATGTTCATGTTAGATTAGAGTTACCCCCATTTGCAAAAGAGGGTACGTAAGAGAAGGGACGCACAGCGGAAATAGAACCCTTGTTCAGATAATTTTTGGGATAACCCTATAAGGTTAAAATATCCTGTGCGTTTCATATTATGTACGTTCTGTAGGTATGTTAATTTAATTTTTTTGTGTTAAATGTCTATTATAATAAACTATTCAACGAGTACCTACAGATTCGATTCCTTATTTTTTAATATTTAATAATTTATTTGTCATTTTTTAGCTTCCGCTTTATCTCGTATAACAAGGTTAAAGGAAAAACATAGTGTTAAGACACTTTTGTACGCTATCCGCTCGAATTTATGACATTGCGTGTTAGGCAGCGGAATTGAACGCCGTGCTTTGTCTATTCAGGTCGACAAAAATGTCCAAGTGGGAATCGAATCTTCGACCATCGTATCTACAGTCACACACGCGATAAAGTACTATAGATAAAAAAACAATAATACATGATCGTATGTATCATATTGCTTTGCTTGCATAAGGAATATCCCTTGAATATATTTCTTAATATATGTATGTTATTACTGTATATTTACATATATATATATTATAAATTTATCGTTTTATTATTAGCAAAGAAGCTAGGGAGGCTGCGTTAAATGGTTATTACGGATAACATTAGAGGCCCTCGTGGCGCAGTGGCACAACGGTGCCGCCCGTAAACGCGAAGGCTGTGAGTTTGATTCCTACTCGAGGAAGTGAAATATTTATTTACGTTTATATTTCCATTTTCCTTCGCTCTGGTGCCGAGGCAAAGCGTGGCCTTGAGTTCTGCCACTCAACACGCAATGCCTCCAGAATTCGGTAGAAAGTGGGGAACGGAGTGTCTTAACACCGAGGTTCCCTCTGCCTACTCTGCTGTGTGCGGGATACAGAGTGTTGCTGAAAAAAAAAACATCAGCAGCATCCGTATAGTCCATTCGATTCTCCGTAAGAAAAATTTAGTAATGAGTTCATCTTTTGATTTATGTTTTAATATTAATTTTCTTTTTTTACCTGGCAATGGCCTCGTCCTTAGAGACCAGATTTTGCCTTTTTGCACTTGCACTATTGTGGCTCTGCGCCACGACGGCCTCATCACTTAAAAAGTAATTAACTAAAAAAATATTTACACCAGAAGTTGAACCTGTGACCTAGTCTCAGTGAACCTGGCCACAACACTTGGTTACCCTAGAGCCCAGAGGCAGGTGTGGCTGGCGGCGCACCAGGAGATGCTATCTTGTCTTATTTATTCCCACTGCGCTCGTTATATTGCATATTACATAGTGTTTCCATTTTCATTATGGTAACTTATTTCCTGAGGAATTCTTTCTATAGGTATTATTATGTAAATTAAACTTTGAATTAAAAATGTAGTATGTACTAGTTTTCGTACGCCACTTTTGGTGTCTTATGGAAAATTTTTCATTTCCTAGTCTTGGTAAAATTAAGAAATAAAATGTACACGCTTGAAATTCATCTATTTAGTGTTTGGATCAAAAACAAATTACTGGCCTAGAACTCTTATTTATATTAAACTTATTTTGGGATAATGTAAAATAAAATAGTTATCCTCTTTTATGAATTGACTTAGCTCATCAGCGTATGTAATTTCCTTGAGTGGGAATCGAACCCACAAACTGTTGCGATCACATTACACTTGGCCTCTGCGCCTACTGGCGTCAACGAATTTTTAATCATAATTTAAATATTATGCTACCATTAATATAAATTTTCTCAAAGTAAATCCCAAATTATATATCCATATTTTCTTAGGTTAAGCTTAACAAACTAAAACTCGCTTTGATATTCGCTTTAACAAGTTAAAAAGACAAACAAACGAACTACGCTATTTATAATCTTAGTACTATAAATAAAATGTTTTATTTTATTTAAAACCTTAATTTAAAGCTATTTTATTAAAAAGGTAATGTCATCGTAGCAAAGGTCAGCGTATACGTGATGGTTAAGGGTTCAATTACCATTATTACCATATTCAAGGGAATCATTATTTAAGGAAACAACAGCTTTATCCTTTTTCTGGAAAAGTACGAAAGATAAAGTGATGTTCCGTATTTATTTATTTAGAAAAAGCTTAAACGATTTGAACCTGGGTCTCTTGGAAACCGTCTGAAATTTCCAAAACTTCCAAGAGGCGCGGGTTCAAATCCCGTTATGTTTTTTTATGTTTCCTAAAAAAGTAAGTATGTCTTTCCTCCCGTTCTGGTCTGTTCTACTAATACAAATTACAACAATCACGCCCTCTAGTGAATCAGCAGAACTGGAATTTGTTTCTACCTAAAAAAAATGTTATAATATATTTTTTGCTTCATTTCATTCTGCAGGGAACCTAGTGTTAAGACACTCCTTTACGCAAATTTCAGAGATATTGAACACGCCACTCAAGAGGTATTGTTTTTTAATGCGTTGCGGTCGGTAACTTACATCTTAATACTAAGTTTCCTACGACCACCCGACTATGTGCTATTATACGGGATATAGTGTGAACTCAAAATAAAATTATGTTAATACATATTTGCAATTGTCATTTATACCATGATTTAGTTTAAGATAAACTGACTTTGCCCCTTGCATACGATTACGTTATCTAACACTTTCAGGGTCCATGAGTTATGGGGGTAGCGCGATGGGTCAAAACAAATGTTTTCACTCACTCATGGAACTTACAGTTTTTACTTTTATACAATAATGTGATAATTTTTTATATGGTGTATATACATTTTTTACAATGTTTTAACCTGATGTTGTAAAATAACAAAAAAAATTGTATATTTAAACGATTAACGTTAATACCTTATTTTATAATTATAATTAATATATGTTATAATATTAATTTTAATTATAATTAATATATACTTACAATTTTAATTATAATTAATATATAATAATAATAAAAAATAATTATAATTAATTAATACGTTCCTCGAGAAATAAACTATCAGACTCAATTGTTTTCCATTAAAAAATCTGTTTGAAATCGATTTAAATATACTAGTATCCAGCTTTTGATTAAAGAAGAAGTGTATAGGAGGTACTATTATCAACTAGAATGCGGTATTAGTAAGAGCATTTCGAATTTGGTAGAATAAACACTTTAAAAATATGTTTCTTTTGTTTTTATTGAATATTTTTATAATATAACAAAAATCGTATTTTTTGTACATAACACTTCTTTAGTGTGGTTGTGTCGTACATGAAAAGGAATTTACGGTAGTTTTATAAGAGAGTATATATAACATACATACATACATATATATATATATACGCTGATCGTAAAATCTTATTTAACCGCGAATATAATTAATTTAGCAGAAGAATGCATAATTTTAAGCGTAGTTCAAGTAATAAAATAATACCCTAAAATTAAAATTAAACCCAGTAACGTTGCGTTTACATTCAGATGGCGTGTCACTGCGCCACGATGGCTTCAATTAAAGTTAAGAAACCCATTAGGTAAATAAACCGTCCGCTAGCTCTCAGTCAAACATCGGCGTGCCACATTCTCGTTCAGCTGAGTATGCTTTGAAATTATATTTCATTTTGGGGTAATGACCCCTATTGATCCAGACTGCACGACAGGGGAATGTCAAAATTACCTTTTTTTAATTTCATGTTCTATCTCGCATTTAGAGCAGGATAGGCAAATGGAAACTAGTGTTAAGACACTCTGTTTCCCACGCAGTGCCCTCATCAAAGCTATATTTAGTTTATTTTTTTTTGCTTCACGCTTTATTCTGGACGTAGCAGGCAAGGCAGATGGAATCTAGTGTAAGACATTCCATTCGATTGCGTGTTGAGTAGCGGTACTCAACGCCGCGCTTTTGTCTTGGTACCAGAGCGAATAAATGAAAATATAAATAAATGATAATTCCTTTCCGAATTCAATATTTAATTATTAATTATAATGTAGAAAGTTGTTAATTTTAGATATCGTAACAATTATTAAACGATAAGGAATAAAAAAAATGCTTAAAATTAATTAGTTTTCTTTCAATTTTTCAAATAAGACAACACAATAATATGTTTTCAATAATTTTATTATTGACACAGATTTTTATTTATTCTGTACAATGTATTTATTTATGTTTACAAAATAAGTATATATTCTACAAGACAAGAAAAGATGAAAAAATTAAAAAATATAACTGTTAACATTAAGTAAATATGTTTGTTTGTATTTTTTTAGCCTCTCGCCTTTATCTGCTTAGCGGTGTAGGCTGATAGAACGTAATGTCACGGCACTCCATTCTCTAATTTTCACTCGCATTCGAGACAACAATTGAAACATCATAATTCCCGTTGAGCCCGTCGTAGTAGCGGAGGACACAAGTGTGCGACTTTAAAGTCAACGGTTGTGGGTTTGATTCCCATTCGATTTAATAAAATATTTAAAAAATGGAGTGTCTTAGCACTAGGTTCCCAGGAGCTCTGTTTATTCTGCACATACATCATACAGCGTGAAGCTACAAAACTCCCCACGTGAGGGTCGAAACCAAAACCTTCGCAATTCAAAAAACAGTCAGATTATATTTCACTGCGCCACGACGGCTTCTACCAAAATTAAAAATTTATATTTATTATAATAATTAATTAACAAACAATACAGCATGCATATATCGTCATTGTTTAAATTAACTGTAACATATCCATACAATTTCATTATATAGTTCAAATATACTTTAGTTTAAATTAACTAGAGTAAAGTAAAGTAACAAAAGAAAATCTCTGACCTAAACCAATGAATGCTAAATGAACGAGATCCTTTCAATTTACCTTTCATAAAGCTGAAGAAAAACATATAAAAGATACTGATATGAGATACGAGTGTTCACGATAAAATATAGACACATACAGTATAAATTGAATTCCAACTTATTTCTGTTTTAAGCATTTTTTCAAAGTTAAAGCACGGAATTTCATGTTATATATTCTAATTTAAGTAGGATAGTGATTTTTTTGCATGATAAGCAAATAGAAACTTGTGTTAAGAAACTCCATTCCCAATTTTCATGTTTTCTTTATTATTTTAATGTTTTCTTTCGAGGGAACCTAGTGTGCCCACTGAATTTCAAGACATTTCACATGATAATAATTTATTCTTCCAAATGGGATTTCCGCCCAGAGTCAACATGGTTAAAATCAGTCGCTGACCCACTACGGCTTGCGCCCCTCTTCCGATTTTTTGTTATTATTAAATAATTCAATATATAATGAAGTCATTTATATTTTGAAAATACAAACAAACATATTAATTTGGTCCAAAATTAACTCTTTGAATTATGACAAGAAATAAAATTACAAATACAATTGGCACATAGATAATGTATATAGAATTAAAATAATATCCATAACTATATTTATAATTACCTCGTATTATTTAGTATTAACTAGCTATCGCCTCGTTTAAAGAGAAACAAATCAACTTTAGCGTGTTAAATATATGGAGTAACATATAAAAAATACTTTCATTTTTACTTCACATGACAAAAAAATAAGTATCGAGACATTTCGTTGTTTATTTGCTTTCCAAATTGTTACGCATTGGTAGAACTAAGCACTGCACCTTATCTACCAAAGCCGGAGAAATGTAAATTAAGAATTCTTTCGAATATTTTTTTTTAACATATAAACATAATACAATTTTGACTTTACCAATCAACGCGAAATGTCTCTAAAATATACAATGAGTAGAAAACGGAATATCTGAACACTGTCTACCATGCTATAAAATGCAATGAGATGTGACGTGATGAAAGCAAAATTATATAAATGTGAGATGTGGAGTAAATTATTTTCGTTTCATCACTCTGATAATAAGAAAAAACGAAGTGTTAAGCTTATCTCTCTCTCAACTAAAAGTGACCTTCGTTAGTGAGGAAGAGTGTCTTAGCATTACGTTTCGGAATACAGCGAAAAGTCAAAAAATCTAAATGAATTAATTGGAACTCCAAACTGGACCATAGCTAGCTTAAATCATTAAATTTAAAAATACATTTAATGTTAATTAAATATAAATAATCGTATTTAATCTTAATTAATATAAGTATATTATAACCGTTGTTACACAAACGATACACTATGAGTTACGTACTGTACAATAAGTGCATTAGTTTTGGAAGTGTTACATATCGCTTAATCGGTGCAACAACGACGTATTTGCACTTTTTCAATTCGAGAGTTTTTTAGAGAGAGAATATTCATTTGTTTTTTTTAATTGCAAATACGTCATTCGTTGCACTTAATGAACGATATAGGGGGGTATTTATTTTAAATATGGTATACTTTTAATTAAAATATCCACCATTTTCAACTTTCCCAACTAAATCAATAAATAAAAAATCTAATTAATATTTCCTGTTTTAATATATAAACTGCAGTTTATAATTTTTCAAAAATACAAGTACTTTAAAAAAATAAGCTGCAATTTTTTACTGATAATTTTAATTTTAACTCATCCTATGTATCATGAGGGGTAGGCATATGAATATATATATATTTAATTCTCAATTTCCTGCTTCTATATAGAAGTTTCTGAAACACATTTAGATTGCCTTTGCAGGAAAAAGCATGGAACTGCTTTTTTTTCTTAAAAGATGTAATATATGCTATATAATATGCTATGAAAAGTCCTTCAATAGACATCGAATGGAAAATAATTGATACTAGAAGCTTACCCCATCATTCATACGATATGTGAATAATAAACAAAGCCAACCAAAAAAAAATACAATATCTATACAGAATTGACAAAACCATAAATAAATTTAACATACGTATATCTTCTTTCTAATAACTTCACATATTTGAAATAATAATGTAAATATTTCACTTTATTTCACTAAGCAAGGCACAAGATTTCTTGATAGTAGAAAAAACGTCCACGTTATGAATTCGTTCTTTAATTTTGAGCCACCTCCCTTTCCGACAGCGTCTGGAAAAAATATTGTATGTATTAAAAATGGGATGGGATATCTTATTCTAGAAGTATTTGTAGAGTTGAATTTTAATATAGTAATTAAAATTATATATAGATCTCTGTACATAGACACCTGAAATAAAGAAAA
The DNA here is from genome assembly GCA_037355905.1 of Heliconius aoede. NCBI lineage: Eukaryota > Metazoa > Arthropoda > Insecta > Lepidoptera > Nymphalidae > Heliconius > Heliconius aoede. The sequence continues at coordinate 249,610 of JBAIZZ010000263.1, forward strand.
TGTTGGCGATAAGTATGAAGTAAATATTTAGGACTATTGGCTGATCGATCTACAAAATCATGTAGGTGATACAGGAGGTCATTCCCAATTACTTTTATAGCATAATTTCACCGTAGTTTTATATTGTTGAAATATTTCATTACAAAAGTTATCTTAATTAATTTGTGCAGGATATAATGCTCAAAAAGAATATTTTAATATTATTAATATTATTGGTATTTTTGTACTACCTGGTGTCAAAAAATCAGCTTCACGCTTTATTCCGCACACAGCAGGGTAGGCAGAGGGAACCTAGTGTTAAGACACTCCGTCACTCACTTTCTGCCGAATTCTGGAAGCATTGCGTGTTGAGTGGCAGAACTCAACCTGGTGTATTCCTTATTTAATCATGTAACATGAACAAAACGTTCAAATTTTGTCAAAAACTGTAATTTTCAATTTATGTTGTCAAAATTACCAGAACTGCAGAAAAATATTTGTTTTGTTGTGCAAATATATCCTGTGCAAATTGCCTTACCTTTAGTAGTCATATAGTCATTTCTCATTACTTCTTTTGTTTTTTTTGGTAGGGAAACTCCATAAGGATTGGGGAAAAAAATATATTAAAAAATATTTGGCCCGATACACGCTCTAGGGAAAACATCTATGTATTTATTTAATATATCTAATGAAACAAGTGAGCTATCTTCTGAGATCGAATCTACGACTATCGCGAGACGTAGTTTATACGCGGTGTCAATTTCCTTCATACAGTAAGCGGAAAATTCAGCTACACTCATTCTATATTATACTAACACATAAATAGAACTATTTCGATTCATATGTTTCAAATAACTTTATCTCCACTATTTCTTACTATTTGCATTTTCAAGTAATATTTCTGCGGCGCTGAATCTGCTGGAGACGGCGCGGCGCCGATATAAATAAACTTACAGTACAAAGATTATTGCATTTCTTTCAAATATATGGCTATTGGTTTATAGGTTGCTAGTCACTGTATTGAGGGTGGTGCAGGTTCCTTTTTAATCGAATTCTTTTCTAAAAAGGAAGAGGATATAGAAATATTTGACAATTATATATATTCTTTTTATGTCCTTCAATTTCTTTGTCATTTGAAAAAAAAAAGTGAAGAAATGGAAATATTAAAAAATTATAATTCATTCATGTGGCAAAAGATGCAGTCATGCACAAACGTCGCATTACAGTTACATCCTTGTGCAGAAGATCAAAGAAAAAAAGATCAAGGAAAAGAAGATCAAATTATAAAACAGCACAGATTGAAGAGAAACATGGCAAATTAAAAGCTCGAGCAAACTTTTCTACATTACTTTGTGCCTTAACGACGCCCATTAAAGGGCAAATAACGCCCCGCAATTAAATTAAGCTCTCTTCGACCTCAACCATTGACATTTTATTTGTGCAGCCATTTCATATACTATAATATATAGAGACTCACTCTAGATTTATTCGTATATTTAATGAAATGTTTCTTAATGAAAGCAAAGTTTGTAAAATATATACATATATTAAAATTGTAACGGATCGCTGTCTATACATGGAAGATACATAAAAAACCTATTACAATGTATTAATATTATAGAATTCTAACAATAATTTTTAAAATTTTTGTTTGTGTGTGCGTTTGTGTGGGCACAAGGGTGTGAATGTAACACGACGGTTGTGGGTTCGATCCCCACTCGAGAAAATGAAATATTTATCTAAATGAATATTTCCATTTCTTCGCTTGAGTTTCGAGACAAAGCGTGGCGTTGAGTTCCGTCACTCAACACGCAATGACTCCAAAATTCTACGGAAAGTGGGGAACGGTGTGTGTTAATACTAGGGTCCCTCTGCCCCCCACCCAGCTGTGTGCGGGTTAAGGCGTGAAGCTGTATAGTTGAAACTTAAGTTGTCAAATTATGAATATTGAGTTATAAATTGAATTATAAGATTATATTGTTATTGTGTAGTGGAGCAGCAGGCGCAGCAGCGGTAAGCGGAAACAGTAAGCGAGTCGCTAGTTATCTCATACATATCTCATACTATCATATATATTATGTTTACGTATAATATCTTACGAAAAAATACTAACGAATTAATAATACTCGAATTAGAAATCGTATGAAAGCAAAACATTCAATTTCACATAAAAATCGAAAAAAAAATATCTATATTTTTTTATGAGATTAAATGTTAGAAACGAGAATATTTCATAAAAGCGTTACCAGCCTTTCATATTATATTCATAATTTATGAACACCCGATACAATTTGTAAAATTCTTTACATGTCAGAGTGTAATTTAACATTTTTTCTATGAAAAATCGCGTAAAGGCATTCCCTTCGTAGTAATAATGTAGATAAAATGTATTTTTAGCGTCGTTGAAGAAAAAATTGTATAACAAAAAAAAATACTCTTTTATATTCTTATAGATATGATGAGAGAGTAAGATAAAAATAAGGAAAGTATTGATTTGTAATACGTTTATATATACATATATAAATGGGTTTCAAATTTCAATTGCCGCAGATAGTAGTAGCCTGTAATCCATACTAGCCTGAGAATCTAGTAAGATACTCCGTTCCCATTTTAATAATTTTAGATTAATTTAAGATTTAATTCTAATATTTTTAACTCTAAGTTCTCTTTGAACGTAAAAAAAACAAAAAAACTTACTATTTTTACTTAACATATAAGATGATATGTGGGGTCGGCTGGCCACGTACAATCGCACAGCCATGCTTCGTACATGCGTTGGCCTGGTGGGTAAGGTGGCTCGACACTCCAACGCCAAGTATCCACGATGAGTGGCGTAGTCATCTGGAAACACATGGAGAGTCCTCCAGGAGGCGCGGAGACCATCGCCGTCGGCTCCTGAGATGTGTGTCTCTCCTGTTATTACAGGATCCTGTTAGAAAGTATTTTTATGGATTATTTTAACATATTCTCTGTATAAAGTTCGCAGGGGCATAACATCTGATTGTAAACATGACGGTTGAGGGTTCAATTCCAACTTAGAGGAATATTTATATATAGTCCAAAAATAGAGCGGTGCGTGGGCACCGAGTATCTTAATATTAGTCCGTTCCGTATTCACAAGATGAATGCTAAGCCTCTTTATCGCTTCATACAAAACCACAATGTGAAAAAAAATCAAGTCATAATCGAACCTATTACCAACCAAACACAAATCGACCATGCCAGTGTGCCATTCCTCTCTGACCCCACACTGTAATTCATATTTAGCACGAATACAGAACAATTACAAATTCACTTGACTTATGCGCCATTAACGCCGGAAACTCATCAGCGTGACTTCAACTGGGACTACTCTAAATTAATTACATAACTTATTGATATTGTTATATTCTATCACACTAACTTTTACATGCAGCTCTATTCACGTGGTCTTATGAAAATAAATAACGTTTGTGTAGACATGGCACTATATAGTGAGCTACATCTGAAATTAGTAAGTTAAAATAAAAAAAAACATTTTAGCTTCATTATTTTAGTATAAAATTTCAATATTTTTATTATTTCAAGGAGAGGAACCAAGTATTAAGACATGCCGTACCCCCGCTCATTTTCTCGAGTGGGAATCGTATCCACCACCTATCGTGTTTACAGTCACACCTTTCTGACAACGTCAAGACAAATGAAAAATTAAATGTGTGACATATAAACCCCGTTAGATATTAGCAAAAGCAATTTATAATAAAAGTAGAAATAAACTTGAATATACTTTTGAAAATACAACTTTGACAATACAAAAGAGACCTCACGTACAATGCATGAGATCCCGAAGGCATAATATGAAGAGGTTGATGACAGTGGACGAGCCAAAAGGAGGAGAAAATGCAGCGACCGTAGCGTATATTTTCTTTCTATTATTCATTATTTTATTACTAAGTAGTGTTCGTTAGATGAAATCTAAATATCTCAATTAAAAAATAAGTAGATTAACAAAATTAAAGAAAATAAATGTGTGAGATATAAGAACAGAATAAATACTTTGTAGAAAACATATAATATAATAAATTGAATTTAGCGGGATTTTGAACTATCACATCTTCGAAAACGTTCGAAGATGTGATGCACGACGACTAGCACTAATTATCTTAATACTGGGTCCTCGTTGTCTACTCTAAACTAAAATAAATTTTAAATATGTATATAAGGGTAGGCAGCCCTCTGCCTACCTCGGTAATAATAATAATAATTATTATTATTATAATAATAGATAGAAGAATAGATAATAATAAAAGAAAAATGGAAATATAAACGTAAAGAAATATTTCAATTCCTCGAGTGGGGTTCGAACCCACAACCGTCGCGTTTACGGGCGACACCCTTGTGCCACTGCGCCACGACGGCAGTTTATTGATTTAGCATCCATAATCGAGAATATTACAACTTAGTCGTTATTTATGCATTGAAATTTTAACTATATTACAATATACATCTTGTTTGACTACTTTTACTCTTCGAATATTATTTATTGCCTGGTGGCAAAACGCGGTGTTTGCGCGGTTCCGTCACTTCCACTCTGGGTCACTCGGTGAAAAACAATATAAAAAAATCATTTTTATTTCAATAAGTCTAAAATACTAAATAATATGTGACACTATTAAAACGTTATTTCTCTAGATTTCAAAATTTAATATTAATTTGGTAAGCAATTTTAAAATGTGTCAAGAACAATAACGTGACACTCGCCGACTTCTGTCAGTGTCGTTTTCACTCAGCGTGCTTTGTTGAAGATAACTTAATAGTGTACTAAAATATTATTTTCATACTTCTCGTTGACTGTACATACAATGTTTGTGGGTTCAATTCCCACTGGGGGGAATGATCGTACTTATTATATACAACATTTTCCGGCTCTGGTACATAAAATGTGGTGGCCACTAATATATAATGTTTCGAAAATTGGGTAAAAAGTGTGGAACGGAATATTTTAATACAAGATTCTTCTACCTTTCGTCATTTATGCGTTATTCGTCAAGACTGGAAATATCGAAACAGCCATATTTAATAAGGTATAGAGAACCTAATGTTAAGATACTTTGTTCTCATTACGACACTATCCGTTTTCCAGTTTCTGCCGAATTCTCAAGACAGCGCTGAGGAGCGGAACTCAACTCCAAGTTTTGTTTCGTTACCACCGCAAAAAATGTAAATATTAAATATTTTATTCTCCCGAATGGGAATTGACTATATCTCCCTTAAAATGTAGTCTCATAAAATATTTCTTACAATTTTCTTTAAAGCAAAATTACTTTTTTCTAACAGATGGTAGAGTCTTGACTTTCAATAAGTAATATTAAATTCTTCTATACTGAATAAAACATTTTCCTCTAGCGTTCAAGCGTTCACTGACCACTACAGATTTTGCTTGAACAGTGAAAAACCCAATATTATTGAACTGCAATAATTATAAATATAATTTACAAAAATAAATACTAAACTTCCTTTGAACGATAGTTATGTGGGAAACGGACTGTCATAACACTGAGTTCTCGTTGCCTTGTTAAAATATTTTTTATATACACAGATACGTCATATTTTACTTAGCGCCATCTAATTTGAGAGAAACGTTAAATTTATGTAGTGTATTTAACAAGCTTCTTTTAAATACTCTAAATTAAATTGCGTTTATTTTATGTCTGCAATTTTTTTTTAGCCTTACAAAACTATCAAATATTAGCCCTGTAGTCAAAGCGCGGCGTTAAGTTCCGCCATGAAATATTTAGAAAATCAACCGATGCCTGAGGAACTTAATTCCCTCTGTCTACACTGTCTTTTAAGGGAGATGAAGTATTTCTTTTGCAAGTTTCTACCCTGCAATGCGGGAAAAGGCGTGAAGACAAATCTATAGTATATAACTGACCACAACCACCAACCACTAAACTCTCAATTATCCATAATATCCGAATACTTCGGTAATTCCCCGTAATTCCATAATCTAGTACAGGCACTCAGTCGACTTTTCCGCTCCATTACAGTCCAGTTTGGTTCGCTGGACACATTCAATTGTACTGATCTACGCCTAATGGAATTTATTAGCGAGTGATCGATTTATTGATGTATTTTACATGAGATTTTACGTTATCCCTCTTATTTAGTGGCCTCATTGAAAACGGGACGGTTGAGGGTTCAATTTTTATTCGGGGAAATGAACTGTTTTCATTTTCTCGCTGTAGTAATAAGACAAAACGCGGCGCTGGGTTCCGCCCGTGTATAGATATAGAAAATTAAAAAAAAATGTTTTTATAGATTTTACATAAATTACTATGCCAAAGGCATTTGTAGATGTACGTATTTCTCGTAACTAAATCTCATTTAAAATAAACTTTAGATGTGAATTACTAGAACTCGACCGAGTGTTCTAACTGCGAGTTAATGCTGACGCGTGTTCGAAGTTCAAATCGAGCTTCCTAATGTTCTTCTTATGTCACTGTTTTCTCTTAATGGATATATTTTGTTATAATATCGTATTATATTTCTTCTAAAATAATGGAAAACTTAGCTGATATTTCCAAGTACCTGTTATAAATTGTTGGAACGTTTATCTTTATGGTATATTCATTTTTTGTGAACTGAAATCCCTGTCTTCCGTCGTCACTCCATGGTTGATACCAATCAACTATGGGTTCGTTCTCAACTTGAGAGTGGTTGAAAAAAATTTTTTTTAAACAAAATAATTATTAAAATTATCGTTGTAAAATAAAATACAATTTGTAAAGAATGACGCACGCAGGTATAAACCTATGAAAAGGACACCGCCGCACGCGCCTCATTCACGAAATCGAATCGTAGGTTGTGGGGGGAAAAGTTTAAATTTGTTTAATCTTTCAGTGGAAAAATTCAGTGGATGCATGTTTATCTGTGTAATTTTTTTCGAAAACTAAGAGTCATTTCGAGATAATACTTTTTAAATTATATTCATTCTCTAGGCAATGCCTATGGTCACTATAATAACTGTTTAATATACCATTATATAATATTAATTTTAATTTGAAATCGGTGTATTTTTACATTACCTGCTTTTCAACTTTTGTCTATATTTTAAGCCTATATTTTATCACTTACCATTTAATATTTTATGAAACGACAATTACGTGACTGAATTACTAAAGCAATTGTAATATCGACACCAAATGAAATTATCAAATTAATATAATTTACAGAATCGTAGCCTTATATCGAAATATTTCACCCAATAGAAATTAAATTTATAAACTGGCAACCTAACCCGACATCGCCCGCCTAGTGTGATATGTGATCTTTACATAAATTACAGCCTAATAATAGTGTGATAAAAATCTCTGCCTACAAATGATAAAGATGCGGAATACAGCGTGATGGAGTATTTTTTTTCACAGTATGAAATGTATGTGTCGCGCTATATATATAATGTATTATTATATATGCAGTAAATATATACAGTAAATTTACTTAATTCAAAAAAAAAAGGTACAAATCCTTCAATGTTTATATATATATATAAGGAAATTTCAATGTGATAAGCTATTTAAAGTAACAGGCGAGCAGGAGCAACATGTGACGTCACATGTAACCCTTTCAGGATAACGACAGATCCTTAGCTATAACCATTCAATTTACATG
>JBAIZZ010000263.1:257341-273156 GCA_037355905.1 Heliconius aoede
CGAATTTCCATCGAGTAAACTAAGAAAAACGGAGAGTCTTAACATTAGGTTCTCTGACTATCTATAACTGCTACTTACTAGGAGAAGAATGTAAAAATTACTTTATATATAAAAATATGAAGTAAGGAAGCGCTAACAATCTTATTTATATCCATCCGAAATTGCCTATTGTGTAAAACTAATTCACCAAGCAAAGCAAACCTGCTGGGATTATCAGCGGGGGGTAAAATATGAGAATCTGACCGTGATATCGCGTTATCTCGTAAATTGGATCCTTCGTTGGTATATATATTATAAAAAGTATAACATTTTATTGAATATAATAGCTATACGCAATTACGTCGTATTTTCAGAATATATGGAGGGTATAGAAAACTTACAAAATCAAAATGAAAATATTTTTAATTCAAGTAGGCCAATCATTACAAGCACTGGTGAATCGTCAAGTTTCATAGAAATGTCAGCTGTGTCAGCCCTACAGTAACCTACCATCTAAATCACATAACAGGGAACGTGGAGGGAACCTAGTATCCAGTTCCCATTGTCCGTCTCTTTTTCGAGATGTTATTTGTGGGGAATATCGACGCGTTTTGTCTTGTTATTAGATAGAGGAAATGAAAATATTTATACCCCGTGTAGGAATCGAACCTACAATCATCAAGTATAGAGCCAGACACTGTTCAATGACAGACATAAAAATATACGTACATACATAACATGAATATTGTGGCAAGTATGAGCATAGTAGCAAGCCAGGGAAAATTTAATATGTCGAAACCTTTGAATGTTATTGCATTACCACAAATCCTTGGAATTTGATCAAAATGCTATTCTTTTTATCACATAAAATTGTTAAAGTCGTCTTTTATCGGACCAGGGACGTGCATTATGAAATTTTTCATATAACTACATTATAACACACGAGTTCAATTAATCGTAATGGTTACTAGTTCAAATTATGTTTAAAAAAATCCTAAAAGTTATAGTAATACTGATAATGAGTACCAAAAGAAAGATAATCATATTTCTGAAGCAAGAGTCACTGGTAAGAGATAGATGGGGGTTCCGGTCGGAACACCGGACATAAGTGAGAAGAACCTTGGTCCTTAACAACAGTATCGATGATAGTGGAAAAGTCACGTGAAAATCAAAATATTCCAGAGAGCATGTATAAAAATGTGGGACAGTGGGCGAGGCGAAAGGGATATGCAGAGAGCGTAGTGTTAAGAGCTTCGTTCTTTTTTGCATCCCTCATCCTCCCTCCATCCCCCATCCATCAATCGCACGCTCGTGCCACGTACTAGTAATCTATACTTGCTTCTAGGAAATAAGTCGGATATAATAATAATTATAGATAAATATATGAGAGTAAGATATAAGGCCGGCTGGTTGACATAACTAATTAATTTTTATTACAAGATAGGCCACAAAGCAAGATTACCCAAATATAATAATCCAAATTCTTCAAGGATACGTTTCTTGGCCAGTCCGGCTCGCACTTGACCGTTTTAATTTTTTATGTCTGCTGAATTTTCTTTATTTTATTTAAGAACTACATAATTATTCTTTAAGTTAAAAGCGGCCAGGCAATGGTAGTTGATAAACAAATGAAATTAACATACATATTAATTATAACCACAGTCACGAAAACGAGTCACGAAATTTTGTATTTATAAAATAGAAGTATCTTGATTGTTTTATATGAAATTGAAGATATTATTATTCTTTTGATTATTGTTTTCAGCTTCTGTCTATATACAGCGTTCTGGGTAGGCAGAAGGAACCTTGGACCCTATTGTTAAGACACTCGTTACGTCACGTTCTTAATAAGTTACTTCCTTTCCCCATTTTATGCTAAATTCTTGAGGTATAGCGTTACAAGAGCGAGAAAAATAAAAATATTTTATTTCCCAATGTGGCGCAGGGGCATGAAGTGTGACTGTAAACGGGACATGTTTTGGGTTCGATTCCCACTTGAGAAATTAATTATTTAATATTTTCCAAAAAAATAATTGCTGATAGTTGTTGCTGATTTTTTTCATTTCCCCGAGTAAGAATCAAACCTACAAGCGTCAAATTTACAGTGGCACGATATGATACCTCAAAATTTTATTATTATTTCTAATGTCTATATATACATATATATAAAAATAATTAAATCTGTCTGCATTCTATTTTGCTTAAAAGCTTGAATGTTTTTGAAGAGATTATCTCAGGGCATCGCGATATAGCATTTTATTTCATTTGGCTTGGCACTAATGAATTAGGTGTCAGATATTATCACATGTTTTAGTTTACTTTTTTTTTGTAATTTTGTTTCAAATTAATAACACTTTTAAGCTTTACGCTATGCATATACCAGATTAGACAAAGATCGCTTAGTATTATTAATTTATTAATATTTTCATTTCTTCGCTCTGCCACCAAAGCAAAATCCCAGCGTTGAGTTTCGCCACTAAACACGCCATGCCTCAAAAAATTCGCGAAAAGTGTCGAACGAATGAAAGTGTCTCAACACTACGTTCCCGCTGCCTACCTTGCTATACAACGAGAAGCTGATTAATTACCAGAATAGTATATTTTAACTCCACACAAATGAAAGAAAATATATTTTTAACCTAAAAGACAGTAACATTCATTATATTTAATTATATACGAGTAGTTAAAGTGTTTCAGAATTGTTATAAAAGCTACAATGGTTAGAAGTAAAGCCTCAGTTGGTTTTAAGTAGCACTTATTTCTTTTATTGCCACAGATCTTGACCTCGTTGTTGAATCTGTGACATTATGTTTCCTAATAAGAAAATATACTTGTCACTTTGAGCTTTGAGAATGGTTTTTATTCGGGATCTTTTTTTTGTGTTAGTTTTGTTTTGTGGTCTTTGGATGTCCTTTCAAGTGTTCTGCTGACAATTGTAAAGAAAATGTCAGTTTAAAAGTGAATATAAATGAAATAATTACATATTATTTTCTTGGACTATTTTCTGAATTCGAGTATAAAACATCTACTAATCAATCCAGCTTTACGGGAAAAAGCGTGAAGCAAAGATGAAAAACGTATATTTAAAAACAAAAATACATCTAAATTGTTAGATATTACAATAGTTTAAAATAAGCATTCAGTTTTCCTATAAAATATCCATTAAAACTTTGTATGAATGCTAAAATTCGTTTCAACGACAACAGCAGTTAGCTTTAGTTAAATCTAACGACGCCGTATCATTTTATTATGCAGAAAATAGCATAATATGACGAATATAATTATTGTATGTATAGGTAGGTAATATTTTAGAGATTATCGCGGCATAGTGGGACTGAATTTGGCTGTACAGTCCATTTTGAGTCCGTCGTGGCACAAGAGCACAAGTATGCGATTGTAATCGGGACGGTTCTAGGTACGATTCCCACTCAGGAGAAATTAATTATATAATATTTTCATCTTTATCGGTCTGGTAACGAGGTGCAGCGCGACTTTGATATTCGCCGTACAACACGCAATGCCTCATTTAGCTTGACGGAGAATGGAGAACAGAAGTGTCATAGTGGATAAACGTAGTGTTTTAACACTAGATTCTCAGGTTCTTTTGCTTTGTGTCTACCTTGCTCAGTGCGAGATGTAGCATGTAACGAAAAAATCATTTTCTTAATCTGGTCGGACAAAGTAAGACGATGAGTTCCGCATCTTGTACGTGACGTTTGTTTTTCACTTTCAGGTGGAAAGTGAAAAACAAACGTCATTTTTACTAGCATTGTCTCTAGCTCAAAGCTAACCAACTAAAATAAATGGCTATTTGTTCTGATTTTAGTAAACTTTTATGCGATTTTTTAATTGATTAAAATCTCAATACAGTACGTTTTCAAAAATAGATGAGTCTTTTCAGAAATGTCTATTATCTGACTGCTAATAACGGTATTGCTAGGCCGAAATTCTGCAGGCCTTTGCCTCGAAACGCCTGTAACTGAATTAGATTGACAACGAAAATTGATTGCTGAATGTGCCTTCCACAACGCAAATGATGTGCACGTTCATCGCATTTTCAACTACAAAATAATAAATTTTTCATATTTTACAGTCAGATAGGGCTGGACAAGCTCCGGCTTTGAGTTCCGTTTAAGAAGTGTCTCTGGAATAGAGAGCGTTTTCACATTAGGTTGTGTCTTAATATTAATTAGGCTATGTCTGACTATTTTGTTGTATGCTTAAAGATACAATAATCCGGCGAAGTACGAGTCGGACTTCGTATAAAAACGACAAAAAATCACCTTTTATGAGAAACAGCCTGATGACCAAATAAACAGATAGACAGGATGGATGGATCAACGAATTTTGGGCACGAAGATCTAAAAACGTCTAAAATAAGAGTCTTAAACCAATAACGGACAAATAATATGATCTTTTCGAATTGACAATAATACCCATATCAAATGTAAGTAATACTTGTAGGCTAGGTGAAGTAAATGGAGAATACCTCCTTGGGGTAAGAGTTTTCTTATTTAAGTGTAATTTCATGGTCTAAAACACAAGATATAGCGTATTTTCTTTGAATATAAAGATTATACTTTTATATGAATATCTACTAGCCGAGTCAATGTGACCATTGTTGTACAGCGGGACACAATAAGACTGTAAGCGTGAATGTCGTGGATACGATTCTAGATTTATAGATTTTATTTTAGTTTTATAGATTTTATTTTTGATTATTTTGTTTTCTCTCTCGATATATAGAAATTAATATATCTATCTAGATATATACATAAATAATATAAATACAAATAAATGAGGTCGCGGTGAATTTCATTATGTTTTGTTTGTATTCGTATAATGATCGTTTGATGATAGTAATAGCAGCAAAATTATTAATAATATTATATTTTTAATATTATTATATTTTCTAAATAATAGTTTTCAATGATCTTTTTCAAAGTTTGTATACGTTCCTTGCCGGCTTTCTAAAATGTGACGCGAGATCAACGTTACGGTTGTGGATTCAATTTCCTTTACGCTATATCTCACATAAAGTAGGGCAGAAAACTATTAGTGTTAAGACGCCGAGACATTAATAAATAATAATTCATTCCCCTGAGTAGAAATCGAGCCCACAACCGTCGCAGTACATTGTCAAACTTTGGCTGCACCACGACGGCCTCAGCTATTAAATTTAAACCACACCTTGTACCACGAGTAAAAAAACCAATCCCTCAAAGGATCACGTAGCAGATAAGTCCTTGGAGAGCAGCGATTTTTAACACGGAATTACATTTGTTTATTTTAGCTCAGCAAGAGGTGAGCTTAAGTACCCCTGTAATGCGATTTCCAAAACACCGAATGAACAATGTGGAAAAAAATAGTTATTTTAATAGGTATATATTGTCTTACTCTAAGCGAGATAGTGATAATTGTGGACTCGCTTCCGATTTGGTAATTAATTATTATACTCTCTCTACTAATAAGATGTAGCGCGGCGTATAGTTGCGCCACTCAACATTCAATGTCTACAGAATTTGGAAGAAAGTGGGAAGCCGAGTGTCTTCCTCTGTCTACCTCGTTATATTTATCGATAAAAATAAGTGTATGTATTACACTATAAATAATTTTTAGCTAAATTGTACAAAAGGCTATATTAGATTACATAATTTATGATTAGCCATGTTGTCCACGAGCAGTGAAGGCAAGTGTTGCTTCCAATGTATTAACACTTGCCCCTCAGGAGGAGAAGTCCCAAACACAGTCCTGATTTATAAGGATTTATATTTATTGTAAATTGACGAGCTTTTCAATTCGAGCTTGTAATTTTTTAGCTTTAAATTATACTCAGCATATAGGATACTGAGAGGTACATTCCCCACTCAACTCCACTGATCGCTCATTTCCACGAGTTGGATACGAACACACAGCCTTCACGTTTAATGTCAGAAACTGTATGGTACGCCACGCCGGCCTATGTAATATGGGCCTTGTATTATATATTTCCCTAAATTAAAAACAAAAACATTTAAATAAAACGTCATATTTCACTTCGCGAGTAAAAATGTGATTTGCAATGCTAATTTTAGTTAAATGGAAAAAGTTTTAATCGAATAAATTGCTTCCATATTTGTGTAAAAACATCTGTGATTGTATAAGTTATACGATCAATGGTTACGTTGAAAGCTACGGGTTCAAATCCGGTTTCTTTTTAAGTTTCTCCTATTGAATGTTAGGCTACAGCACTTATTGTGAAGACACTCTAATCTTTACTTTCCACAAGAATTCGAATAACTGAGTGGCGGAACTCAAAGCCACTTTTGTTCAATCAAAAGAAATGACAAAAGTTCGTTGCCTCGAGTAGAGGTCGTATCGTAAACTATCGTGTTTTAATAAAAAGTCTTTAAAAGTAACTATTTAAAGTGTATTCCAGATCTCTAGGATTAATCCTCCACGTTAAAGGCCGGCAACGCACCTGTAGCTCCTCTGGTGTTGCATGGGGTCGTGGGCGGCGGTGATCACTTACCATCAGGTGACCCGAACGCTCGTTTGCCTTGTCCTCTCCCAAAAAAAAAGAAAAAAATATAGTAATAGATATACTATTTTTTTCTCGTTAATTTTTCTGAGATTACTAGGTAAATTTTTCAACATAATTCTTCATGGCATAATATTTTTATATATACAAAGTGTTGTTCCAGAATAAGATCCGGTTTGATAACATCTCAGTGTCTACAATTTTAAACCCGCAATCAGGCCTTCATTCTAAGAGCAATCCCATCAGAACGCAATCTCTTTTCTTGTCTCAATTCCATTTTTATTAGATTGTTATTTTGTGTGACACTAAAACATTTATGTTCACTTTATCTACTATCATATGGACTGTATTAGACTGAAATTATCTAATTCATAATTTCTATTAACATTAGTTTTGCATTGAGGCTGTCGTGGCGCAGCGGCACAAGGGTGCGACTGCAACGCGACAGTTGTGGGTTCGATCCCCACTCGAGGTAGTGAAATATTTACTTAAGTTGACATTTCAATTTTTTCGCTCTGATGTGGAGGCACCGCGCAGCGTTGAGTTCTGCAACTCGACACATAACGCCTCAAGAATTCAGCAGAAAATGGAGAACGGAGTGTCTAAGTTCCCTCTGCCTACCCTACTGCGTGCTTGCGTGTGCGAGATACAGCATGAGAATGATTTATCTTATTATTGTATTGATATATAATATTAATATTATATACTTTTAGGTTAGGCCAATTTCATTCTAAAGTTCTTATATGATTTATTTATCAGGTTACATCTGAACTTCAAACATTGTTTGCGTTATTCACATAACTGATATTCGTGACTCAGTTAGGAAGTTGAGAAACGAACTTCAATATTGCAAATCTTGTATCCTTTAAATTCTTTTACAATTTATAATGTTTATGTTAAAATAAGTTTTGGATATTTTATACGATTGGCTAAAAAAGTTATAATGGTGAATAACCGATTATACTAATACATGGCTGATCTATCATCAAGACTAAATCACAGCTAGGCTGGTAAGCTCTCTACTAGCATAATCATTCTCTCGAGTTGAAATCGAACCGGCAACCATCGTCACGTTGACCCACCCCGACTTTATCACCATTTAATAGTCAACATTAACTTACTCTGACTGTACATTGTATACAATTTTGACTTTGACCACTTTGCTTCACTGCAGTTACTGTTAAGTGAACAATTTCGTGTCACGAGTTTCTCTTAGACAAACACGTTGCTTACATTAATGTTTACCTGGAAATTAGATTAGCTGGACATGGCGGAGCTTTCAAAATCGGACATTCGGTGTATTATTGAAAAATTGAGGCCGTTCTAGCGCAGCAGATGAATGTTTGACTGAATGGGACAGTTGTGAGTTTAATTCCTATTTCGGGAATGTTGTTTTAAGCTGTATCCACTGTAACCTAGTATTAAGACGCTCTGTTCCTATTAAGACACTTCCATTCTCTATTTTTCAGATTTCAAAATTCTGAAGACATTTTGTATCGTGTGGTGAAACTCAACACTGTACCCAACGTATTAAAAAAATAATAATCATAAAAAGTCTATTATTTATTAATTTTATTCATACATCTTTTTATACTAAAAACGAATATAAGCATCTTTCAACTATAATTTTTTTTATCACCGTTGAATGTGGTCTCGTGTCATTTCATAATAACCGTTACGTACATTATTTAGTTGGAATTGTTCCAATAGAGTCGATTTACCAAAAAAAAATGGACCAAACTGTGCCAAATGATAAGAGCGATATTATTAAGATTAAAGTATACCCACAGACATTACATTACTTCTTAGGATGTTTCAGAGGTTATTTTCGCCTATTAACATAGCAAACATGTTAACCAAGTACTGGTGCTTGGAGAATAATTGTGGATATAAAATTTGTGAATCAGATTTCGTATAGTTTGTTGCGGTATGTTTTAAGTTAACTAAATATCTACTTAACCAGCTATCGAGTGAATTATTAGTGAAATTTAAAAACAGAATGGTTCTTGTTGTAATATCCTAGCTTTAATATTATAAACGAGAAAGTTTGTGAGGATGTATATTTGTTCCATTTGGACGTAAGAATTACTGAACAGATTTGGATAATTAATTCTACATAATATATATTTCAAGCTGGCGACTAGTAATTAAATAGAATTTACCTCTTGCGGTGTATATCTGAAGATTTCGTGTGAACCCCGATACCATTTCACTGAGTGCAATGGGGGATCTAGAGACTGTTGAGCGTAGTGGCATCGAAGCTCAGCCTCGATCCTCGGATCCGCCCAACGCGGGACATCTAGTAGAGTTATTATGTGGCATACACTGTGTGCTGTAACAAAGAAGTTGTTTTAGGTAAGTTGGTTACCTAATCTTTTAGGTAAGTTGAGTAAAAAGTTATTAAATTTCCAAAAGTTTGTGTCTACTTGATTCTTTAACATAGACATTTTTCTACATCGATATCAATATAAGTTATAGTAAAATTGTATCTCTAAGTAATAAATAATTTTATTTACCTCTTTTTCTCATTAAAGTTTGGGATTTTTTATCTGACAAATTCGTTGTTATGATAAGTAATATTTTTAAAGGAAATTTAAATATTCTCGAACTTTATATTATATTTCCAATAACGTAAAGCTTTTCTAATTGTCGGTTTTCTAGTTATATCAGATTTAGTTCATTATAGTTTTTTAATTATTTTTGAAAATATTTATTACTATGGAAGACTGTAAGTTACACTACTTATTAATGTTTTAAAACTATTTAAAAATATGTATTGAGTACATATTTAGGGTGAGGTCGTCTTGGCAAAGTCACACAGTTTCAGATTGTCAACATGTCGATTGTGGGGTAATTTTCTTACTTTGATAGTACGAAACGCACTCTTGAGATACTAAACACGCAGCTCCCAGAAACTGCGGAATGGCTATTCTCTGCTTACGTTGCTAGGCGAAAAAAAATATATATATTATATAAATACGGCACAATCTCCAGTTTTTGAATTTTGAATTTAAAAATCCTTTTTCATATATTATAAAAAAAATATTTATGTATTTATAAATTAACTTTTAAAAAAGTATTTAATTAAACCTCTTAAAAGATTATGCTTTCACTTTGACCTCTAAGTCGCACAAAATTTTACACTCAGTTAAATTTGAATGGGTTGGGGCTAATCTAGCTGTCAGGAAGATGGGGACTGGTCAAAATGTGGGTGTCTCGAAATAATTAATTATGAGAGAAGGCAAAAATTATTAATTATGATGTCTTTTTCACGTTACTGTGGTGCATTGGTAAAAGTGCAATTCCTACGCTGGGAAATTGAACGATTTAATATTCTGATCTCCTTCGCTCTGGTAGCTATGCTATCTAAATCGAAACTTATCAAAGCTAACAAAGGAACGTTGAGTTCTGCCAAGCACCATTACCTCGATTCAGTGAAGAGTTGGAAACGGAGTATCTTACCACTAGGTTCCCTCTGTCTATCCTGTTGTATAGCTATATGTAGAATACAACTCGAAACTGTTTAATTAGTAGAATCAATTCACACTCAAAGGAAAAAAATAATTTACAGAAATGAAATATTTATTCAAATTTACATTTCTTCGCATCTTGAGAGTTCGCATGTTGAGTTCCGCCACTCAATACGCAACACCTCCAGAATTCTGCGGAAGGTGACGAACGGAGTGTCTTACGATTTATTTTACGTAATTTATAAATATTAAGAGGAGCATATGGCACGGAAAATCTACACTACAATTCTCTTCTTACCCTGCCATAAGGAGGACACAGTGTGAAAGAAAAATAGTTTAGTAGCCGTCATGGTGCAATGTCTTAAAAATTGCGTTGAAAGTACCCACATTCAACTAAGTCGTAGTGCTAAGTCACTACCCACCACAGTGACTTAGCACTAGGTTGCTGACTTAGCACTTGGAAAAGCTTTTTGATGAAGCTGAATACTACAGATTAAAAAATTCTTCATGTATGCTACTCTATGTTAAATATTAAAAAATCACATAGATATATTTTTAAATATTCAGTACAAGAATATACGCGTTCTATCAAAACCGCCCCGAGTGATGTAAAAAGAGAACGCCTAATTCCGCGAGTCCGCTAACGATGGTAGAACGTTAAAGTTCCTAACTTCAGACTCGATTTTATTTTCTTGACTGTGAAACTTTGGAATTTTATCTTTTGTATACATAGATTGAGTTTTGAGCTTTTTGAGTACGATATTGACGTCCTGACGACGAAAAATAATAAAAATCGATTTGATGGTGGTCGATTCAAATCCGTTGTAAGATTTAATTTATTTTTCAGCTGCTGTCATCGGCGTACAAAGCCACTCTTTATTTATTTAAAGTTAGAGAGTAGAAATATGCTTTAGCTTGACGTTGTATAATGGATATAGCAGGGGAACCAGAGGGAACCTAGTTTTCAAACACACCGTTTCTCACTTTCCGTTTAACTTTGGAGACATTTGTTGTTAAGAAAGAAATTAATACCGCGCTTTCTCAAGTATTAATATTGGAGCAAGGAAAATTAAAAAAATAATAATTCTCTGAACCCACAATACACAAACATAACTGCTGCGCTACTGCGTTCTCATTTTTCTCTTTTTTAACATAAAATAATAACCTCGATAATAAATATTTAAGTCGTCATTTTTGAGGTATTACCTTTTTAATAAAAGTTCAGAGCAACAGATTTGTTGTAAAAGAATATTGAAGCGATTCATATCATATTAAAAACTATGAAATATTTACATAAAAATATGTTAAAGTTCAACCTTAATATTAATAATAAAATTTAAGTCATGGCATAGAGGCGCAAGCCTGTGAGTGTAAGCGTGACAGGTTGTGGGTTCGATTCCCACTTGAACAAACGAAATATTTCATATTTTCATTTCTTCGCTCTGGCCTCGACGCAAAGAGCAACATCTTAATGGCAAAAGAATGTCTCAACACTAAGTTCCCAAATTCCCCCTGACTTTCCGGCAATGTGCGGGATACAATGTGAAAATAAAAAAAAAGTCGGAGGGAAAGTGGATTATTTACATTTTAAAAAATGCTTCATGTTCTGTATCGTATAGCAGGATGGACAGTTTCATCCCAAATTAGAAGCATTGCTTACTAAGTGCTGGATCTCAACACCGCGACAACTTTTAATCTGCAAAAGCTGGAAATTAGTAATAATAAAAGTGTAACAATATTGAACAAAGCATTTATAACGAATTGTGGTCACAAACTTCGACGCGACCCCTTCGCACGAGAGGCGTTGAAAATTCAGTTCAAATAAATTAGGGAGTATTTGAGGAACTATTTCAATAACGCCTATTATATATATATAGATGGTATGTGGGGTTAAACTAATCTGGCATGCGCGACGCAATGTGTAAAATGCTTGTAAAATACTTTATATCATTTTGTTATATTTTATTATCATTTTATTATTTTTTTTAATATTTAGAGTTGCGTACTTTAAAAAACATTATTTGCGTGAAGAACGTTCTTCACCCGTATTTTTTCATCTGTTCGTCAAAACCTTTATCTCAAGATATCATGACATTAATATCAACTATACAACGTTACATAAAATTTGCCGTTCTATCAAAACCTATAGGGTACCTTTCTTGTGCTGTTCAATGCAAAGAAAGAAAAAAAAATTACTTAATTTCTAAGATGCAAATTTTTTATATTTTTTTAATGATATAAGCAAAATATACCGAGTAATAATAATTAATATATCAAGTATCTGTTAAATGCGGACTAAATCATATTACACTCGTGGTGTGGGACGACACCCTTTTGTAATTATAAAACTCTTACTCGATTAGCATTCCCTCATTTCCTCGTACCACGTCATGACCGACACTTAATAATGTATGTGGATCGCACATTTTATATGTAGGTTTTGATTAAATTTTAAACTTTTACTTATTTATTATTTTTATTTTGAATTTTAATGGCTAGAGTAAGAAATTGGGAAGAATTTTAGCCGTTCTCTTTTAAGAAAAAAAATCAAGAATGCAAAAGAAGATAAGAAGAGGATTTTTTTGTGATGTTGCGTATTGAGTGGCAAAACGCAACGTAACGCAAGAAAATAGAAAAACCAATCCTCTAAGTGGGATTCGTACCCATAATTGTCGCCTTTACACGTTGTACCGCTGCGTTACGATGGCCTTATAATAAAGTAAAAAACGTGGCTATAATTTTATACTCCATCTCATATAAACTCCCCCACACTTGGAGTATCATAAAAAATAAACGTCAGCATACAAATATTTTTTATGACATACAATCCTCGCAGGTGCATGAAGGTATTCAAATTCAAGTTATTGCGCCAGATTTTCATAAATTTATGTGGATGAGCACTGTTCTTACTGGCGTAGAGTATACTGGCGGACTGTACATTTTACTTTTTATAATATACTGACAAAGATATATCGTTGTCTTTACCTTAACCTAAGTTTAACAGACAGATGAACAGACAGAAAGATTTCCTTTTTTCTTTGAAAAGTACTGAACCCCGAAAATTGCTTAAATTTCAAGAACCTACAAAAAACCTGGCACTCAATTCAGGGATCACCATAAAAATAAGAAATTTAAAAGTTTACCTAAAAAAAAACGTCGAGTAAAACCTCCTCTACCCGAAGTTTGTTTTACCAAAAGTGCTTGCAATTGATTTATTTTTGAAATATGCAAAGTAGTGTGTTTTTTTCGTCGAAAAAGAATAATGTTAATTAGAGATTCAGGAATTTTAAGCAACGGTTTAATATCGTGAACAGAGCGCGACTTGAAATGGTGTCCCACGGGCGGTAAGTTCAAGCGATGTAATTAATAAAGTATTCATTCATTCTGAATGAACTGAAATTTAGATTTTGTTTGAAATTTTGAATTTGTTAATACAATGTACTTATATGTATATATGTATATACTGCATTTAAGAAGGTAGGTAGAGAAAATTTTGTATTACGAGACTTCTTCACCCTCTTACCGCCTAGTGTTTGATTTTTCTCCTGTTACTTGAACAAGGAAATGAAAATAATTCATTTTTCCGAGTGAAAATCGTATGCCATCAAATTTTTAAAAACTTGTAGCTGAAATAAAGCGTATATCTAAAAAATCTAATTTGATTATTCATTTCTCAAACTATCGAAACATGCTTTTCTATATTTTATACATTAATTGCAAATAGCAACGTTATATTGAGCTGGTAATGTATGTCAAGTTTTTACAAATCATGCTATTAATTTTAATAATTTGATACTTTTTCTATGTTTTCTTTTTACAATTCTTTAAAAAAAATGAGTAAAAGAAAAAAAAGGTCTACTTTACAAAAAATATTTAAATACTAATCCAACTTATTTAACAAGCAATTAGAATCGGTGCAAAAGGGGTCGTTACACCAAATGACTATAGTCATTTTCACGGTATAAAACTTCATTTTTCTTCTATAAGGCTAATTACATACTAAACTGAGTTAGTTATAACAACATCCTGTCACGCGATGTATATTATATATTATAAGTTAGAAGGGTTACACGCGATATAAATAAAGAATTGTGTATGACATATGACACTTAGTTATATACAAAGGATAAAACAAATATAGGAAATATATATAAATAGTGCCCAGTGCTAAGACACTCTGTTCCCCACACCACACTTTGTCTCGACACCAGAGCGAATAAATGGAAATATAAATTTAAATAAATACTTCATCTCTTTGAGTGGGGATCGAACCCACAACCAGCCGGGTTTAGATGAAGAATGCGTATTCTTCAGCTTTATAAGATATTGTTATAACATAATTATGCATTCATGCAGCTTTTGGCGAGTCACTCCATTTTTTATTTTCGTCAAAAATTGGAGATATTATAATTAACGTTTAATGGACGGACTAGAGTGGTGAAATGAAAATAAACATTTTAGCCTATTGGGATCGAACCCACGACCATTTACAATCACATCGCTTTAAGAATCAAATGCTGTGCTACTGTGCTACCTCAAAAATAAAAACAATATTTATAAACTTTTCTGGAACATTACGGCGAAATTTTCGCGTCACTAATGTCTGCGTTTAAAGTACACATGAGACCTATAAAAAGTTATGAGTGCGGCTAATGACAGAAAAAATATGTAGTAAACAAAATAATATATATAGTTCACCATAAATTTGGTTTATATTTTGCAAAAGAAAATATTCCAGGGCCATAACGGGTTTGGTTCTCGATTGAAGTAAATTTAGTTGGTAGTCGAGGTTAGTGCACAAACTGACACTTCTACTAATATTATAACTAGATTTTGCTTTTAAAATGGAAACTACGAGCACAGGTACAGAGGTAACAATAAGAACGAATAACTCGTTCAATCTTTCCAGTCTCAAAATATTTCTATACGAGTAGATTAATATTGTATTTTATTATTATTTTTTCGTTCTTCAAAATTATGCTCTTTGTGTCCACACTGGAGAAAGTTTGAATTTGTTAATTAGAATTTAAATATCATCAAGTCACAAGGGTAAGTATTAATCTATTTGTACAAGTCGAGTTCCACCACCAGACCGTAAAGTAAAGTTTGGTGTTCGATTTTCACTTGGGGAAATGAAATAATTAATATAAAAATTTAAAGATATTTTTCCTCTCTGGTTGAACTAGACAAAGAGTGATGTCAAGATCCGCCAAGGAACACGCAATGCCTCCAGAATTTAAAAGTGTCTTAGTGGGGACGAAATGTCTTCCTTCTGCCTACCCAGTCATGTGCGGGATACAGCGTGAAGCTAAAAAAAGCAAACGACGTAGCGAGTTACAACTACTACAAAGCAAATAACCCAAGTCCTTATATTACTAATCGCCTTAGAACATAGAATCGTCGCAGAATGTGGTCATCATATCATTACGCCAGCGATCTACACCAACATTATACATGAAATATTACCACTATTTCACATTAATTCTAAAGAAAAACCGTTGTTTTATTCATTTTAGGAGCATTTTTGCTGTAATTTTAAGATATGTGGCTTTTAATTGCGTGAATATTCATTATTGTGCTTGCTAATTATTAGACACTGAAGACGGCCCGCTGAAATTTTGAGACATTTCGTATTGAGTGGCGGAACTCAACGCTGTGCGTAATATACCCAATATTCAGTGAAATTACTCGCAGATAAAAAATTGCGTCAATGTTATCAAGAAAGTCATTTATAAAGACTATCAAGAAATTCCAGACTACATCCACATAAAACCACAATTATATCTCAATAGCTAAGGAAATGCTCTAATAAAACAACTCTCTGCTATAATAAAATAGTTTTTTTT
>JBAIZZ010000263.1:273256-303535 GCA_037355905.1 Heliconius aoede
TATTATATAACATGTCAAACTGTTAACCTCCGTGTTGTAAAGTCGGTTATTTAATCATGGCCAAGAGAGCCATAACTCAGTCCCCTGTAATCAGCGTTTCAGTTGTACAGAAACGAGGTGACAAATCGTTAGTGTGAAATTGTAAGATTTCTTTGGACGTTTATTTTTGCTTTGAAAAATATTATAAATGTCAAAGGTTTATAACAGATTATGATTCATGATGCTATTTGTGATAAAGGTGTTTGTTTATTTTCTTTTCTTTATTTTTTTTTAACTTCACGCTGTATCCCGCATATATGTAGGAAGGTTATGCATATGGAAGTCAGATCTTGAGAGATCTGGAGAGTGGCGTGACGCGTCTTGTCGCATTACAATACCGAGTCGCATTTAAATATTATTATAAAAGTTATATAGAAAATAATGAAGAGTATTTAAGAGGCCAGTCATGGCGCAGGGGCACAACCGCGCGACTGCAAACGCTGCACGCTGCATTTTATTCCCTCAAGTGGGAATCAAACCCACCAAACAGTCGCGCGCTGTTCTGCGACGGGCTTATATATTATTATTTACACGACCACGGAAACAAAAATACGATTCTAAAAAGGTATATATGTAGAAATATTGATATTTATGGGTCCCTTAAAACATGTGCGATATTATAAATAGTGGATCCCTTGAGTGTTGAATTGAAATTTTGTCTATAAAAAGACGTCAAAAGATTGTTCGTACTTTTAAAATGTAATATCCCAATATCTGCCTCTGCAATCAGCACGTGTAGTGTAGTAGTAGATGTAAAATTTAATTCATATTTTATTTAAAGTGTGACTGTAACACTACGGTTGTGGGTTCAAACCCCAGTCGAGGAAGTGAAATATTTATTTACGTTTATATTTCCATTTCTTCAGTTCAGTTCTGCGACTCAATACGCAATGCCTCCGTGATTCGGCAGAAAGTGGGGAACGCAGTGTCTTAACACTTTTCCCTCTGTCTTCCCGTGTGCGGGATCCAGAAGCTGATTATAAGATATCATATTGGGTTAAAAAAATGAAATCTCTATATAAATATTAAATAAAAATTATATATATTCTTAACAATATTAAAATTAAAAACAATACATTAATAAAGTAAATGAAGGCTCTTAATGAAATAATTTAAATAATACGCAAGAAATTAATAATTTATATTAACTAATAGATAATCTAGTTGGATGCAGCAACATTACCTATCCTTCTGTTTTCTCTTTCATATTGAAATTGGGTAAAGATATTTCCCAACCAAAGATAAACAGGCTTTTCACTAAAATATTTATTCTATTCGTCCTTCCTTCAAACGCCACTCATTATAAATTTAATTTATATTTTCAACGAGTAGACGCTCTTTCATCAAAATATCCACTTTAAATTGTATACAAATCTATACTATAGTAAAACAAATTAAAGAAATTTGTTATTTTTTACGATACGATAAGATAAAATAAATTAGTAATATGACACGAAATTAGGATTTGTAAAATTTTCATCTTCATTCTAGTTATTAATCGCTCAGTGTTCAGTGAATCCAGTCAAATAATCATTCACCTCGTTTTAATAGTCCATTTACATTATTAATTACGTTAAATTGGCTTATTAAATTGCTTTTTGAAAATTTAAGTACTATATATTGATCCTTGTTGTAAACGTGAAGGTTGTAGGTTCGACTCTCACTCAGGTTGAAATGCTTAATATTTTCATTAACTCGCTCTGGTAATGAGGCAAAGCGCGGCGTTGAGATTCGCCATTCAACACGCGATACTCCGAGAATTGAGCGGAAGTTGAGGAAACGATGTATTTTATTGGGGAATGGTCGTAACTTTATGTTCCCGGGTATTCTCTGCCTGCTTTGTGCGGTCTTGAGCACAACTGCTTTGCCTACCCTGCATGCTTGCATGAACCGTGCATAGGTAGGTAGACAAAATTTGATGTTAAGCCCAGGATTCTAGACATTGCCTATTGAATAATGACACTCAACGCCACGTTTTGTCTACTACAGCGGAGAAATGAAAATAAAAAAACAAAGAAAATTGATATTCTTGTTCGTTTATATGAAAAACTGCGTTTTAGAATTATGACATTCGTTTTGCTCCAAAATTTCATAGACAATAGATAGTGCTGAACGTCAGACAAAAGAATTTTTAAATTGTAAAAAATTGGAAAATTCGTTACTTTTATAGCTTTCTGGTGAAAAAAGGCACTAAATGATAAAACTAATTCTAATTTCTGCACTCTCTATCATTTTGAAGTAATGAAAAAAAAAAATTAAAAATTAAATGATTAAGTGCGAGTCGGATTTGCCCAATGGGGCTTCTTTCTGTACCAATATCAGGATTACATTCGAATGAATGTCAATGAGAAGTATAACATATAAAAGTAGGTAAATCAAAAAATATATAATTTAGCAAATTTTATTAAAAAAATATAAACGTACTGGAAAAAAGCTGTAAAACGAATAACCTGGTTAGTTCTGCAGGTTGGTTTCTCGCCTTATACTTTACCTCTATTTTATTTAGCCTCTGAATCTTTGAAAAATTTTATATATTATATGGTAAGCTTAAATTGTATTTTAGATTTTTCTTAAAGTAACAATTTTTATCTGAAAAGTGAGTAAAAGAATATAAAAGTAACGGTTTGGCTTCATATTATCTATTAAAAGAGTCCATTGAGCCCTTGCTCCATTTGCTTCGATTTCTTTAATTATAAAAAAAAGCCCTTTAAAAAAACAACGAAATATTTTTCTTTTCAATTGTATACAAAATATATATCAAAGCATCTCTATAAAAAAATAGCATTCTCTTTCTTCCCCATTCCAGAAGAAAATAGTCTTTTTACACTAAAACAAAGAATTTAATAAACAGACTGCTATGTAATTTCATATAGATATACCGCATAAACTAGTAACGACAAACGGATAGACAAATTAAAAAAGTAATTACACGGGAATCCTAGTCATTCTATTAGTGAGGCAGCTTTGATCCCATAAATGAAATACGTTTCGACCTCATATCCACCGAGGTTGTTTATTCTCAAACAAAATGAGGTGAATCTGAAAGGTATTGTATTGGGCTCCTAATAAAGTGGATATGGTTGTAATGTGGCTCTATTTGAGTCACATCTATTTTGAGCTTTATGAAGTATTTTCCTTTCGGGAGCTTTTTTCGTGGGAAATCTTGTATGAAATTTATGAGGTCGTAGATACAAATTGTTTTGATTTATTAAAATAATGTATTAAAATTGTTTCGGTTAGAAATAATTATTTAGTGCAAGTTACTTCTTTAGAAATCCATAAAGTGGAGAACATTTTAGTGTGTAAAAAAACACTAGGATCAATACGATGACGAACTATATACGGTATACAGCGTGAATGGAAAATGAAATAAATTAAGTATTTCTTTTTAGACTGATCTCAGCTATAGCATCTTCTACAGAAAGATTTCTTTTGCTTCCATCTTGTGAAAGCTTGGTATAAAAGTGATCTTTTATTTATAACTTTAGCTAAAACTTGGATCAGCTTCAAACTCCAGGATAATAAGTTACTCCCACGTTATAGACCAATATGCATATAAAATGTACTTTTTTTTAGCTTACCACTGTATCCCACATATAGCAGGTTACGCAGAGAACAGCTTAGTTAGTTAGTTCATTCTCCGCTTTCTGAATGAATTCCAGACATCACGTTTGAAGAAAGAATTAAATAAAATATAATTTAAACGTATAATAAAAATAATTATAAAAACTGAAAAAATCAAAGTAAAAATAAAGAATCTTACTTTGTACTTAATATAACACACATACGAGGTACGCGCGATAAAATATAACCCTTCCTTTGCATTCGGGTAAAAATATTTTATATACGTTTTCTTAAGAATTAATTTTCTTTCCTAAGTGTGGAATAATATTCTAAATATCTAAAAATGTACTCTTTTCCTCGAAAGGTATTCATAACAAAATTAAGAACGCAAAATGAGATTTGACGCACATGGATGTTTACAAAAAAAAGTAGCGCGGGTTCAAATAAATTTTCTAAAATTAAGTAATTTAAGTAATTTTCTTTACAAAGTGTGGGAAAAATGTTAAATATTTTTTTCAAGTTAAACGTTAAATAACCTAACATTCTAACCGAGCCACGATGTCCAACAAATATAGCGTGACATTATTTGTTATTTGGTGGCTACATATTATTTCATTATAATTTCCACTAAATTGTTATAGTCGTTCGTGACTCGATCTCAACTGCTTATTATTTAATCACGCAAGTTTTACTATTATTAAGTGAAAGTCGTGAAATATTTAGGTAAATTAGATTTTTTTTTAATAATATATAAACTCTGCCCTGCATGATTTGCCGGTGGATGGTGCTATTTCCTCTTCAGGAGACATGTCCGAAGAACTTCAGTATGTGACTTTGTATTAACGTGGACAGTCGTTGTTCAGTGCCAATTTTTTGGAACTTGGGTTGAACTCGGTCCATAATACTCCCAGCATTCGTCTCCAGTACCATATCTCCAGAGAATCAATTGCGGTTCCCAAGGCGGCATTCGTCGTCACTTGACACAGCAGCGGGGATGCACTGGTGCGCGTCGCCCTGTCAGTGCGCTCTCTCGAGGTGCGCGTGGCGAATGGAACGTTGCCTCGTAAGGGCTGGTAGGGCCTTCCATCTTTGATCCCCAATATATATATAACAGTTTATATGTCAGAATAACACATACGTTACAACTGAGAAGTGTTTGTGTCGCTAACTTCATATAAAATGATTCAAATTAATAAAAATAAACAAAATCTTGTAATACCTTTATTTAAATTAGAAAGATAGAAGGCTGTACAAGTTTTCTCACCCATTACCCAAACCAAAACGAGTTCCACGGTGATTTATGTTCTAAATACGGTAAGAGTAGCTAAAGTAAACAACACGTTATACTTCTTACTTAAATATTTTTAAGTTATTCTGTATATAACGATTAGTGCTTCTTGAAAAGATCAATGAAATTCGGGTATGTACTATAATTTCAGTTTTTTTAACTTTAGCAGTTATCAACGTATCCTTTGTTTCTATCATTAATAGTTTCCACAGCGCACGTGATAATAGATTTATAACGACAATTTTTTTCACATTTTGGTTTTTACAGAATTGCATTTTTATTAGGGATCCCTATTTTTTTTTGAAAATGTTATATAGCCTTTATAGCTTAGTGAAGAAGCAGCTTTCTAATGATATATATAAAGAAGATATATTAGTGTCTTATAACTCCATGAACGTTAGCTGGACGCACAAAAAAGCATGACACACGAGTGTTGAACCAAGAGTGTAAATAAAATGTAATTAACAAGCGTGAAATGATATTTCAATTAACAACAAAAAACAAAATGTCTATAAAACATACGATACGTAGCTATCGAACGTCAAACAAAATATATCGATGTGGATCCATGTCATAAAACGTATGTAGGCTACAATTGATAGGATGCCACATGATTTATTGTTTCATCACGACCCATGTGACGGTGACAGTACATTTTTCTGATAACGTCGTGTAGCTTCGTTATTGGGTAACGTTATTTATGATGTTTCTCTTATAGCTTCACGCTGTATCCCGATATCCCGTTAATCCACATATAACAGAGGCAGAGGGAATATAGTGTCAAGACACTGGTCACTTGTTACCTGAACGAGAGAGTGAGAATATCATTCATTCAAGGTACCCACAATTTTCAACCAGACTCTTTGCCAGGAAGGCTTCTAGTTGTTGATTTTTAACTTCTTTTTTTTGTGATTAACATTGGGTATAAAATGAAAATGTTTAATTTTGACTGGATAAGGTACTTTAAGGCATGAACCGCTCAGAACAGGGTAGGTAGGTCTCGTTTCCCACTTTTCGTTCGTCTTATTGGATCCGAAATGCAATACAAATCGCAATTGTATATCAGATAGCTTATAAATTAAGCTTTTTGTACAAAATGAACACACCTTTACCAATTTTTAATTTTATATTGTTTATGGTAAATGTAAATGTACCGACTGCACAACACATTGAATAAATTTTGTTTATATTCATAAAACTAATAAAACTTGTATACAAAAAAAATTTGCATCTCATCGATATTTCATACTGAAAATAAACACCGAACTATTTATTATTCATAGTATGGTACTTTTTAAATTATTTTAGTATATATTGTCTATAGTACGCAATATAATATATCATTATTCAAATAAATATATATTTTTATTATATATTGAGATAAGCTAGGAATCTAGTGTTAATATACTTTGTTGGCGACTTTTCGCCGAATTCTAGAAGCATTTTGAATGGCAGAAATCAAACCCACGCTTTGCCTAATATAAATAAATATAAATCCATATAAATAAATTCGAAATACAAATATTAATTCTACATATTATCTCTAATAACATAGCTTAGCAAACAAAATCACTTACAATTTTACATACAGTTTTATGTAAAAAAAAGTTTTTAATCCTTTTAAGCATTTTTTTCATATTTCAGCGTTAATTTAATAGAGCGCTATAAATATTCACTAATGAAGTTCAAGCCAATGTAATAAAAACTGAGTGTAAAAATGAATGAACTTTCACAGTTCATTATGAAGATTAAAAATATTGCGAAAGTTATTTATTATTGAAATTGTTTATAAAAATATAGAGGTTTTGATATCGATTTTTATGTTTTCGCTGGTTTTATGGAGAGAATCGAGAGAGTATCTAGTGACAAGTCATTCTGTTTTCTTGTTTCTATGTTTAGGGATATTTGATGTTAAGTCGTAAATGTTATTATATTTAAAAAATCAGCTTCACGTTGTATCCCGCATACAGCAGGTTAGGCAGGGGGAACCTAATGTTAAGACACCCCGTTTCCCACTTTCCGCCGAATTCTGGAGGCATTGCTTGATGACTGGCGGAACTCAACACCGCGCCTTTGCTTATATACCAAAGCGAAGAAATGGAAACACAACAAACAAATGTAAAAAAATACAGCACTTTCTTCGTATATCGTGCACTACACAAAATTAAATATAATTATTAGAAAATATTTATTAATTAATTACATAATATCGTCAAGAAATTACAACAATAATATTTGTAAAAGGAAATACCGTAGGAAAGAAAGGATATTTTGATTTGGCACGATTAATTCGTTTTTTCATTCGAAAGAAACGTCCCTAAAGAGTCGTAACTTCTAACTGTTGGCCGTGAATTTATTTTTCCTTACAATTTTTTATTTAAATTATCATAAGACCTCGACGTCCCCATAAGTTCGTTAATAGTGTCAATCAATAGAAATCATTTCCAAGTGAATGAATTACAGTTTTTCTTAGTTTCACGTCGGAACTCGCATTATAAGAGGGTAGATAGGAAACCTGGTGGTAAGACGACTAAATGATCAAAAAGTGAAGTGAACCTTCCAAATTAAGATGTTGTTTAAGCACTAAATTCTCTCTCATTAGTGTTAAGTCGCAGAACTCAACGCCGTGGTTTGTCTAATTATTATAAAAAAGATAGAATGATCTTAAAGTGAATAAACTGTTTGAATACCAAATTCTCCCATTGTATTGAACATATTACTTTATCACAACATGTTCCTAACCAAAAAGAAAACTTCCAAGCAATATCGTAAAAGCTCACAATCTTTCACCGTGACGAATCGTTTGTCACCTCGATTCAGAGCGACGCTTTTTTTTCATTAGATGGAATGAATTATGAACCGCGAGAGGCGGTACTTATTGAATACTAACTACAATAAAAATAAGAAAATCCCGTAAAATACTTGTTTCTGGACTGAGGATAGAATATTATTTATAGCTGGTTTATATACATTCATTTATATATTTTTATATTCCCCACTAAAAGAAGGGTGATCTCACATTAGGATATAAGCTCAGTTAATTATATAATACCTATATAATCTATATAAGAAACAAGTATGCGACTATAAACGCGACTGAGCTTCACGCTTTACTCAGCAACAAAGCTAGGAATTAAGAATATTATATATTTCATTCTCCCTAAAAGGGAATCGAACACATAACCGAAAAGTTTTCAATCGCTCGCCTTTGCCTCTGCACTATGATGGACTGTAATAAACGAATTGACAGTCAAAATTCAAACTAAATTACAACCATATCTAACAAAACAAATAAACTAAATTGGGTAAACTTTCCATTACAACGACTACTTGCCTAATAACCGTACGTATGTTATTGGGTGCCTAATATAGTTCGTACGAGGCCACTTCGCTTGCTCTAGCTCGAGTACGGCGAAAATAACATGATTTTCTTTCCCCAAATTAGTCTTGATATTAGTATTTTAGGTATAGTCGATATGCTTTTAGTGCTAGCTTTGTTTTGTATAGACCATTTTTATAGGTAGGTAGGCAGGCGGAACCTGGGAACCTAGTGTTAAAACACTCCGTTCTCCATTAAGGCGGTGCAAATATTAAATATTTCACTCCCCAAAGTCAAATCCAGCCAAGGACATCCAATCCATTCTCGACAGTAACTTCATAGATATATTAGGATATTTGTATGCAAGCTAGTGCAAAGACACTTTGTATTGATAAACTTAACACCGCAGTATATTCTTCCCTTGATCCAGTCATAAGTCCTAACGCATTGCAAAGGAACTCTAAACAAAACTTAACCCAATCAATATACATATTTCTTTATAAAATATAAAGAGAATTTAAATAAACTTTATTGTAGTGCCTTTGTGGAAGACATATTACAGTCTCCTGAGCTTACTCGAGTAAGATAAAATGCTTCTACGCTAGCAACTCTAACGTTTACACTGTGTCTTCAAGAGCTCACTGTGAAAGCAAATGGCATCATAATTTGCATTGACAATTGCTGTATGATTTTGAATAGTCAATTAGTATAAAAGCTCAGGTATTATTTTTTTGTATTTTTTTACAGCTTTCACGCTTTATCCTTGTGTTGAAACACTCCGTTCTTCAATTCTTTGAGAATTTCTACGTATTCTGTGGGCAAATATTATATACTTCATTTCCTCGAGTGAGAATCGAACCCACGAGCTGTCGCGTTTACAGTCACGCTCTTGTGCCCCTGCGCTACAACTGGGTATTCTTTATTCTATATTTATGCGTAAAACGCAAACAAAGACACATTAAGACAAAGACTTGGAAAGTTTTTTTTTTATATAGGATCGCGGAAATATTGGGATTTTGCGTTTTGCCTCTTGCGTTGTACGCAAATAAAGGTACTATTTGCGTACAATGCAAGAGAATACGGAACCCTAAAATCACATACACCTTCTCTCAAGTTGGTAAACTGTTTCATATCATTAAATTTCGTTACGGTATAATATAAACTGTAACAAAGCGGCAGTCGTAGCTCAAAGTGCGATTATGCAAATGTCTCACTGCTCCAGTAACAACGGCGTTTTTGTGATATTCCCGGGAAGTGGGGGTATGAACTGGAACACGACAGTTGTAGGTTCAATTTCCACTCAGAGGAATGATTTATTTGATGTTTTCCTTATTTGTATTTATACTTTGTTAGCGCTGCTAACAGAGCAAAGCGCGGCATTGTGTCTCGCTACTCAACATGCAATGTCTCAAAAATGAGGCAGAAAGTCTATAACGGAGTTCCTTAGCATCAGGTTCATTCTGAATATATTATCCTCATTCGGAGAAACGAATCTGCTATATGCGAATTAAAAACGTATAGGGTATAAAAATGTATCAATTTGAACTCTGTTCTAATTTCATTATTACTGAAAAATATTATTATTCTCATTATGTGTCTTTTAGTGTAGGTCACTTTCGAGGCAAAGCATGTCCTTGAGTTTCGTCATTCAGCACGCAATGCCTCCAGGAATTCGGCGGAAAATAATGAACGGAGTGTCTTAACTCTCTCTGCGTACTCTGCAGTGTGGTGCAGGATACAACGTGACCAAAAAACATGGTGTCCTTGTTACAAATAGTTCGACGTGAGTCTATTTTCTTTGCAGAACTCAACTGAAATTCCAAGTAAACGCCGCGCTAAGGTCGCAAAAGCGTCCAAATGAATAATTTATAAAAGTATTACGTTAAAATGAATAATTTATGCTCACGATTAGTTAGTTGTCTTTCCGGTTAATTTCAAAATGAACGCGAATAAATTAATATATTTGCATAATATTTCATCAATTTTGAAAATTGATGTTTATTTACACAGATTTCAAAAATCGAGGATAAAGTGGGATAGGGCTCTTTAAAGAAAACAGTAGTTACTTTTTGGACGGTTTTTAAGAGCTACGTTTTCAAATCTCCCTTTTATTAAGATTTGTTGTATACGTAAATATTCCAACATACAGTATAGTCCAAATTTTATCCATATTCGTTCAGTACTATTTGAGATATCAGTCCATAATGTAATTTATTTATTTCTAATGAAGATCACCTCGGACTTAAGGGAATAAATTATTTTCATTTCTTCGTATTGGTAACAAGACAAAGTGTGGTGTAGAGATCCGCCATTCAACACGTAATGTCTCGAAAATTGGGCGAGAATTCGGAAACTGAGGGTCTTAAAACAGGGGGCCTTCTGGTTAACTTTCTAAATACACTTTCCTATGGACATAGCAGGAAACTATATTAATAAAATAGTTCTTGCTACTAATACCGCCGAGTAAGATAGAGACATTAAGACATACAAAGTTGACAGCGGAATCCAAGTGTTAAGACACTTCGTAGTCTATTATTGCGAGTATAGTATTTCTAATAAGACTACATAATAAATACCAAGTGATTACTTAGAAAGCTAACCGCCTTTATGTCTTTGTGGTGCTTGAAGACACATATTGTATAATTAATTAATGTAGGTAAGTGTCTGATCTAATGTACGAGCGCTTGTAGGGTAGATCAGATATAATCAGCTGTTCCACCGAGTGGCGGAACTTAACACCGCTCTTTGCCTTGTTACCAGAGCGGGAAAATGAAAATGTAAAATAACTTATTTCTCTGAGTGTGAGTCGAACCTACAGCCGCCGACCTGCCGACCTCAAATTATGGTAATACAAGTTTTGATCTTTATTCCTGTTACGTTAAAATTTTTATACATTTTCTTAAGTATTATAAAATATGAAGAAAATATGCGAACAAAGTGTTCTGGCACTCCATTTCCCAGTTCCTGCCTAAGCGAGCGAGTTATCTTGAGCCCTTGAAATTAATCATGTGTCGTCTTAGTTATACGATAGAAGTCTTATTTAGTTTCAATTTTTGACCATGGAGTCAGGGTGACATCTTATTACAGTACTAGCGACTCTTTTCTGAGATCAGTTTGCACAAACAACCAAACTTACATAAAGACACAATTTTAAAAAGTATTATTTTGGGTTCTACGGTTCTATTTGATACATGTCCCAATATAACATTTTCTTATAAATCTTCTATTATCGCGATCAGTTACAATTTTATTATATATATAGACAAGAGTTTAGTTTGTATAGTAATGCATAATAAAATGTACATCAAAGCATCTCTTGTACGTCACAGTTCTGATCTCTCATATTTTATTCAGACACCGGCGGGAGTACCGTCCAAACTGAACTGAGCTGTTGTTATATAATTTCATTCAAAACATTATGTTTTTATAAATAAAAACATAATTGTGTAATATGAAATTAAATTAATGTACATTTTGTTTAGAGAGGCTCTCGTGGTACAGCGGCGCAGTATCTGCTGAGTATCTGATTGACTAAGGGCGACGGTTGTATTCTGGATTCCCATTCGGTGGAATAAGCTATTTTTATTTTCTTGGTCTAATATAAAAAAATGCAGCATTGAGTTCCGCTACTTAACAGGAAATATCTCGAGAATTGAAGGAAAAGCGGTTTACATTCAGTTTACCTTTCTAAATGGGGGTTACAGCGTCCCAAAAAATACATACATTTTGTTTGCAATTTATTTATATTTTTTTTCTTCATATCTTCGAAAATTTAACATTTTGTAGCGTTATAATACAAAATAAAGTATAATAAAGTAAGGATGTGCTTTTGATATCAAGAGCTATCACCATGTTTGTTTGAGTGGTACAAAAATATAAACATACTGTAAGCTCAAACTTTAAATATAACTGAATAAGCTACTACGGTAGATAATAATATACGTTACGTTAGCAAGGTTACCTCTTCATTCAAATATCTCTTTTACGCTGTCAAACAATGTCTAAGTAGCCTTTGTAAAAGCTAAGTATATTTACAATTGTCTTACGCGTCTTCCGTGCCTCTTTTTGTTTCAATTATTAATACATAATTAAGACTAGGCCGTTTTAGTCTGAATTTAACACAATTACTACTTATTTTAATTAAACTGTAATCATTTCGTTTTCAAATCATATTTTTTAAACTTTCAAATATTTAAATTTAAATAGATTCATTATGAAATCTGCTCATAAAAAGCTTACAGTTTCACTCTTTCTTCCAAAAAATTCAACGATCGAGAGTTCCTTTGTGCATCATAAGATTTGTGGAGTAAAAAATTTAATTTCTCAGCTCAAACCGGGCGCGCAGATAGAACCAGCTTTGTTTAAACGCGATTCGTATGCTATGAAAGAAATTTCATTAAATGACACTTTAATATTGTTCATTATGTCCGGGCCGGGTGTTTGCCGCTTAGCGTAATAAGCGGGTTCCTGAGTTTGCTTCAAATTATTGTTTTTGCCGCCGTTAAAGTTCGCCCCTTACTTTTTACGCGGTTGTGGTGTTTTCATGTGCATATTGTGCTTTTCGGATGTACGCTGATAAGGTTTGTATAAACGCTTTTTGTTCCAAAAGGAAAATAAGAAATTTGCAATTTTTTTTTTATAATTAATCTCCTCGAGTGGGAATCGAACTCGCAACTTTCGCAGCGATACAGTCCCACTCATCGCCATCGTAATACATTGGCAGCGTGTCCTCCTGATTCTCGAGTCATTTTATTATTAATCCTAATAGCACTTTCAGAATGAATTAAAAACGTTAGATTTGATTATGAACCTTTGAAACCTTTGAAAGAAATGATACGGTACGTTATCTCTGTAAACTCTAATGGAAGCTAATTATATTAAGTTATTAAAACGAAACGGGGTTACTGCAAATGAATAATAAATGTACTATTTAATATTCTGCACTTACCTTCTTTACATTTAGTTTTTATCTATGTACCTTTATATTTAAGAAAATATTTTTCTTTTCTCATTTTTTTGTAATGCAGCAAGCTGAATAAATGCGATGGCTGTGGATTCGATTTCCATTTGGGGTAGAGAATTTTATATTCAAGTCCTAGCTCTATTAACAAGACTGTTGTAGAATAGGTGTTAAAAGATGTTTAGCGAAAATTTAAATTATAATTAATATATATTTAGTTTATAATAATAAATATATTTTATATTTAAAGTTATATTTTAAATTTAAAAAGCACACATGAATGTGTGTGTCGTTGTGTTTCATGAGATATATAGATATTCGAGGCTGGTAAGATAAGCGTTTAATTGTGACATCGAAATGGAAGCTCTCTCAAGGTGACTTGCGGTGCGTCAAGCTTGTATGGCATTGGTCGTAGAAGTAACAGCAAGCACTGTGCTCTACGACTTAGTGTGTGATGAACACTGGTGTACGTAGTAGTTATGTAATCAATGGCTACGGCCTTCATATAAGAATCTCAATTCCATTACAAATTTATATTAAGACTTTGGTCTTTGGATCAGTTAATTAATAAAAGATCTTGCGTAAAAGCATTGTAAGACAGGATCGGAACAGTTAAAATATATTATATTTTAAGTGTTCCGATCTTTCCCGGAGGGTTCAGAGCCGAATGGCCGGAATCCACGGTAAGTGGCGGGTGCGGGGCCACTCGCTCTCCCCTCTTAGTTATAACTATCTGTAATGACTATGTATAACAGGAAGGAAGATAGGACGTCTTTGATTTACTTAAGAGATGTCACGTAAATTAAACGTTGTAAAAAATAATAATATTAAATAAATAAAAATAATTTATTTCAGATTAACATCCATATAGTGTAATATTGTTACCTCTGAATCTCTAAAAGATTTTGGGTTATTCACGATCACAACTATAAACGGTTCTAACCACGAGACAATACGGGCCAAAGCAATATTTATTAAATTATATTTTTAAAAAAGTGTTTCGGATATCAGTTTCAACCGTGCCCCGAAAACAGCCCAACGATGACCCAATTTCATTTATCCCGTTGAAAACTCCTTTTTCATTATATATTTAACAAATTAAAATACATTTAGTATATAAAATTATTTATCTTTGCATTTACGAGGATTAGTTTAACACTGTTTAGCTTAATACGTGGGTATTAATGTAGGCTTGGTGTGGAATAAATAAAATCAATAATGAATATATATGATTACATCTACCTAACTGTCGTGGGTCAATAGGGTGGTCTGAGTACAGCGACGATTATTATAGGTTCAATTCTCTTCTTTTATAACTATTTTTGACATAATAACGTCCTATAAGCCAATGTTGGCCGGCTGCACTCACGAAAAAATATGCCCCATTGTAACGTTCCGCCTAAACTGAGCGTGCATGCGAGCGCTAGTAATGTTAATTCAATTTAATAATGCAATTTAATTTATAAAAGTACGTAATTTTTCATTAACGTTTTCTTATGACGTTATCACGTAAAATATAATAACGCGATAACGTCATAAGAACACATAAGTTATCCAGTTCATTCAACACGCTGTCTCAAATAAAGACGGAAAAACGTAGTGTGCTGACACTAGGTTTTCTATATTTACCTTGCCATGAGTGAAACTTATAAACTCAAATTAACGTACTTAAACAGGTCTAATAAACTTTCCACGGGCAAATATAGGCCAATATTTTACTAAATGAATTATAGTTTTCACTCTAGTTAAGGTGAAGTGCCGACCCGAATAAGGTCGGTTGAATGAGCTAGCTTTCGTTAAATTTCAAATGTTGTATAAAACTATAATTCTGTATCCCAATGGTTTTTGGCCATTTTTCGTTCAATCGTTATCTTTTATGAAAATTAAAATTTTTCGGGTTTGGAAAAGAATAAAAAAAAGAAAATCTAGTATTAACACTTTCCGCCCACTTTTCGTGACAGTACATTTCGAATGCTGGAAATCAACGCCATGCTTTATCAGAGCTCAAAAATCTGATGAAGCATGGCGCAAATCTGATAAAGGCGCAAAAAATAACTTTTATAAATATAAATAGCCTTAATATAATATAAGCAGTGAATTTACTTTAAGTAGACTCTGCTAGCTGAAATAAACTAAGGGAATTTTCAAACAAACTTTCAGTTACTATCCCTTGGGATCCCTTGCTTTTCCGATATCTAAAATATCCTAAATATTTTAAGTGACATTTATTGACTGTAGGGACATACTTTACTATTTATTCTGTATTTACGCCCTTGGGGATAGATCAAGACCTATAGTGATAGGACACTTCATTTTCCTTGTTAGTCCCCACTTCATCCTCATATTTGACTCAATTTTCAAAACATTAACATAATTCATACTCTTGCCTCAATTTAATATGTATGTATTTAAACAAAATAATTACTTATTATGAGGCCAGTCAGTCTTGGCGCAGGGGCACAAAGTGTAGCGGTTGGCGCTCCGTTCTCTCTAACTAGCCTCTAGGGATACAGCGTGAAGCTAGCTTAGATTAAATAAGAGCCACAAAGTGTCACCGTAAAATCAACTGGTTGTGGGTTCGATCCCCACTCGGGGAAATAAAATATTTATTTAAATTTATATATTCCTTCCTTCGCTGTGGTGTCAAGGGGCGCGGCGTTGTGTTTCACCACTCAACATACAATGCCTCCAGAAGTCCAGAAGAAAAGTGGGGAACGGAGTGTATTAACACTAGGTTTCTCCTGCCGACCCTGCTGTGTGGGATACAGTGCGAAGCTGATTGTTTTTTAATTACATATTACTATAACATGCACGTATTATCGTAATTGAATATCAAATATAACGTTGAAAACGTAGAGTCAAATACGCCCACCCAATAAACCTTTTAGTTTATTAAATTTTGCTATTCAAATTCGGTACTTAGCGCGGTAAAGGCGATGCTACTGTAGAATATTTAAGTATGCAATTGGTGTGCACTTATGTACATTCGTATATGAATATGTTATAGAATTAGTCTATATTTCTGAGATAAAATACATGTATATATGTAGGTAATCAAATTTTTCTATATTTTGTAATTTTTTTTATCAGAACTCTACGCCGCGTTTTGCTTAGTTGCTAGAGCGCGAAAATGTATATATTAAATATGAGTTTTTTCTCGAGTGGGATTCGAGCCCACAACCTTCGCGTTCACCGTCGCACGTGCTCAAGTTGTATTTTGAAGCTTAATGTATAATTTGATTTTGCTGTAAGTACATATTACTAAACATATTTATTGTAATTAATAACGTCAATAATAATGATATATTACATTACTATTCAATTTAGTTATAATTTCAATACCAATTTCTGTCCTTTGATTGAGAGTCGTTTTAGCGTAGTAGAACACCGTGAAGCTGATAAGGATAAAGCGTGGAGTTAAATTCCGCACTCAGCATGCTATTTCTAAACATGATTTTATATATATATATATATATATAATTATATATAATACGTATATTTATTCATGGTACTGAAATATAGTATATTTGAACGAATTCCTGCACATGTCACACATTGGGCAACATTTATAGAATGGCAATTCTCAGTCGCTCGCAACTTCAATGCTCTAAGAGGAATCCTTTCAGCACGTTCCCGACTTGGAATAACGTTGATAAACTATTAAAAGTTGGAAAATGAAATAGAATTAGAATATTACATGAGGACGTCCGGGCCCAGGGGCACAAAGGTGTGACAGAAACACTATGGTTGTGGGTTTGACCCCCATTCGGAAGAATGAATTATTCAAAAAAAAATCAGCTGCACGCTGTATCCCGCACACAGCAGGGTAGGCATAGGGAAGCTAGTGTTAAGACGATGAGAGATGAATTATTAATTATTAATGTTTTCATTTCTTCACTCTGGCACCAAGAGAAAAGCTCGGCGTTGAGTTCCACCACTCAACACTCGGGCCTCGAAAAATTCTGTTGTATTCGGGGTACAGTGTGAAACTGATTTATATTACTTTTATCTAGAATATCGTATTAAACTTATAAAGTCAATTTTAGGTAATATTTGAGTATGTGCGATGGATGTAGACGGCGGCGTACATTAACTAAATATCCCCTTATTTTCATAATTAAAGGGTAAATGGTTAAATTGTCGTGTAGATACTAAAATATTAGACGTACGGCCAGGTAATGACTCCCTTACTTTATATTAAATGCGAGCAAAATTTGAACTTAAAAGTTATTTTACAGTTAATCCTAAGGGATAGTTGATATGGGTTCACTAACTTTATACGAGTTGGTATGAGTGTAATTCTACGCAAATGGTGTTTTATCTGCCGTTAGTGACGTGACTAGCAAGTGTATTGCGTAATATAAAATTGAGATAGATCTCTTGTTTTTAGAATGGAATATTTTCATTTATATACGCCGTCAACGCTACAGGTTGTGGGTTCGATTCCCTATCGGAAATTAATTATTTCATTTTTTTTACTTGCTCTGGTAATAATGCAAAGCGTGGCATTAAATTCTGTTACCCAACACGCAAAGCCTCTCGAATTAGGTGGAAAGTGAGGAATGCAAGGGTTCCAATGTTCTCGTATATTATTTAATAATGGATATGGATCGGGCTTTAAATATACCTATATCTAAAGTTATTTTATATCAGGCTATATGAGGAGAGAAATATCAATAAATATAACCAAATAAAACATTACAAAAAAATTAATGAAAAGAAATTATTTATATCGCATCGAAAAATATGAGTTCAAAACCAAAACAGTTCATATTATAGTGTGGTTTAAGTAACCCGTAGAAAAATGTATATCGTGAACTACTAAAATATTTTGCTGAAAGGTAAAAAAATATCTCAGAATTTCTTAAGAGTTTTCTCAAAGAAAAATTTATAAGGTGCTACTGTAGACAGAGTTGGTGTCTTACAAAGGACATTACAAGTGCGACTTTCATGTTTGGGAGACTAATATCTTTCTTCGAGTGAGGTGAAAAATATAAATGCTACTTATTTTATCGCTATTCATATGTAGAGCTGAGATTTTTTTATTATATAAGTTACTTAATTAACTATTTACTAATTTGAATTATTTCCGTGCTCTATAAAATACAAATATCTTATAGATTCATTTATAATATAATAAGTACTGGTAATATCGTATTTGCAAAGTGCGCTATCTGTCATTCACTTAGCAACGCAAGAGTTTCATATACAGAATTATATAGAGCACTGTTTATATAACAGTGCTGTATACAGTACCGTTGTATTTCTGTAAAAGAATAAAATATTTTTGTTTTCATAATAATCCATCTATTTAATAATATTTATTAAAGAGTATTGAGTACTTTGCAATGTAATGTAATGATTATAAAAGAGATCTCAAGAGAATCTCGTCAAATTATTTTCACAATTTATTCTTTTGATATAAACATGTTAGTCTTATTTCTAAATCTTATTAGAGTTACTTAAATAAAAAGTCTTTTTACTTTTTGTAATAAATATCGCTACATTTTTTTTGTTCATGTTTCAGGCACAGGAAACCTAGTGCTTAGACACTGTCATTTTCTACCCAATTTTCGAGACACTGTGACTTCTAGTTGCCAAAGCGAAGAAAGAAAACTGACCTGGCCTCAATGTAAATCAATTTATTTCGTATATACATTTGTTTTGTTTGGCTCAACGCATAACGCACATGAACATGGCTGTCGCGGCGCAGTAGTGGGCTGCATCTCACTGTAACTGATGATTGTACTCACTGTAAGAGCGATGATTGTGGCTTCAGTCCCCAGGTGGGGGAATAATTATATTTTGGCTTTTAGATGTATGTTATATGTGGAAAATGCCTGTAATTGTTTTGTTTTAATAAAAAAATGAAACGAATATTTATAATACTTCATATAGACAACAAGTAGAAATTCAAAACATAATATATCACCGCGATTCCCATAAAAATCGCAAAATCTCAGGCAATCTCTTAGATGCCTTCTAACATTACTTCCAACTTACAAGGTCACATTTATTATAACAGCCATGAAAAAAGTATTCGAACATGTCATAAAACTGAAGGAGTCGACCCAGGCCTGAGTAATGACGAAGGTATGACATTACCTCAGGGCTTGTACATGGTAAGTATATTTTCTTGCTTAAAGAAAACTATTTGGGTCCGGGGTTTATATATATATTTTTCATTTTCACGCTGTATCCCGCACACTGCAGGGTAGACAGGTGTTAAGTGTTAAGGCACTTCGTTCCCCACTTTCTGTCGAATTCTGGAGGCTTTGCGTATTGAGTGGCAGAATTCAACGCCGCGCTTTGCCTCGACACCAGAGCGAAGATATAAACGTAAATAAATGTTTCACTTCCTCGAGTGGGAATCGAACCCACAATCGTCGCGTTACAGTCACATCCTTGTGCCGCTGCGCCACGACGGCCTCATATATTTATATATATATTTGTTTTAGTTAAATTTAGACCTTAATCATATTCACAAAGTTTATGTATAAGAAATATTGTATTCCGTTGGTGAGTGAGTTACAAGAACTCTATATACTCCACAGTACAGCATAAATTGCTTCTGCGTTCTGAAGGTAAAGTTTGCGGGCATATTAAATAAACATTTTAATTTGGTACGTATTCCAGTTTGGGTTATGGTTGTACTTTGTCTGTAATATTTGATTATGTTTAATTTTGGATACGACTGTACTGAATATATTTTGACATACAAACTTATATTGTACTATATAATGGTTATATATTATATAAGCTTCACTTTGTATCCCGCAGATCCCGCAGATGATATGTGTGATACAATGTGGTATCAAAGGTAGGCAGAGGAAACGTGGAAACCTAGTGTTGACACATCTTATGATTAAAATACTTTCGTTCCCCAGTTTCTACCTAATTCTTAAGACATTACTTATTGAGTGACGGAACTCAACGCTGTGATTTATCTCAGTACAAGATCAAGCGAATATTAAATATATCATTTCTTATTTCATGTCAAACACTTGAGCTTTTGTGTAACGGAAGTTTTTATTTCTACATATTGCGCTTGAAATTTAAAAACAAAATTCTGAAAAATTTGAACAAAACCTTGAAAGCTATTGTTCTATTACAAACTGCTGAACGGCAAAGTACTGACAAATTACTTTATGATCCCCTTTACCTTCAGAAGTAAGTTGCGTGAAGTAACTCTATGTTGGGTAGAGCTACAAAATTTTTAATTTATTTTGTTCATAAACTATGTTGGTGTTTTTGTATTATACAACAGAAGAGCAAATTTTCAATATATATTAAATGAAAAGTTTGGATACATAGTGTTAAAAAAAACCTTTCTAAATATTCAGCTCAATTTTAGAGTAATTGCGTGTAGATTGGTAAAATGTAAATAACAAATCCCTTGAGTGGGAATCGAACGAACAATCATCTCGATTCCTATTAGACGCTACAGAAATTTCTTTGAAAATACAAACAATAATTATTATATGAAGAAAAGAAAAAAAAAGTGTACGACACGATTACAATATCTCAATCAAAATCAAACTTTATAATTAGCTTGCAACCAGCTTAGACAAACTTA
The DNA here is from genome assembly GCA_037355905.1 of Heliconius aoede. Classification (NCBI taxonomy): domain Eukaryota; kingdom Metazoa; phylum Arthropoda; class Insecta; order Lepidoptera; family Nymphalidae; genus Heliconius; species Heliconius aoede. Next base: position 294,003 of record JBAIZZ010000263.1, read on the forward strand.
TCTATAGGCATAACATCTTTAGTTCACATAATGAAAGTATATTACTCCAATAAAGCTCATAACTTTCTTACTAAATAAGCGTCTGGAAAAGTTGGTCGCTGTACTGCCTGAAACCAACTGAGACCTACATGCCTAATGGCGTGTCCGACGTGACGGCACTGAAACAAAATAAAATAGCAGAACAAAATATTTGGCTGTAGAGACTTTCCTTTATAAATGACTCCCTTTGGGTTTAGCGGTTACTTTATTTTCACTATAATTCATGAAATTATGAAAAATTGCACCGCAACAAGACAGTGTTTGACTGTAAACATAATGGTCATTAAGTATTAAAAATATTTTAAATTTATTTAATATTATTTATATAAATACACCTTCCCTGAATATAAATTGAATCCAAAACCATCATTTACAAGCCACAAAGATGCCTGCTTACATCGCTTAATTAATTAGTATGAAAATATTGATGAATCGGCCACGTTAAAATGATTCATTTATATTACGAATTATAAATAAACTCAAGTACTGCGCTTCAAAGGCACTACATAATTTGACTAATTGTAATATATTATGTACAATTTTTTACTTCAAACGTTATTGCCTTGTATATTTGTTCAATTATATACTGATTGCTGCAGGGTAGCGACGAGTTCTGAATATTTTATAACCAAGTTGTAATCTAATATTTTGTTATATTAACAAAATATAGACCTGATTTTGTCAACTAGAAACTCAACGAAGCTTTTTGTATCAAATGTGAGAGAGAATAGTTAGTTTTAGAACTCTTAGGTTTTTTTATTATCGAATTTAATTATACTAGATAACTTGCATCATGAATAACTTATATTGAATACGAAAAAATGTTAATAATATCAAACCCATAACTGGACGCTAACAGTAAGAATACTTTACATTTTTGTATTATTGAAATATTTAAATTCATTAAGGCAAATAGGCCATTCAATCAATAGGGATTAGCTGTAAACTTTACACCTACTGTTACATATGGACGTTACGTTCGTGTTGTCAATCAAAGTTAATTGGAACGGTGTGTACGTACGCAACAACAAACCGATAGACATGCCGCTAATATAATAACTATTTTGATGTCATCATGGATGGACACTGGAAGCAAAAATTTTTTACAGTTTCATCTGTTTAAAGTAAAATCCGTAAAAATATATATCCCGCTTGCAGAAGTGACAAAAGAGCTGCCTTGTTATTTACTAAAGAACTAGGATTTCGAGAAACAAGATTGCAATCCAGCACAGAAATCCAGCAAGTATTTGCAACGTAATACCAGATAACCGATTTGTTCATTTGTTAAGTTAAGTTCTTCATATTTTAAGTGTATTAAGTAAATGAAAAGTAAATGAAAAACAGTGTTCGCCGTGGCGCAATAAGACAGCTTCTGACTGTGAAGGCGTTTGCTATGGATTCGATTTCCACTCGCGGGAATGATTATATTTAAATTGTTTTCCAACTCTCAACACATTGCTCGACATTGAGCTCCGTCACACAACACGGCCGGAGAAATAATGTTTAAACACTAAGTTCTCTCTGTCTCTGTTACATGTTGGAAGCAATGTGAGCCTGATAAGAAAACATATTTCGTCAAAATTATATTCATTCTATATTACAAAACTCAATGATGATTTGGCGTATAGTATAGCAATTTCCACTGTCTGATAAGACAGAGTTACGTTTCGTCACCATTCACACAATACCTCAGATTCAGACAAAAAACGGAGAAAAGAGTGTTTTGACATTCTATTCTCTTTGCTTACCTTGGGGTAAGTAATATACGTTATAAAAAAGATATATAAGTGAATTGAAAAAAAACAGCTTCTTGTTACTTAAAGTTGCCTAGGCGTTGTCATTTCACTTCCAAGGTAGGCTGTATTCTTAAAAGCCTTTTGCACATAAACTATCTTTCATGATTTATTAAACACGAAATTTTCCTCGAACCTTGTTGTAAGCTTCACTGTTTAACTATATTATTTATGTGAACTTTGTTCTTTAATTATTTAAAAGTCTGTAAAATATATTTTACCGCTTCATATATATATCAGCTTCACGCTGTATCCCGCACACAGCAGGGTAGGCAGATGGAATCTAGTGTTAAGACACTCTGTTCCCCACTTTCTGCCGATTTCTGGAGGTATTGCGTGTTGAGTGGTAGAACTCAACGCCGCGTTTTGCCTTATTACCAGAACGTGGGAAATGAAAATATTAAGTATAGCATTTTCTCGCGTGGGAATCAAACCCCCCAGCGCCATAATAGACTTAAAAAAAAATCATATAAAATAAAGAGAATTGTAAAATATATTGCCTTCTCCGTTAAGTTTTTACTTGATTATTAACTTGAGAATGTTTTCAAAAATACACAGTCCAACTTTCGGCACGCATTCCAAGTTAAAGTTTCCTTCCTTCGTAACAACTCTGACAACTTAGTTTCAAACTCACCCATACTTGTAGTAGCAGCGTTAAAATTAAGTCATAGAGTTAGACCTTTTTTTAAATATATATTCTGCATAAAACAAGCCAGGGAAACCAGATTAAGACACTCCATTTCTCACGTCCACCTTATTGAGTAGCGGCACTAAACGCCACGTCTTATCTTGTTAGCAGAGCGAGAATATTTGAATATTAACTTATTAATTCCCCCCAGTGGGAATCAAACCCACAACAGTCGCATTTACAGTCAGTTACATTTGAAATAAAATTATATATATATGTATTCTCTATATATAATATACCAATGGCGCAGGTTTTTTAGTAATATATTTTTTATTTTTAAAGGAAACACCAATTTATTGTGATGTCATACGACGAAGTGTGTTTTCTAGAGATACTAAACTGTTGGGATTATGTTCCGGGAAAATATGATTTGAAATTTGTTCCATATAAAGATATTTTACCTTGGTTATAATAAATATAGGGTGTTTGTATATGTGTATATTATGTTAAATAAAATATATTTAAAAATATATATTATTATTTATTAAAATATTTATTAAAATATATATTCTTCTCGCTCGCGGCTTCGCCCGCTTAAACTATTGAATAATTTACTTAATACAAAGAATTACGTTCGTATGCAACAACTTATCGTGAAGCGTAGTTTTCTCGGGTTCAGGTTGCGTTTGCAATGTAAGCGAAAAAAAAGTAAGTGGTATACAATGAAGTATTATTATAATTTAGGTTTTTTTTACCTCCAGAATAGGCTTAGTGAACAGAGTTAAAGACGAGCTTTCTCCATTTTCCGTTGAATTTTCAAGACATTGCGGTTTGAGTGACAGAACAGGTAGGTCAAATATTAATTATTTTTGAAGAAAAGACTTAGATATTTATTGATTGAATTACATGTCCATTTCAATCACCACATTTTCTGCATTTGACTTAGAATTCAACCTCACCTTTCCACGAATAAAGAACTTTCTTTACAAAATCTTATTTGAGAATATTTAATATATTCCAGTGACAGAATTTCTGCCGGAACCAAGAAATCTTTTATCCAAAATCTTTTCAATTTCTTTTGAAAGTCCAGCTCTATTTAAGTTTACCTGAGCTTTTAGTGGAATTACGCTTTGACGTTACATTTCATTATTGAAAGTAGTTATTTATTATTAGTTATATTGATAATTTAATTTAACGTTACTTGTTTAAAACTGATAATTTAATTTAACGTAACTTATTTAAGATAACATTTACCACTGTTGAAGCTGTTTTATTTTTTAAAAGTTATAAATAGTTGTAAGTTCTGCCTCACCCTAGTTGAGATAAAGCGGGAGACATAAGCTAGCAATTTCAGTTTCAATTTCTATTCAATTCAGTTAACAGCTGGTTGAATATTTACCTAATTAACAAATATACACTTGTAAAAATATCTCTGATAAGTAAGTAATGTATGAGATAGAGATTTTTAAAATTTAAAAATATTAATATAAATAATTATAATGATATGGAAAAAAAGAATACATACCTCTGTAGAATCATCAGATACTAAATTAAAAAAAAAACTCAATGTAGGATTGGAACTTACAACCAACCTACACAAATAATCGCAGAGCACATTCTGTCCGTCCTATAATATAGCCCATTTCTAAAAGCTTTACGAATAAAAACTTAACCCACGATTTCCATTTTCACACTTGAAAAATTCTTATGAAAAATTCATATTACAACTTCTTTGATCATCAAACACTATTAAAATGGAACTTCAACTGCGAAAGCTTAGAGGCGCTGGGCTCTTAAGAAAGTCACCTTTTGTGATCCTTCAGTAAGTCTAGAATCGACTAGGTCATTAAAAAAAAACCATTGAATTACTAGTAATATGAAATTAAGTAGGTTGTCGTGGCAAACTTATACAGAGTCTGGTTGTACAGTATCTCGAAAATTGTGGAAACTGTGGAAGTGCTTAACACTAGCGTCCCTTTGACTATCCTGCTATATACCGTAAAATTACCCACTCGAGGGAATTGCATATTTATCCGCTTCCCGGTATGCGGGATACAGCAGGGGAAGCAGAGGAAATCTAGTGTTAAGACACTCCGTTCCCCACTGTTTGCCAAATTCTGGAGGCATTGTGTTTTTTGAGTGGCCAAAATAAAATGTCAAAAGTATGGCGAAAGCTAATTTATAAATAAAAATAGAAAATAATCTAAAACTATATAATAAGACTGTGTGATTGTATTTATATTGTTTTTTTATATAGTTTTAGATTTTTTCCTGAAGTACGAATACTTTTAGATATATATAATCAAAATTAATAGGAATTACCCTTTTAACTTTGATTTCTTTTATAGTGCCGAAATACGCATTATTTGCGATATAAACTGCCATATCTTTAAGTAAATGTTGAAATACGATTTTTTCAGTAAATCAAGGGACGATAGATCTGAGTATATGTTTTAAATTTTAACTCCGTATCTCTAAGCGGTTCTGAGATAAAGACTCTTGACAGGCAGACAAACAATGTGATTTTATAAGAGTTCCTTTTTTTCTCAAAAGGTACGGAAAACTTAAAATGAACGGACAATCTGAAAAGTACTATTTGTATTTAGATTTTTTTTAACTTTATGCCCAAAAGAATAGGTAGAAGGGACATATTCTTAAGACACTACGTTTCCCACTTCCCGCTGAATGTGCAGCGTTTGCTTCACTGGAAGCAATGCGTGTTTAGTGACTTAACTCAACACCAATCTTTAATAGCCATAGGTTAATCTAAAAATACTTGTGAGAAATATAAATAATTTTCATAAAATTATAATTTATACGTCATGGCTAACCTGACAAGATTTTCTCAAAAAACAAACATCATTTGTAATTCTAATAAGTTTCTCAAGGGTCAAGTATCTTATTACAATGTTTTTGTAAAAGAAAATATGATAATTTGGTCGCTATTCGTCCGTTTACATAAAGGTGAGCTAATGATGCCTCGGAGAAACACAAAAATTATATTTATTTTATGAATAATTTACAAAAAATATTACAGTTAATTTTAAATTTTATTTTTACTATTCATATTTTAGCGTAATAGAGCAGCACTCGAAAAAAAGGACAAGAAAAGGATCACATACTTCTTTCTGTACTCGTATTTACCAAAACACAAGCAAGAAACCTCTGACGGCCTCAGAATAAATATGTATTTTTAATAATATATAAATACATTCTTTGGACTTGGAACGAAATATCTCTTTAAGAATGGCCATCAAAGATTTATCTCTTGTATAAAGCGACAAATTGCATTACAATAACGAGAAAGCAAAATTTACCAAACACTAAATGAAAATAAACAATTTTGTTTACTTGACAACTTCTTATAAATTTGATTTACACCAGATGCACGCAGGAAAAAGCATAACGCATGGTCACGTTCCACCAGAGGCGAGTGTGCAAGCGAGAGCACGAAACAACCGATAGAAACACACGATCGGCCTAAGGATTCGGCTTGCGACAAGTATATCTTTTCCTTGTTACTTATAATTACTATGCTATTATGTAAAAATCAGGCAATTTAACTATAATTGCGTTTATATCTGAACAATGGACACCTTGGAAGGCGCTATTGACTTTCCATCTTTTGTGTAGGCTTGCCTTTGCAAAGATACAATGTGGAACTAGAAGCTATATTAGCTTTGATTATAAGTTTAATACAATCTTAGTAACATAGTAGATCAATAGCATTCTGTATGGCCTATGAGGCCAGTCGTGGCGCATGCGACTGTCGGTGCGAAATGGTGGTCGGTCCGACGTTGAGTTCCGAAACGCAAAGCCTGCCCACTATCCCTCAAATTCTGGATTCGACGGTCAGTACAGTTTTTGAAATGTCTTAATGGGGAGATAGAGCTTTAACACTTTTATGTTAAAATAATGTCTTAATACTTCTAATCTAATGTTATCTAAATCTAGCGGGGTAGTCACAGAGAACGGAGCGCCAAACGCTACGGTTTTCTTCATCTAAAAAAAGTGTCTACGCAAACAAGACTAAAAACTAAATGTAGTGATTAGTCACTCTGATCTTTTTTTTATTTTGTAAGAATTGTTAAGTGAAAAGGGTAAATATCTACAACTGTGACAAAAAATTATATATTCTTATAACTGTACAAGTTTATTACTAGGTCTTACTAAAATATCTTAAAGATTCATTCCTTTTAAGGCGTATAATATTATATTTTACAGAACAGGCACTTAGAAAGTGTCCAAAGTTTAATCATAAAAAGTCTCCGCACTCTGAGATAAGGCGTCCTGGGTTTGTGATCCCAAATTTTAAGGGTAAGTAACGAGTTATTACTAAGTTTGCATTTTAAAAAAGTAATAAATGTTTGAAAGAGGAGTGTCCCAACACTAAATGCGGGATAACTATATAAAGTTAAAAAAATAATTTGAAATCTTTCAGGGTGCTATATAGATAGCTATGTATGTTCATCCTGGATATTCTAAAAGTTCAATACAAAATATACCATTCACATTGTACAGATCTATAAATAAATATATATAGGCATACCGACCGATCTATAAACGATAATAATTATATACATATAACTTACCATTTCGAATTCATCGGATATTGGATCTTTAATATTAAATAAGTCCATAACTTGCAAATTAATACAGAACTTTGATTAAAATCAAATTTCATAGGGTCGGTAGTGACTGGGCGCGTCGGCTTGTGACACTTGCCATTTATGTTATTTAACAGCGATTATAGATTTGACGTCAGAAGAGTTCGTGAGTTTGATTCTCACTCAGAATACTGAATTATGTTCGTATTCACGCTTTTGTAAGACGCGCAATGTAAAACAACACAGAGAACAGAGTGTCTTAGTACTTTAGCTTGTGTTTACCCACACTATTAATAGGGTGGAAAAAGTGTAGTAAGATATTTTTTCTTTTACTATTTTCATAGTTTCATATAGTTTTCAATTAATTTGTGGTATATAATATACTCTTATAGTTATAGTAACATATAGTGATATTTTCGTTATTGTAATATTTTAAACAGTAATGAATTTTGTAAAATCAATTCGAGAAAATATATAGACCCGAAATTAATTGTAAAAAAATATTCTATGATCGGTACAATAGGATTTTAATCTTTTATTTATTATTTTTCTATATATTTTGTCTAATGCAGGATTTTCAAATGAAATATCTTTACGTCCTCTATAACGAAAGTAATGAATCGCCACCAACTGGTAACGCCATCTACTCTATAGCTTTATTCAGTCAAGCCTCTATATAATTTACGTGGAAGATAAAGATTATTGGGATCCCTAGTTAGAGCACCGGCCACACTAATAATTCCCTCACGCTAACTTCCCAACTCAAAAATAAACTCTCGGTTGTAGTGTTATGAACTCGATAATGTGCTTATAAATAACTAGCTTTTACCTGCGGCTTTGCCCGTGCGGTCTATACACTTAACTTACTCCTAGTGCACGAAATTATGTCAAATTAAGTAAGAAGAGAGAACCTAGTGTTAAAACACTCCATTCCCTATATTTGGCGAACTTTAGAGGCATTGCGTATTCAGTGGCGGAACTCCATGCTGCGATTTGTCTCAACACGAGAGCGAAGAAAATGGTAATTTCTAATATTTAATGTCCTGGAAAGGGCATCAAACCTACATCCATCACATTTACAGTGTCATGCTTGTACATCTGTATGAATGAGGCCATCGTGGAGCAGTAGCAAAGCGTCCGATTGTAAGCGCGACGGTTACGGGTTCGGATCCTTTTCGGGATAATTTTGTCTCCTCATTCTGATAGCAACTCAAAGGGTAGAGTTGAGATCCGCCACTCAACACACATTATTTTATAAGTTGGGTGGAATGTGGAGGAATGTGTTGGGTGGGTGTGGAATATAAAATTTTGATACAAACATAAGACTATTCAATATAATCCACAAAATAATTACTAACATTTAGTACTGAGACGGTTTTATCTAGACAAAGTGTTAAAGATGCAATTTATCTCCAGTTCAAACCGCAACGTCTTAAATGATATATGACGGGCGTGGCTGTGTGAATATTGTAACAGAAATCTAACAAACTGTACTGACTATAGTATAAAATATAATATACATATATATAACAGGTCATTTAGTTAAATTTTTGCATTCAGTGGACTAGGCACAGCCTTGATTTCTGTCAGTCATCACGCAATGTCTTCAATATTGAACGGAAAGGCGAAAATTTTAACAGATATTTTTTTATGTAGTGAAACTAAGAAGTTAGTTATGCCTGCATAACGTATTTTTTTGTAACCTATACCGCATACAGCAGTATAGGTAGACCAACAGCCCCCCCCCATCCCTAGTGTTAAGACACTCTGGTTAACAACCTGGTGCCTCTGCGCAACGACGGCCTTACTTCAATTTAATTGTATATATTTCTTAGATTACTATAACAACACTTATAGTAAACTAATGGATAGACTAAACTAAAAAAGTTATTCGATTGAAATGACCTTTATTTTCTGACACATTAAACGTGTATAGGTGAAAGTAACAGGTCATTTCTAATAGTATTTTATGTCCGTATATTAATAGCGCTGTATGGAGAAAGTAGAACTACCTAAATTGTATATCGGTTTGACTGACAATACCGATTTTTAACCGACTTCTGTAAGAAAATGAGGTAATTTTTTTTTCAGCTTCACGCTGTATCCCGCTCACAACAGGGTAAGGCTAACAATATCTTATTTCCTTGAGTAGGAGTCGAACCCACAACCGTCGTATTTACAATCACCACAACAGTGTCCACATATACCTAGGCACATATATGTATATGAAAAGGATTTATCAAGACGTAGCGTTGGTAGCAACGCAATTTGTCTTGCGGAGCCCGGTCCGGCACTAATGAGTTAGGCTTTACCACAGCACGCAAACGCCTTACGCATTTGAAGAAGCAATTCTGTGTAATGTGAAAATTGAATGTAACTTAGAAGAAGAGATTTTGTATTTGTTATTGTAAGATAATGGAGTTAACGAAGCGAAACGAGGCGAAAGTATTTTCGTATTTTTTATGT
>JBAIZZ010000263.1:303545-334592 GCA_037355905.1 Heliconius aoede
TCGTCCCAAGGTATCGAAGTTAATTGAAGTAATATTTCGTAAGTGCAAGTCAGTGAGGCTTTTGTTGAGTTTTTTTTCTAACAAAGCTTATAATGATTAATTTCTTCCCCTAAAAGCGGAATCATTAATCAACAGACAAAGAAGAAGGCTTCTTTTAATCTTGTATAAATGAATCAACTGCAACCTTTTGTACTGCATTTATCGTATTACAAATTTTAGTTATTTTTCATTATATTTTTCCACACCATCGCGACGCTAACGGCACGCAATTGTCTTAATTTCAACCAAAAGAGAATATATATTTTAGAGATTATCTCTTCTTACTTCTTTATGTAGTTGCCGGGTTGCCACCGTATCTGAAATTTTTCACATATATGGACTATATAGCACTTCCCGATAAATAGATAGATGTGTCTGAGCTTAGCTTGTTCAAGCAATCAAACTTTTCAAGTTTATAAATGTCATATTCATTATTTTTATATAACTATAGTAATATAAAATAATAATAAGTCACAAAAAGAACAGTAGATAGATACAGATAAAGCGTTTGATTTCATCAAAGGCAACCAATTAATAGACGAGTCGTTCATTAAGGACCTTGCAACAATTCATCTTAAACGTCCGAACTCTTAGCGGTTGGAACGGCTCTACATCAAACGTTTATAACTCAAAGTTAGAAATTTGTTATCTTTGCCAACTTTACACAGTAAGTATCAGGTTTTGTTAAAAACTTCTTTGACCATCCATTCAGCTTCGATATTTTGGTGGAAATTTAGAAATAAAATCGTCTTTTAAATTATTTGTTGTAGACAGTGTAGATTGTGGTTTTTCTAAAGTCAACATCGAAGTTAAAATAATGAAATTAATGTTTCTGATAAAATTGTCTGTACCAAATTGTATTTTTTAAATATCATTACATGAGGTCAGTCACGGCGCTGAGGCAAAAGCGTGCGACTGAAAACGTGACGGTTATGGGTTCAATTCTGTTAGTTAAGCTTAAAAACCAAGATGCCAATGTAAAGTATCTATCAGGCTTCAAATGTAAGGTTTTTATACAAAGGCAGTTTTTTTAACTACACTGTCATGGGTCACATCACACCTCGCTTTGAGAATAAGAGCCATCGCAGCGTTCAGTTCCGCAATTCAACACACAATGAATAGATGAATGGAATACGGAGAACTGTGGTTCTTGACATAACTTCCACTCAGTCATGTAAATTTTCGTTTATCGAAATTTGTACTTACATACCTTTGAATGCGTTCATATACAACTTAAGCAATTTACTGCGAACAAAATCAAATATAACATTTCACTTCGAATGTTACGAACTACAAGCACATATTGGATTTCGCCCCGCTTCTAACAACTTCGGTTATGAAGCGCTCCTTGAACCAGTTCTGATTAACATATTTTTAGAAACCGCTTGAAACGAGTCGACAAATACCTAGGTTACCCTAGAAAATTCTTGTTAAAATTACTGTGAAATTACATTTTACCGTTGGGGCAACTTGATGTTGAAGTGTCGATGACAGATGGAGCAGCTTCGATTCCCATTTGGGGAATGTTTATATTAAAGATGTTAATGTTTTTTTTGATTGCACAAAATGCAGTGTTAAGTTTCGCCATGAATGCAAGGAAAATAGTTTATTTTAAGTACATTAATAATTATAATGCTATATTAATTATAGATATATTGCTTGGAACTATAATCGGCACTTGGCGAAGGTTATTCAATTCTAACGTAATTGGATCTCAGAGCAACTTTACGCATATCTGGAACCACTTGATCTATTTATAGTAAAGGTGACTTCAGAATGTATTTGAATTTGACATGCAAAAGAGAGAGAAAATGAAGACAATTCATTCCCTCGAGCCGAGATCACACTCAGATGATGTCAGAAATTAGATTGATTTTATTCTTCTTTTTATCCAAAAGACCAGCAAACTAGCGAGTCACCTGGTCATGGTATGAGATCAGCGCCGCTCAAGTTACAGGTACCTCATGACCCTTCAAAATAGAGTTACCCTATGTTTGCATCTAGGGCGTGCAAAAATTATAAATTGTACAATTCGTCTCTTTAAAGTACGATCTCTCGATTTTAATTTATATGAAAAAAAGCAAACTTGAACATTGTTTTATTAAACTTAAAATTAGTGTCTACTTATTCAAAAATATTACATTAATTACAAATTTCTATAATAAATAAATTTCTTTGTAACATCATAAACTAAAAAGAAAGAATTAACGAACAAATTAAAATATATTATAAGTACTATAGAAGTTTCTTTTTTCGGTCAACTAATTGGAATACTTATTAACTGTTTGACTTTGACTATTGTTTTTAAAACTTAATGCCTTAGAGTATGCCGAGTAAGTTAAGTTGCCCAGACAGATGCTAACAATGATGTCTCCGTGAGATAGAAGAAGAACGCGTTCGAGCAGTTGAGGCACATCGAGAGAGTGAGTGATTCAAGAATGACAGTGACAAAGTGTTCTGAAACAAGCGTAAGTGGCAAGAGGGGCCGGAGGAGACTTCGTTTGACCTTTAAGAAAACAGTATCTACGATACTGGAAGCAGGTAACGTAAAAGCTATGAGCAGCACTAGAAGGCATGTATGCAGAGTCTCTGTATCCCGCAGGAGAGAATTCAGATGGTTCCTAATGTAAAGACACTCTGTCCACCTCTTTTGTCCCAATTTTAAATAATCTCGCAGCTACTAAAATGAATAGATATAATATTGTATATTAGCAAGTGTGTAACCACTGTTAGTGTTATCATGACTACGGACTTGTGACGATAATCCTCCGCTCTTAATGGATACCAAAGGGTCAGATATCTATTGATTCAGTTTATAAAAGGGCCAACGTTTTATCCTATCAAATTTTTAACTTCTCGTTGTATCCCGCACACAGCAGGGTAGGCAGAAGGAACCTAGTGTTACGACACTCCAATTCTCACTTTCTGCTGAATCCTGGAGGCATTGCGTGTTTAGTGACTTTGCCTCTACACTAGAGCGAAGAAATGGAGATATAAACGTAAATAAATATTTCACTTCATCGAGTGGGGATCGAACTAACAATCGTCGCGTTACAGTCACACCCTTGTGCCGCAGTAAATTAAATTTTAATTATATATATTATATAATGGTTAAATAATTATATATCCAATTGTTTATAACTGATATGTTGTTATAATTTTAGGCCTTATTAGATAATTTTTTGCTTCACGTTGTACTCGCCTCCCACTTGCCCAAACACTCTCATTCCCCACTTTTCGACGAATTTTGAAGGTGCATTGGGTCTAAAGTGGCAGAACTTAACGCCATGCTTTGCCTCGACACTAGAGCGAGGAAATAAAAATATTAAATATTTATTTTTCTTGAATGGGAATCGAACCCACAATCTGTCTCAGGTGTTTACAGTCACATGCTTGTACACGTCCGCTACAATGAAATGAAATGACACATATCCAAAAATAGTATGGTTTATTAATGGTAAAAAATATGGCTTTTATTATATTTCATATAATTCAATTTTTTTTTATTTATGAACTGATTAAAAAAAACACTAAATAGAAGTTTGTCAAAGTACAATAGCAGTTTTCAACTGCATCACCGACATCTCGGCGCAGCGGCTCAATATGTTATTGTAAACAAGACGTTTGTAGGTTCAAATTCTCACTCTATGAATTATTTTCATTTCCTTGTTGTAGTAACTGGACTGGACATAAATATGCAAAGGGAACTTAATGTAGATGTAGACACAGTGAGAAACTAAAAAAAGAAAAGTAAATAAGGCATTTATCCAAATGTTAAGACATTTTAACGCCCTTTTTATATATTTCGCCGTAAAAACTTTATTCTTTCCATGTTAAGTCATTAGGTTACTTTTTGCCGCTCGCTCAATCACAACTAATGTTCAGAAAGCTCTAAGAAATCAGTTTGCGAAGGCCCTTTATGAGGATATAAAAACATCATGGTTGAGACGTTGATGTAGACATTCATCGCGTACGAAAGGTGATCATTTAGGGTTCCGTTACTCAAAATTAAAAATAAATTTAACTGAACACAATGTAAAACGTACGAGTACTTTGATTATGTTGAACAAAAATAATTTAAGAAAAATTTTATCATTTTGAAGACGCTGTAAACCGGACATAAAAAGGGAAAGCAGACAGAAAGGAGTGTCTAAATACTCTGTTCTTCTGCTCTTTATTCGAATTGGACACATTTTTTTTTTGAATGGTCTCTTTGTTTTACCAGGGGAGAAAAATGATATCATTTCGTTCTCCACGGGCATTGAGCAATCCATTGTCTGACGCACGCCCCATTGCACGCAAGTAATTTTATTTTTAGTCTTCACGCTGTACTCCGCATATAGCAATGTAGCCACTCCGTTCCCATTGGCGGAATTCAACGCCGTACTTTGTTTCGTTACCATAGCGAGGAAATTAAAATATTAAACATATCATTTCCGCAAGTGGAAATCGAACCCATAATCTGCCACGTGTAGTCACACGCTTGTACCCCTGCGCCGCGACTGACCCCAACAACTATCTATTATTATTAGTTTTTCTTATATTTTAGAAGTTTCACCCTCAGATTTTCCATTAACTCTCCATCTACAGTGAAGAACTACGGTCGGATTATATAGTAATACACAAATACACATATTGGTCGTAAAATTGAAATCAAATGTAATTTTTTTATATTCTAGACAGTGATTTTTTGAAAAAAACAAGCTTATTACGCGACGACGACAAACAATCGAGATTGTACAAAGGAATGTTCCACAAAGACTCAGTTCCGTTGTCAATACATTGCTAATGTGAATCAGAAAGGGGAATATTTGCAAATAAGGTTTGACGTTAACAAATACGTATTGAATGTACTGGCGGAGTAAAAATATACGGTTGTATTGCATATTATACTAGCGAACTAACAAATATTTTTATTGATACGACTTTTATATTTGTCATTTAATTTAAATTTACGAAAAAAAATATTAAATATTAACCCTAAAAGGCCAATGTCCAATTTTTTTTATTCAACGGGCTATAAAGCTCAATCATATGAAAAATTCGTGTAAAAATAAAATGGCTGTGCTTTCTCGAACTTAACACCGCGCAGAGCAGCAGAGCGAAGAAATTAAGATATTTAGAAATTAATTAGATTAATAAATTAAGATAGAAATTAAGATATCATTAGGTAAATTTAAATAAATATTAACTAATATTTATTTAAATTTACACCATAGCGAATAAAAATGGATATATAAATGTACAGAAATATTTCACAGCATCGAGTGGGAACCGAACCCACAACCGTCGCGTTTACGGGCAGCACCCTTGACCACAGCGCCACGACGGCCTTTTTTAACAAACAAAACATTTTTTGACAAACAAAAACGAACCTACAACCACCTAACAAATAAGTAACAATGGAAATAAAGAACATATCATTATCAATATCCGAGAGTCTACAACAAAAGATTGGATACATGTCACGATAAGAGAATAAAACGTTAATGAGACCGATGTTCGTTTACAATCGAGTCTTCGATTTCGGTTGATGGTTCTTTGTGTTTATAATAAGACTTGTAATATTAATTTTATAATTAATTGGTTATTTTTGTACTTTAAAGTAAAATTGTATTAAGTTATTTGGCTTACATAATTATTGCGATAAGAATAAAGCGAGGAAGCGTTGAGTGTAACTCGACAGAGTTCCACTCAACACTCATAGTCTCGAAAATTGGTAAATTTCCCCAAGAATCTATCCTATCACAATAACCTATCGCAATATAGGCAGAATCGGTATGCGACAAGAGACATCCTTGAAAATGCTTTTCTTTAAATACCGTATTTATTTAGATATAATTTCTTTTCAAGATCTCCGTCTAATCTGTACAAAAAAAATCTATAATTTTCGATCTTTCAATATTAACCAAGATAATTGTCAACCTACGAGCTCAATTCGTAATCCCTTTGAATATTGATAAGCTTATTGTCCCAAAGGCAAATTCGGAATTTACATCACTCAACTTAATTACTAGTTGGGAATTCAATAATGAAATAACAAATATAGTAATTCTTAATATTTTTGATGTAAATAAAATATGTTTATTAAGCCGATTCCTCTTTAAATATGTGGTATTATTTGAATTATATAAAATTTGTATATGGCAATCTGTTTAGGCTTCTTTTCTTATCTTTTTTTCTTTAAATGAAATATATTCCAATTTAGGAAATAGTTTGTTTCATCAAAATCATGTTCAGTTATTTGTATAATCTGTGAAATTTTCGTTTAAATTGATCCTATTAGATGAACCTAAGCAATTTTTCTTGAATAAAAATAGAACTTCTTGAATAAAATTAATATTATTTATGTACATATAGCTTTATTTCCTCATATTTCACCATACAAAAATTATAAAATGAGGGTAAGCGTAAAAACATTTTTTTAATATGTTTTTGTCACAAGCGAAGTGCGAGAAAAAACTGGTATATCAAAAAAATCAAAGCCTTTGAGCCCTTACCCACAGGTACCAATAATGAAACATTGAAAACTTCGAGTGCCATTCAAGAATGTAGATCTCGGAGCGGAAGTATCGACACTCGATCTGATTGTTCTTTTCGATTGTTTTTGTTTGAGTTCTACAAGTTTTTTTTTGTTAATACACTCAATTAATGTATTTGCTACATTTAGGTATTGAGGTTATAGGTTCTATTTTTATTTGATCTCGCAAATCTCTGTCAGAGAACTTGAATCCACATCTATCACGTCACAATCAAACTTTTTCCCGCTGCACCCCTAACTCTCAAGTATAAAAGATAAAGACATAAAAGATCGGTTCGATTGATTTTCCTATGTTTTGTTGGCCATAACTATTAAAAACCATTAAAGTAATCTTAAATAATTTTGAAGAATTCAGCCAAAAATTATTAAATAATATTAAATTGTTATTTATGTTTATGAAGAAAATTCAACAGCTTTTCTATTTCTTCATTACTAAACTAGGTAGAGGGGGAGAAAAGATGCCCGTTCAATAACTTTGAAGGCATAAGAAATCGTAAATATCGCATAGACCTAAGAAGAGATAGATAAAACAATAGATAATGCGGTACTTAGTAATTTTTTATTATATGCAGAAAACAATTTTTCGTCATTTTAGCTCTATTTTGTTGATCATATATAGTTACACGGAGAAAATTTAGTGTCTAGACACTTCGTTCGACATTGAACTCTATAGAACATCGGAACTCAACGTCACACTGTCCGCTTAAATTCCAGAAAAAAAATACTTATTAAAGTACAATTCGAAATTTTTTTTATTTATTTAAAAATTCATAACCAGACGTCTTTGTACAAAGCTACCCGCGATTACAATATATTAAAAACTAACGTGTTAGTTAAATGTTTTTTTTACAAAGCAAGGGCTTAGTCACATATGTATTTGTCTCTGCGTATTGGTAAAAAGTAAAGAATGAAATACAATTTTGTTAATATTGAAAATATCATTATAATATATAAAAACCAAAACACGAGTAATTTAATTTTTAACAAAAAATAAACCGATTTCAAATAATAAACTGAAAAGTATAAAATAAATTTACATAACATAAAGCAAAACGTACTTTGATTTTGTTAAAAAAAATAATTAAAGAAAGATTTTATAATTTTTAAGTCGTTGATTACAGTAAGAATAGTTATTACGTGCTTATCATTAGTTCAACGTCACCAAAAATATTTTATTAGCATAAGCTTTCCGAAAGCAAAGATCTTCAAGATCTTCACAAGTCTTTACAAAAAACAGCCAAATCCCTTCAAGTACGCCTATAAAATTTAAAGAGTTCCCTTATTTGGCCAGGATCCCATCTTCAGATCTTGACATGTCCGAATCCAACACAGGTTTTTCCGAATAGTTATTGTTGAATTGAGAACCTCTTTTTTTCAAGTCGGTTAAAATTACTCCTTTCAAAAAAAATGGTATCTGATACTTTTTCTTTCCTACGTGTGGAATTGCACTTTAAAATTGCTAAAAATTGTATTTCTGAATTACAAATAATATAACTCATAAGAAATATATATGTATATAAATCTTCTGAAAAAAAAACGTCCACAGTCTAACAAAACACCTCTAATCAAGGCGCAGTCAAGGTGTATTTTTTTTCGCGTATTGAAAATAAACGTAATTCTTACATGAACATCATCTATCTGTCGAATTTCTTTTGAGTTTATGTTGGCATGAACGATAAGTTTTACGTGTCTTGACTTCTTCAGCTTCATCTTCACATGTTTCAGGCTAATCAAATCCAAGTGCACCTGCCAAACTTATTCTAAGTTTCGGGGCAGGTATAGAATACAAAATCTACGTTTTATGTGCTCAAATACTAACTTTCGAGCTGTTTTCGAGCTTTTTTTTATAATGTTACCTCTATCAGTTTGTTTATCTGAATGTACACTACATTTAAGAAGAGAAACGAGAGACTATTAAGAACTAATAATATCCGAAATCCGGTAAAGAATTGTCCAAGATATCAGTGTCTTGATCAGCGCTGTCTAGTTTCTAAATAGCGCAAGAACGAAAGTAATGGCGGATATAAGAGGAGACATGTATCCAGTAGTGGACCTGGGAACCTTGTGTTAAGACATCCCCTTTCAGACACTTTTGCTTCCCATTTTCCACGAAATTGATGATGGTGGTGAGTGCCGAAGCTTAACGCTAGTAACATTTTATTTAATGTTAAATATTTAATATAATTTATAAATTCATTCTAAAAATTACGACGGCTATTCTCGCTTGCATCACAATTTTCGTGCATAATTAACGTGCGCACTTAACCTATTTCCGCTTTAAAAAATCTGTTTAATAAAACAACGTATTTCAACTATGAATTCTGTGGAAATACACACTGATTGTATTAAAATATAGTATACTAACTTTTAGCTGCGGCTTTACTCACATGGGTAAATAGAAATATCTAAGAGCCGTGTATAACACCTATTCTTAGTGTCAGAATTGACTCGAAACGTATGTATCCAATATAAATTAGCAAATGTATCATTTAAAAATCTTGCTATAAAAATATTAAGGCAATTTGATTTAAAAGGAAGTCACGATTTTCTTATTCAACGGGCTTCAAAAAGTGGAGGTTCACATCTCGGTTAGAATATACTTATTTTGAACATTCTTTTATTAGTTTAGTATGTACGAGTATGTATCTCTGTAATGGACACTGAACGTGATTTTACCCGACTCAGAAACGTCAGATTAGTTTGAAAATTAGCATACTTTATAAAGGATCGATGACAATGCAATAAATAACATAAAAAGTTTACCCCGTTATCCTGACTAGATCATATCCTGACTGAATAGATAGACAAATTTCATCAATATACACTGTCGTGATTGAATAATATAACGAAGACAAACGCCTAATCAGCGGCCGAGTATACTTAGTTAATACTTGTTGTCATTTCTAAATGACTATATCTCTAATTAATATATTCATATATATATATGTTAATTAGATATATAGCTTTCTTAGTAGTTGTACTTGAGGCCATTGTGGCGCAACGGCACGGTGTTTGACTGAAAACGTGACGATTGTAGGTTCGATTCCTACTCGGGAGATTTCTTTTTTCATTTTAATTCCTCGCTCTAGTAATAAAACAAAACGCAGCTTAAACTCCACCTCTCAGTATGCAATGTCAGGAATTCAGGCGGAATGTGGGCAACGTAAGCTCTTCAGCTTCCATGAGTGTCGTCTGTAGATGTGGGAAACGGGAGTCTCTTAATGGGAAATAAGTGTCTGAACACCAGCTTCCCAGATTCCCTTGCCTGAATTCCTTTGCCTTGCTCCTTAAAAAATCAGATTCATTAAATTAAAATAAAACATGCAAAAGACGAAAAGAGAATACATAAAGTGATAATTTACAATAAGGTAGTATTTAAACAAAACTAAGTAATCCGATCAAGCTTCACACATATTTGCTCGGTTCCCTTGAACGTTTGTTGAATAAATTGTGTTATTCACATCTATATTACATTATTAAGGCTAAGATATGTTCAAGTACTTCATAAATACACAATAAACTAATACATTAAGTTGGTGTCAACTATAGATTAATTCTCTCTTCTTGTTTTTATTTAGCGGCGTCAACGTGGCGCTTTAAGACGATTCAATCTCCATACTGTTCGTCTCCGTAGTCTAGTAAAAGACAAAGAACTAATGTTAAAACTAACGATTCTCTATTCTTTGATATCAGAGAAGGAACAGCGTTTACAGCCGCATATCCAGAAACACAAATAAAACTCCTATAATTTTAGATTTCACAGTTGAAAATATAGGAATTTTTCAATTTAACAGTATGCCCTTAAAAGATGAGATTTCAGAGCTGTCACAAGGTGCGATCAATCTTGACGCTGAATATTTTTCGATTCCACCCGACGACGGAATTGGAACAAGACACGCTTCAAGAATTTTAATTCACAGCATCCCTGAGATAACAGTGTTGTTAGAGATGTGAACAGATTTTATAAGAGATTAATTGTTTTTTTGAAAGCTTGACTGTGGATATTTTTTTACAATAACTATGTTTGCCTTTCAAACAAAATTAATAAAAATGTCCTAGCGTAACCACTAAGCTGTAGATAATACCATACATAGTTCAGTGAATTTTTTATATGTATTCTATAAACATATTTTTCTTACCTATGAGATTTTAAAATCGAAAAAAATAATAGACGTATAAATAGAAGTAGATGGTAGTGTGAGACGTTTCGTTCTCTTTGACTACCCCTGAGCTGGAACTAAACAAAGAAGTTAAGAAAAAATCCTTACTCAAGATTTCAATCTTGAGTAAGGATTTTTTCTTAACTTAACCCATGATAGATATCTATATCAATTATATATTCTTTTCAAATCTGAACTATGCCGATTGCCCCTATCACGAATCTTATCACACCACAAAGAAATCCAGAACTACTCTATCAAAGGGAACATTAGCAACATATTACCAAGTTCCGCGATAAGCTTTATTTTATTAGCGATTGTCTTAATCGACCGCCCATTCGGAAAGTTTCCCATAAGCGTAGGTAGGTAGAGACAGTAACGAGCCTTCCCTTAATGTGGATATTACCACAAATTTACGTGTTTTCATCTGTTTGTTTGACTTGATTTGTATGCTTAGTGTATATTATAGATAACTACAAAAATATATATATTTTTGAAGGACGTCACCGTGTAGGTGCAAGATCATGCGATTGTAAACCCGATGTTTGTGGGTTTGATTCCCACTCGAGGGAATTAAACATTTAAAATTTTCATATCATCGTTCTAGCAACGAGGTAAAGATCAACGCCACGCTAATAAACACTTAGTTTTAATGATACAGTTGGTTTTCACATTGGGTTCCCAGTCCCAGGATATAGCCTGAACCTAAGAATAAGAATATATATATATATTTATTTATTTACTGTAATACTATCAGTAAAAAAAGTGTTGTTATCGTTGATCGACCTTACAATTGTTTTTCAACGCTATAATTCTTATAACGGTTATCTATTTTGACACTCTCCGTACCCACCTATGTAATACAGAAACATAGAGCTGTCGTACCACCCACGTTATCGTATGCAGGCAGTAAACCAACATTTTTGCATGATATATGCGTAGGGCGTGGCTTGTAATTTAGAGGGAAATTCGGGGATATCGCGCTGACAGCGTATTAATCACTTGATGTTGTGTCGCCGACAGACTGACGCGCTTCATCGGTGCCGACGACTTTGCCGCCCAGCTGGGCTTTTTCCAAATTTTGAATGGAGAGGCCAGTCGTGGTGCAGAGGGACAAAGGGTGACTGTGAAATCGGTTGTGGGAAAATGGTTGTGGGTTCGATCCTCGTTTGTGGGAATAAGTCATTTATTAATATTTTCATTTTTCCGCTGTGGTACCAAGTGAAACGCGGTATTGAGTATCGCGAGTTATCAAGCAATTCCTCAAGGATTCATCTGAAAGTGGGGAATGAAAGTATCAATGGGAACAGAGTGTACTAACAGTAGGTTCCTTTTGACTATTCTGCTATAGTTACATATAAGCTATAGGATACAGAGTTAAGCTTTAAAAATCGAATTGTTATATAAAATGCACAGAAGGTACATTTGTGGAAGCTTATTTTTAAATGCCACGGAATTAATAACGTAACGTTTCCTGTCAGTAGCGATCGATAGTCCAAGTAACATTAATGGACAGTAAGTAAATGTATTTTGTAAGAGTTTTATTTATTTCATTCATTTTAATTTTACCTTTTTGACTTTAAATGTAACTATTGTTAGATTTGGATACCAAACAAGCGCAGTGCTGCATTCCGCCACACACCACTCGGGAAATGTGTGGAAGTGCTTTAAGTTAAGGCAACCCAGCGGAGTGTTAAGGCCCTCCGTTCTCCATCCACCACCCACACTAGATTGCCCCCACATACACTGATAAGACGCAACGCCCGCATATTTTAAGATTCATATATTTTATTTTTTTTGTAACACATTTTACACTTCGATTATGGTTTTTGTTATAAAATGTACGTATTAAAAAAAAGTATACGTTAGGTAAAATTAAAAATAAATATACAGATGAGGGATACAGCGTGAAGCTATTATAACGAAATTCATTACCAAAATTTAAACAACCGTAATCAAAATGAAGATTACGAGACGAAAAATATTAAAAATGCCTCATATTGAAATATGAGGTCATGGCGCAGCGGGACAGTATCTGGTCCACGACAATTGTGGCTTAGATTTACACTCGGAGGATAGGAGATCTTCATTTTCAACATAGCCCGGTGTTGAGTTCTGCAAATCAACACACCATGTCTCTAATGGGGAACGAAGTGTCTTAACTCTACGTTACCTTTGCATACCCTGCTTTATGCGGGATACAGCATAAAGCTAAAAAAAACTTTTCAAATATTGTTAAAACCAGCTGAATGAACGGGGTGATTTAACACTTTGTTACATAACACACCAAGAATAACAAAAAAAAATCATCACGCTGTATCCCGCACACTGCAGAGTAGGCCTGCGATACAGCAAAGGGAACCTAGAACACTCCGTTTCCCATTTTCTTAGTTCGTAGTTTCGTAGCGGAACTCAACTTCGCGCTTTAATAAATTAATAAAAATATATGATACATAAAAGATCAGTATCCTCTTATTGTTTACTATTTATTTACCGATCTTACTTATGGTGTATGTAATATAGTATTACTACAGTAAATATTCAACACACGTTCCAAAGGAAGTGAAACGAAAGAAAATTGGAAAAAGGAGCTAAAAATCTAAACATTGTAAATAACTTTATCTTAAGTTTATTTGATGATAGTGGGAGGTCACGTTACGTATTGACTTTCTATATGTATTTATAATAAATAATAAAGTTATAAAATGTGATAAAAAAATGTAAATGTTTATAAGAGAATAAGTGCTAATAAAGTATATAAAAAATAAAAATAGAGACCATAGTGGCAGAGCCGCGTGTGTTTTAAAAAAAATTTAAAAAATATCCCGTGAGCCGAAGCCAACTTTCAGCATTTATCAGAGCGTAATCTAACAACGTTGAACAGAACTTAATCTGAACTTCACAACACAGTGCAAACTTAACTAGAATTTTTAATCAAGTTACGTTATCTTGGAAAATAATTAATATTTAACGTCTCGCCAGATTCTACGATATCAGCTCTAATCATACATGTAATGAAACCTGGGAATGGTTGTCGATCCTTAATTTAATGCTTATTTTGGAAGTCGGTGCCAGAAAATAAATAATATTAAGAAAAAACTACTAAATGTCAATACACCGAACAAAAGCTAACTCCGTGAAGTCCAATAAGTATCGTCTATTTAAAAAAAAATCATTTGAATTTATTAAAATATTAAAATCAAAAAATAAATTCAGCTTAACTCTGTATGCTGCACACAGCAGGGTAGGCAGAGGAAACCTAGTGTTAAGACACTCCATTACCCACTGTCTGCCCAATTCTGGAAGCGTTACGTGTTGAGTGGCAGAACTCAACGCCACGCTTTGCCACACGACACCAGAGGGAAGAAATGTAAATATAAACGTAAATAAATATTTCACTTCTTCAAGTGGGGATCTAACCAACGATCGTCGCGTTACAGTCACATCCTTGTGTTGCTGCGTAACTTTTCTATATATAAAACATTTTCTATAATTTACTTTTTATTTAAGTTTGTACGCTTAAATATAGATTTGAAATCGGTTCTATTTGTTTTAAAATATTTTTCATTCAATTTAGATCAATAAACATGTATACTTCTATAGTAATACAATAAAGCGGAAGAGTTTATTTGCTTGTTTGTTTAAACGCTAAGATCTCTGGATCTACTGGTCCAATTTACTTTATTTTTATTTTGAAATCTGAAGAATGCAGCTTTGATAGATGCATTCATCAGACGTACTATAGACTATATATGAATATTATACCTGATTACTTACTTGATTACTTAACACACTTGAATTATATAATCAATCTGTTGATAAATGCAGCATAATAAAAATATTATAAGTGGTAAGCGGGCGAAGCCGCGAGCGAGCCGCTAGTATAGGATAAAGTCCGACACTAATAAACTTCGGTGCTATAATTAAATTTTTCGAGGAATTTGTTTGGTACGCGAGCTATAAGCTACGTCTAATGGAGATTGCTCAATCATATCTGCACGCTGTCTGCTCAATAATTTTATAAAGAAATCCACATTTTATTCTGCTATGAATACAATTAAAAAACAGCTTCATGCTTTTTTCCGTGCAGCAACCCCCTCTGTTGCCTGATATTTGTTGAATTTAGAGATATCGCTGAATCTCAACGCCGCAATCTGTCTAACTATAGATAAGAACCAAAAATTGACATTTACTAGCTGTAATATTTTCGACAGTCTTGTTATACAAAGGGCATGGTGAGATAACGTTAACTGATCCATTTTTTTAACTTCTCATTTCTCGAGTGGGAATCAAACCCACAACTTATCGCATATTTCTTTCGTCTCGACCACTGTCATCAACTTCTGGCGGATGTAATGTTGCAGTCCTCACTAGGGCTAGCACGGGTCGCTGCGAGCAAGCTTTCCAAAAAAATATGATGCAGTTTATTTTCATAGTTAAATTTAACAAAGTAAAATTAACTCTGTCATCCTCCTTCACGTGTAAACGTTTACGAGTACACAACGTTGGACTTAAGGCAACGTCTTAAGCATCTCGGCGCATAGTAAAAGTAAGCGAGGCTTCGTGGTAATGGTATCCTTACGATTGAGAACAGTACGGGCTACAAGTGGTCCGAGCTCTATTATTTTAATTAGTTGAAGTCAGTCAGTCATTTTCCCTCGTAGAAGTCGAAGCTGTGCAGTGAAAGAAAATTCGTCTATTATATTATTGTTTGTTGTATATATGTAAAAGTTCTTTAGTTTTAAGCCTACACGCATCATATTATTGAGCTGAGCGAAGCGCAGCTTTTTAATTCTCAAATTTTCAAGTTCTTTGTTAATTTACTCCTCCGTCTATTTTCGAGCTACATCTATGAAATTTCGCACACATCAACAAATTGATGTAAATATATCGTGGATTGAAAATCAGCCAAATTGTGATTGTAGTTTTTGAGATAATTGATGAAATGTGTCCCATTAACATAACGTATAGAACTTTTTTTTTTCGCTCGCGCTGACTTATGCTACTTTATTAAACTTATCGAAAATAGATTTTTCTACATTCAGACTCTTAAAAATATTTAATTGAAAACGTGTTTCATGGTTTTTTAGACTTCACACACTAAGGGTGGATATAAGGGGTAAAAATGATGTGTGGAAAAATGATAATATTATTAGTTTATATTATTAAGGTAAAAAAAAATTATATTATTAAATAAATAATAGTCTAGCTCAATTCAGCGAAGCGGCGATAGTGTTGCTAGTATTCAATAATTTTTCAATCCCAGATCATCTGACCGACAATCACCAAGTTTTCAGTCAAATCCTTCACAATTTGATCACTATAAAATTTTACAAATTTGCTAACCCTATGTTTCCACCCGTTGAGTTTCAGCGTACTTGATGTGAACTAATGCTACAAAGCTCTTACCCCCTCCAATAATGCTTCATCACCAGAACGACGTATTACCTTATAATTCAATGGAGCAAGAAATTATGAGAAGTCATTGTTTGTCATTCGCCACAGTTATTGCTCTGATACGCCATGTTACTTGGGTGATGAATCTTCGTATTCTATTTTGTATAAGATTTTTTTTTAATTTTATACTACGGTGCTACAGGCCTTTATAGGTGGAGATAGACACATGGAAACACTGCCGCAGGTACGCCATTCCACAGCAGCGTGGCGCGTGGAAAGAAGTTGTGGAAGGTAAAGTTTGGATAAAATAGGAAAAATTGCCAGCTGTTGTTTCATTTGCTCAATTTGTTTTTTTATTTTATGGTAATTACTTAAATATGTAATAATTCTGATTCTTTCTATCTGATATTTTGAAATAAAAATTATATATAGACATTTGTCTATATATAATAAAAATTAAATATGTAAGTCTCAAAAGAATCGAAACAGAGTCAATTATTATGTGAACACATTAATAATATTGTTATAATAATGCATACAACGAAGTCATTTTTACCATATGGAAAAATCGTGTATGCAACGTAGAATATTCGTCTCGGTAACATAAAATTATGAATATTGATAATTTTATGAGTTGATGCTGGTTCTAAACAGGCTGAGAGCTTTTGGCAAATTATAGAGTGATTCTGCTGTTATACCTCAAGTTTTTAAATCTGCCACGACCAAAATTAACTCTAAACTTGTTCCTTGTCAGTTTGTTCGTGAACTTTAAGTACATAATTACATATCTACATTCTTTATCACATATATTACATGTCGTAAATAAATAAATAAAAACAAATAAAAGCCACCAGTATTAATATAAAGAATGAAAAACTACCAACATTCAGTTATTAATATAAAGAAATGTAGATATGAATAGTTATCCCGAAAGGAAATTTTCCTCTTTTGTTTTTTTGTATGTAGTACATACAAGTAAATTGCTGTTTTCTCAGACTTACGAGTAAGTAGTTTGTGGGAATTTGATTGGTATATTTAAAATTTATTGTGTAAAATGTATTGGTATGTTTCCCTTAAAAATAAATAAATAAATAAATAAATAAAAACCCTCGCTCAAGGAAGATGACACCGCTCTTTTATGTTTGATACCAATTTTTTTCCTTTTTTATATATTTTTCAGACAGCTGAGACGAACCGTTGACCTGATTAACGAATATTTTGTGTTTTTTCATATTATTTCTGAACTGTTATGGCAAGGTGTCTCTATTCAATTTAGTATTGCTTGTGTTTCTAAACCTCTTCAAATAGGAAAGATTCCTATTTTCTTTAGGTTTCAATAAATGAAATAAAGAATATATCGTGAAGCGAGAAATTTATTATAAGTAAAAATAGAAGGTAAATAAAGAGCAGTCATTTAAATGCTTGCGAATAATTTATATTAGTAAGTTAAACCTTATTTTGAGTTTTCTACGTAGATGCAATTGCATCGGTAGAATTAAATAATAAATTTTCATATTTTTGTCTTAGTCAACTTCACGCTTTATCCCTATATGATAGTATATATTAAAGTCATAAACGGGGACAGGTATTAATTAAATTACAGAATTAATATGAATTTAAACCAACAATCAACAAATATAGTAAAACTTTAACTACAAATATACCTTTAATTTATTAAAAGAAACATAATTAAATCTTTTTAAATTAAACAATCAAAAATGTAACTGTCTTATCCACTCGACTTGGTGTATTATTTGATAACTGTATCAGACTTCAACAATAGGTTGAGCTCCTTCTATTAACCAAGCGGTGCCACTATTAACCTTTTCGAATATTTCCACAGCAGCCTCACCAACTGAGTTGACGTCTTGCCACGGTTGCTTGCTTAAAAATACATCGAAATCTTTAATAATCTCCGAATCAAACACTATTGGATTCTTCACAAGACTTGTCCTACTAAATCCTGGGCATATGGCTATTACTCTGACACCTGTTCTATTAAAATTATATTCATGTCCTAAAGATTTGGAGAAACCGAATACAGCGAATTTGGAAGCTTGATAAATTGGGACAAATTGGTCTATCTTATAGCCATACCTCGATGCCACATTGATAATAGTGCCACCTCGACCATTCTTATCCATCCTCATGTGCTCCCAGAACTTTAACGACCACTCTATTACAGCTGTAACATTGATATCTATCGTTCTCTTTGGTTGCAACTCGCTTAATACACCTGCATTGTTAATTAACACATCGACAGTCTTGTAAGTGTCAATTATTCTTTTAAATACAACTTCTAGATCTTTTGTGACGTCACTTTTAAGGAATACAGCACGATCATTTCCATATTTTACACACAGTTTCTTCGCTGAATCTGCTCCTTGTTTTTCATCAACATCAAGAAGAATAGCTACTTTGGCTCCCTTTTCAAGATAATTCACTGCTATTGAATGCCCAATACCCACCGCACCACCAGTGATCACGACAACTTTATTTTTGAGACTTTTAGCCATGTTAACTTGACAGACTAATTAAGGCCAATTAAATTTATTTCAGATGATACTCTTTATATAAGTGCAACAAGCGTCAAGAGTCAAAGGTCATATTCATTTGACAAAATAAACAACTTCTGCTTATCTAGCACTTAAATTGCCTTTATAGTTTTTAATCTTTTGACAATGTTGAATGTATAACTGATTGTAAAATTATTATATAATAAATCGATGTTTTTATATATTGAAAGTAATAAAAAAACATTTAAAAAACTAAATGGTATAGAATACTTTTATTATTTATTTCTTTACTAGCGACCCGCTCGCGGCTTCGCCCGCTTAAACCGCTGAATTATTTACTCAATACTCTGAATTACGATCGTGTTTTAATATACCTATAACTTGTGTTTGCAGCGCACTTAAGATTTCTTTTGTAAAAATTATTAAAACCTTTGGTTGTGTTTTCGTAATTACCGTAAGAATTACTCAATTGAATATTTGAAAAAAAGAACAACTTACCGATACTTAGAATAAAATCGTAACTCATCGGTGTCTGTACATGGAAGATATATAAAAAAAATACTTATAATGGACATTCAACAATGTAATATAACTTCGTCAGTTTGCTTGTTTGTCTGTGCGTTTGTTCACTCTAATCTCAGAAACTTAACTTTTGCTTCTTCGTCCACCAAATTCGAAATGATTTTACGAGAGTTGACTCGCACGCTTCTAGCTCTATCGCAGAGAAATTACTCTAAATCTATTCCTCGTCAGTTTGTATGGGAGCTCTAAGTAACCCTTCAACACCACTCAGCGAAGATGTCGCCGATGTTTTATCTTTTATACCAAATTTTCTCGCTTTAAAATATTTTTCAGACAGCTGAGACAAACCGCTGACCTGCTTCACGAATGTTTTGTGTTTTTTTTATATTATTTCGAAACAGGTAAGGCAACGTGTTTACTCAATTTATTATTTCTTGTATTTCAGTATATTTTAATTATCTTTTCTATTTTCTTTAGGTTTCAATCAAAGTTAACAAACTTTTATCGCATTGAATATTAGTCATGTTCCTTTGTAATTTTTGTAACAATATACATGAAACTGAGTTCAACACACTTAAAATAACTATAGTATTATCAAGGAAAATGATATCAATGGCATTAATATTTGTTTTTTTTTTCACCCCCGTCATTTAAAACGTGCGCGTGAAATAGTGGCTTTTGCCACTGCGTTTTGCAATAGGTAATGCCGGGCTCCGGCACCCAACTCCACCTTGGCGGCCGGCAACGCACCTATAGCTTCTCTGGTGTTGCACGGGGTCGTGGGCGGCGGTGATCACTTACCATCAGGTGACATGAATACTCATTTAGCCGTGTCCTTTACCATAAAAAAAAATTTAAAATAAAAATAAAGACAGACAAACAAACAAAAAATTATTGTTTTGGATTTTATTATAATACATAAATAATTAGCCTCAGCAATTCTAATTCTTCTCATTTGTCTTCCATGTACAGACACGGATCAGTTTCAGATTTTGTTATAAGTATAGATTGAAACTAATAAAAAAAAAACACTAAAAACACTAAGTGGTTAAGAATATTTTTATTATATATTTGTTTTATTATTATTTCCTATATTTTCTATATGTAGTTCTTGTGATTATACCTAACAAACATTCTTTTAAATATAATATATAAAATTATAAATAGCTGTTACTGTTTTGTCAATATTTAAAGTTTACATCCTACTATTTATAAATTATCAACTTTTTAGCAAAACCAATCCTAAAATAAAACAAAACAAAGCGCAGCGTTAAGCTCCTTGGTTTTGGCGTAATGTCTTAAAAATTGGGTGGAAAATAAGGAACGCAGTGTCTGTAACACTATATTTCCTCTCCACATAACACTACATGATATTCTAAAGATATTATCATGTGTAGGAATAATAACTGACCTTTTGCAGGTTAAATAAATATTATTGTAATGTTACTTTTGCTTATCGTATCAAACTTTTGAGATATGGATATACGAACACTATAATTAAAAACAATTTATAAGACGAGACTTTTCGAGCTGAGAAACGAACCTAGAGGAGGAAATAAAAAATAATTAATTTCCTTGGCTAGGAATCGAACCCAAATTCGAAGCGTTGACAGTCGGACGTAGTGCCGCTTTGTCACGACGATATTATTGAGAAAACTGGAGAACGTAGTGGCTTGTCAGTAAAAACTCTCAAAATCAAGAACAACTACTAAATACGTGTACGTCAGTATACGCCTCTTCTGGATAATATCATTAATATTTATTTAGCATCGAGCTACATCCTGCACAAAACAGGGACACAGAAAGGATCTAGAAACCTAGTACTTAAGACTACTGGAGAAGTAGCAGAAGGAGTTTTTTTATTTAAGATATTTCATTCTCCACTCTCCAACGAATGTACCTACTAACCATTATATAAATTATGAACACGTTATTTTTCTTTTATATTTTATTTTTATTTTACAATAATCACAAAAAATTGCAAAATAAAAAATAAACTCGTGAAGTCATAAAGTGTTGTTGTTCACTTATAAGAAGTGCTTGAAGTAAGTATTAGTTAATTAGTTTTTATACAATTATACAATAGTCTATTGTTTATACTATATAATCAGCCGCTATTACTTCAGAAAACGAGTAATTACAAAATAAAACCTAAGTCAGCTCGAGGCCCTCACTGTTTCGTTCTGTATAATTTATTATTTTCTGGCATCACACAGTATCCCGTACATAGTAGAAATAAGGAGAGAGATCCTAGTATTAATACACTACTTCACGTATGATTTTCGAGACATTGCGTGCAGTGTAGTATCCAATTTAACGCCGCACTTTGTATTCTTGCTAGAGGAAGGGCATGAAAATAATTAATTCCTCCACGCAGAAATAGATTTTTTTTATGGAAAAGGTCTGTCTCTCCCTTAAGGGCCGGTAATGCACCTGTAGGTCTTCTGATGTTGTACGTGGTCGTGGGTGTCGGCGTGGGCTTCTTGCCGTATCCCACACATGACAGAGTAGGCAGAAATCTAGTTTTAACAACCTATCACCTCTCAAATATACATAAAAAAGGATCGCATTATCAAGCGATCAACAATACAATGAATCTCTTATGAAAACCGTCCACATTTTTATGTTATCTAAGGGATGATGGTAATTAATATTCTGGAAGTGTCATTTGTTCCGATTCCGTCGTCGGGTGGAATCAAAAAATATTCTGCTCTGAATTACTGTTACATTATAAAAAATCTACATTTTCAAGATTATAATCTATTTTTTAAACAAGACTTGTTTATATTTTGTATTGTGAGAGAGCGTCCGACTGTAAACGCGATGATTAGTTCAATTCCCGCTCGAAGGACTTTGGCCATTTGGACAGAGACCTAGCTAGTAACTTTACTACTATATTACATTATTATAATATATTACATTTCAAGAGGGTGAAGCCGCAGGCGGGTCGCTAGTTATAAATTAATCCAAGGGGCAGTGTTTCTTTACATTAAGTATAGTATTCACAGTAATTAAATATTGATAAAAAGTACAATCAGGCGTTTTTGAGCTTTTTCTAATAGCTATCTAATAAAATGTGATTAAACAATATTAAAAATCTTGTTTTGCTTTCTTGTATTGTATCCCGCATGTAGCAGGATAGGTAGAAGGAGTCCAGAGTTAAGACACTCCGCTTCCCACTTCTCTCTGAACTCTTGGAGGCAATACGTGTTGAGTGGCGGAACTCATCAACAATATATTTATTAACGAAACGTAAAAAAATAAAATAAAAACTGGACTCGTTGAGAACCGATTTAGGTAGACGCAAGTTAGTACCTATTTTCATACAAAAATGAGCGTTATCATTACATGACTCACTAATTTTGATACTTCATAGTTGATGCATTTATTTTGTAAAGCATAGATTATATAAGACGGTAACCTCAGACGCGGTGTCTACATTAACGGTCTAACGCGTGAAGGTGAAAAATTACCGTCGATTACTGGAATACCCTCATTTGTCAACTTCATTGAAACCTGAATTTGACATATTAACTCAGATAAGAGTTTATATTTACTTTTTCACTCCTTCTATATATTTATAACGCGATGGTAATGGATTACGACGTTAGTAGGTTTGATTCCCACAAAAAGCATTATGAAAACAAAACTTCAAAACCCCCTGTGAAAGGTCAGAAATTAAGAAACTATCCAATATAGATTAAATTTAACCTGCTTTGCCCTGTTCGTTAACCTTTTGGTTTCTCTAATCGCAAACGTATGCGCGATTGTATGGAATTTATATAAAGTGTATGACAAACACGTTATATAAATTCCATATAAATAACATCGTCTCAATATACTCAATATTATAAATATGTTCTATTTATCAGATTAAAATATATTAGTAATATTATAAAAACGTCGTTTCATAATAAATTATAGAAACAAATTAAGTTAAAATATAGTTGATAAAAAAACTGACTACATCTTAAGAAGGCAGTCAGTTTTAATATCTGCAATACAAACCACTGGGTTAAGTAAAATGAGCTTTTGGCGAGTCTCCAGCTTGAAAATGGTTTATTTAATTCATAGCTTTCGTGACATTTTTATACACGAGACTACAATTCTCGTATTTAAAAATGGGTATATGAATAATGAGTATTTTAATATGGGTATGGTAAGAATGGGTGGTATATATTCATATATATACACTTCACTCTTCAAAATTATAAAATCTTTGTAAAATTATTTTTTACTTTTTAATTATTCCTTCTTTGAAGTCGGTTTTTCTTTTTGTTAATTTTTTTTATTTTTGTTTTTATTCGCTTCGTCCACAAAACACTGGAAAAAAAACGATTAATTATATTGTTTTCTGAATAACAATAACGCACAGTATTGAATACTACTTCGGAAGAATGAATCATTTCCACATATCCAGATTCAACCTTCTCAGAAGGTGTTGAAGGTCTTGAAGAGTTGAATTCGTAAAGCAAAAATAAAATGATAATAACTAAGCTAGTATTAGTAGCTAGCAACATAAGATCTGTCAAAATAGTGCAAATTTCATGATATTTAGGCATTATCCAAAATGCAAATGTAAGCTGCGCTACCCGTGATTAATATTCACCCGCATCCGTTACATCGGTACAAACCGGTTTCTCACGTAATACTGAATAGTAAATACCTATTCTTGGTTCTTGATATATGTACATATACATATATATGTAGTTAGAGGAGAATTAGGCCTTAAATTATATTTTACTTGGCCTGGGATATTCATACAGGTTGAATGATAAGTCGATAGACATTCACACTAGAGGTTGAGAGCGTTTGTACACCATATTCCCTCTATTATCTCTCTATCTTTCGCTATTATATGCCACTGATAGTATATAATTTATTATAATTATAATTTATTGCCATCTAACAACAGTTTTAACTTAATTTGTAAATGATATATGTTATATTAATAAATATAAGCCTCGACACCCAATTTAAACAGAAAAAAACAATGTAATAAATTTTTTATGGGAAAAGGGAACGGAGAGACATAATACAAGTTTCTCTCTGTTCTTCGTGATTGTGCTATGTGGTTATGCTGTATAAAGAACAAACCGTGAAATTGTCATAAGTTTGATCAACATATCTCTACTCTCTACGAAGTCGAGTGAAAAGAAGAATATTTTGTTAATAATATCTTAAATCATGCCACAACTTTAGCAAATACTGCCTGAAAACGTGTTTAAAATTTCGTTGTTAAACTAAAGTATAAAGTGGCGACTACTATTTGAAGCCGAAACCGCCTCGTTAGCACTCGTTATAAAACCCACTGACTCAGTTTTCCTGCAGTTTCTCAAGATAATGCTTAAAGATGTTTAATCTATCTACATTCATATTATAAAGCTGAAGAAATTAAATAGCACTGATTCATTAGTAAAACTCATAAAAACATTATGAGGCCAGACGCGGCGCTGGGGCACAAACATAGACTGGCGTGTGAACGGAGTGTCTTAACACTTGTTTTATTTATTTACTAATTTCTTTATCGATTACCTGCTTGTTAAGGATAACATACTGAGGTCTTTATATACTATATTATCATATGTATATAACCATATGTATATAACAAGTATTCATATTTTCATTGGCCGACGTAACTTTTGCATATAAACTACGTGACTAAAGTCTTACAAAACCAACATGAAAAACCGGCCAAGTGTGAGTCACACAGGGTTCCCACTTATTATCTACAAGCACGGCATTATTATCACGTATGTTGTATGGGGGCCCCATATTAAATGTTTATTTTCCTCTGTTTTTTGGTATTTTTTGTATCATATCAAAAACATCTCAACAATTTCAACTAACTTTCATGGTTTATGAGAGACTGCGTAGTGACAGACAGACACCGAATTTTAAGTAATAGAAGCTTAAAAGCAGAATTTACTCTCATACTTTTGTAGTAGACAATGTGGTATTTAAATTTTCTCTCAAATCTATTTGTACAGAATGTAACTCGATCGACCAATCGACGGTAGGTTATGAGTAATGGATAGGATTATTAATTTCATCCCATGATTTTCAGTGATTCAGCAGATATTTGGTTATTTGCAATTTTATAAAAAAAAACAAATTCTTAAAGAAAATTGGCAAATAAAGACTATTGGATCTGAGCTCGTAATTTTTTTCCTCAATACAACTCAATTATAACCCTTTAGTATCAAAGAATAATTTGAAACTATCAGCTAACTAATCTTAGAAATAAAACTGAAACTTAGAAAGTATAATAACAAACTATTGAAAATGAGTAAACTACAGAAAATGTTTTGAAATAGAGTAAAACCATCGAATATAGGCCGTAGTGACCCACAGTGTGAAGGAGAACATGTGGAGGTGATAAACAAAATGATCACGCATTACAGCTGGTTCCAGATGAGTTTCAGTTGAGACCTTAATGGTACCAAATGATACTTCATTTAAAGACTACACGTAGGCTTAGGTGTTATCGATTTATGTAACTTTGTAAGCTTCGTTTGTTTGTTCTTTGCAGTTTATTAGAAATAGACTGTTAAGTTATCATATTATGTAATATCTGTCTGATTTAATCTATACCGATTTAATTTATTATTTAATATGTATTTTTATCTGTTAAAGGAGAAATATCGTGGGTTCATTTGTTCCGGAGAATTGTCGAGGCATTGCGTGTTAAGTGTTCGGATCTCAATGAACTTTGCCCCTTGTATCACTGGGGTCACGAAAGATAACGGACCGTCTAAAGCTACGGTATGTTTTCGTGAAATTTTATCAGAACTAAAACAAGGTTCCTCTGCCTACCCTGCTGTGCATGGGATACAGTGTAAAGCTAAAGAAAATATTTCCACAAGTTAATATATTTTTCAGTTTCTCTGTAAATCTCAATTCTCCTTAAAGCCTAAGTGCGAATAGATCTATTGTCTATAACTATAAAATATATACATGTATACATCACGGAACCCGTAACGTAAGTATATAAATCGGCAGATCCCAGCTTCCCGCTGGGAACCTAATCTAAAGATAAATTCGTTCCCCACTTGTCACAATATTCTGAAGACAATGCGTGTTCCGTGGCGGAAACCACCATCGTGATTTGCCTTGCCCCCATGGTAATAGCGGGAAAATGAAATATTTAATTTCGTGAAATAGGAATTCAATCCACAATCAGTTTTGGTTACAGTCGTATGTTTATGGTTTTTTTTCACGAATGCCTTGGAAAAAGATTTCTTTTCCCTGAGCGGGAATGGAATCCACAAGCACAGTAATATGAATCAAACGTTGTACTACGGTGACCCAATTTTATATTACAACAATTTTCATTTGTCGACTAAAATTGACTACTTACCAATTAAACAATTTATAAAAAAACTATTTTAGTATTATACATATATATATAGTATTATAGAGTTATATATTTATATAGTATTATATATATATATATATATATATATATATATATAGTATTATAGAAGTATTTAAAGGATTCTTAGGATTCTTAGGATTGTTTTTATAGTTATTTTAAATTTTTTATAGTAGTCAAATATATTAATAGATTTAGACTTTCCCATTGCATTGCGATTGCGATAAAGGTTTTCTGAAAGGAAAATATTGTAATGTCCGTAGCGCCGCGCAACTTTCAATTTACGACGTGTCCGACTCAGGAATTGTGCTTTCAATAAACGCTCTTGATATTGTTCAATTATTCAATAGTGTAGGAAACGTAGTGCTTTAAAAAACTATAATTTCTTTAAGACGATACTGAAATAAAAACTAAGCAAATTCTATATTTTTTTTAAATAAATATATTTAACCAGATTATACGAATATTTAGTATTATACGTTTATGATAACCCAATATTTCAAACATTTTACAAGTGTCCGTATCAGTCACGGGTAGACTGCGCTCTAGTGTCGAGGCAAAAGCGCGGCGTTGAGTTCAAGACGCAATGCCTCACGAATCCGGCTGAAAATGGGGAATGGAGTATCTTAACATTAGGTTCCCTATGACTACCCTGCTGTGAGCGGGATACAGCGTGAAGCTGATTTTTTTTATATCTCTAAAACTGGCCATACAGTGTGATACAGAGTGTCTTAGCACTGATAACATTCTGCAAACCCTGCGATATGCTGAAAACTCGTAACGTTGTTTTTCTCTTATAACAAAATTTAGGTGCTAACTCGTAGTTAGCAACGGTTAGGCCAACTTTAACTTTAATTTCCAAAAAGGTTTAATTCCAATTCAATTTACTTCCCGTTTCTAAATTATTCTTAAGAGAAACGTAATTCGATGATTCGCTGCTTCGTAAAGAGAGAACAAATTGCAAATTGCGAAGTAATTTGGGATAGGGGATCTCTGTTTTTTACTTTTTATGTAAACTTTCTGGAAATTTACTTTTTTAAAAATATGTTTCTTTTTTTATTTTGCGCGGGAGGTAGAGAGTTTGGTGTCTTATTAAACCGTTGACTACTCGTATGGTAAACCTATAGATACAGGTATTTTTAGGGTACCGTCCTTTTAGGTTTTTTATGCAAAAAGGAACACTTATAAGATTGCAAGGATCACTTTCTTGTCGGTCTATCTGGTTGTCTATCAAGAGCGTTTATCTCAGTAACGCAGGAGACATCGAGTTGAAATTCAAACCTAGATATATGATCCCATTATTTCCTGAAAAAAAAAGTATTTCTATATTTACTTAAGCTAAGACATGGCCGTTAATATACCAAAAAACGCGTATTTTAACACTGTAAAGGAAATCAAAATTAATAGGGTTTTTTTTAAAACGCGACGGTTATGGGTTCGAGTCTCACTTGAGGAAGTGAAATATTTCTTTACGCTTATATTTCTATTTTTCTTCGCTCTGGTGTCGAGACAAAGCTACCAACTTAACATAGTTTCACTGGTTATCCCTAGCGGGGTAGTCAGAGAGAACAGAGTGCGCCAAACGCTATAATAATTAATTCAACAAAGTCAAAACTTCCAATAATTAAAGGTTCAAGTATGTACATTATGAATAAATTTATAAATCAACGCCATCTTGTTTTTATTATACTAACTATTTTAAAATGTTTGACATGACAAATATTTAGTGGCGCCATCTACTTACTATATAGTAGTAGTATTAAAAGTACTATATTTGTTCAAGAGATGTCACATAATTTTTAATATTGCTATTAATAGTAAAATTTAATAAATTATATTATTATAGAAGTTAACTTTGGGTGATTAAAATTAATCTCATAATATCATTTTAATGAGCATTCTTATTTTAATATGTTTGGTTTTATAGAAATAGTCAAATTACATTGGAGCATGATAAATATTGAAATTTCGGTGTTTTTATTATCATACTATTTCGTTCTTTTATTATCATCATACAAATATAAATTTTTCAAACTATGTCAAAAACAACATTGGAACCATTCAGCCAATTCAAAAAAACGGTTGTATAAATATCTGTTTTAAGCAAGTCTAACAAAATAATTTAAGTTAATATAATTTTCTTTTATTAATGAAGAGAGAATGAGAGATTTTCAATATTTTAAATTGAAATCTCAACGAAGAGACCGAATAGTGAACCAAAAGACGTCTATTTAGTTTATCTGTGTAATATAATAAAATGTGTCTTCAGAAGAATTGGTGTTTTTTACATATAAGTATTTGGCTTGAAGCCCGCGATATATTATATTACTAAAACACTTTAGATTCGATAACTATTAGATAAATTACAAATGATGAAATCATTCAAGAAGTACACAGATCTATCTATATATATAATATTTCAAGTATTCTATATATGTCCGGTAAATCTTCGAAATCTTCATTCTTGATTTGAATGTTCTGCGTATAAGGAAAACAGCTCGAATAATGATAATAGTCAGTTGTGTTGTCCTCGTCGTCGCGATCGCTATGGCCGGCGGTGACAAGCCAGAATATTACGACGTCAATAACGCGCCGGAATTATTCGAAAAATTCGTAAGAGATTACAACAGAGAATACAAGAGCGAGGCCGACAGGAAGGAGCATTATGAGGCTTTTGTGAATTCCTTACATCAGATTAATAAATCTAACGCTGAAAGTACCAGCGCAACCTTCGGTATAAACAAGTTTGCCGACTACACACCGAGCGAGATGGCAAAAATGAGAGGTGTCATTCCAAGTGAGTTCGATCATCCTTGAGTTCTACCAATTGACACGCAATGCCATGAAAAGTGAAGAACAGAGTGTCTTAACACTAGTGGCCCTCAGCCTACCAGCAGATTCACGCTGTATCGCATGCCTATTGCTATAGATATATATATATATTATAAAAAAGTACATGTAATGTAGCGCTGTTCTTGTTAAGCAAAAATATTAAAAACAATCTGTATACATATATAATTAATAAATTTAAACTAACATGATAATAAAATTTTATTTGCTCAGAATGTAAGTACAAAGTATGCTACGTAATCAGTAAATATCAATATTTAGTGTCCATATACATTCCGCCACAAGACATGACATATTGAAAATAAGTACTTAAAGATTGTTTCAAAGTTATTATTTATTAATGTGATTTAAATTTGTTTTCAGGAAAACCGTAAACTCCAGAAAATCCCGATAAAAGATAACGACTCGTTACTGCTTTTGCTCTTCTTTACGACTTTTGTATATTTGTGTACTTTCAGTTAAGTTCTTTTGAATTAAAATATAATTCTTAACCTTATATTTTTTTTTTATTTTTGATAAATATATCATTTTCGATGTAGTGTTGATGGAGATAAATAAAAACCGGTTCGATCGACGGCAGCGGGCGCTTTCATATATATATACTAAATGACGAATACTTACTATAAAATATATAAATTCTATTAAATGTATATAAATAAATTGCAATATTGAAATATATAAATGACACATATTACATAAACTATAAATGTAAATAATATTTCCCTACATCGAAGGACATTCATTGTATAAACATATTATGACTCGCATACCTATCGCGATCACAGTATGTGAAAAATGTCACGTACCAATGATCTATTTACATTTTGTAGGTAAATTGATAAAAAAAAACTGTTTGTCTGTAAATCCTGTTAACGGATATTAATGAAAACACTGATGCAATAAATAAATACTTTTATCAATTAAATTAAAAGAAACAAAGAAAGAGTTCATTGAAATTACAATTTTTAAAAATTATATTCACATTTAACTTGCGACGTATTTGACATGTGTAATTAAATTTAAGAACCTCCAGTCTGCGTTATTCTTTTAGGGATGTGGCCCCAGAGGCAAGCGAAGCCTGACGTTGCCTTATAAAGCCTGAAAGCCTGATACCATTGTCAGTTTTTAGGTAAATAAGTTACAGCAGTAGAATAGCTAATTTTTTTATAGTTTTCTGAGAATAATGTTAGAAACGACGTTATCTATTGCCAGATATTTAGCTTGGTTTTAACTTCCTGCCAAGAGAAGTAATAAGCTAAGTGCGCCAAATAAAATGTAAGGAGCAAAACATATTTTTTAAACATTAGCTACTAAATTAATAACATGTTTTTCTTGTTACATTTGTAACTTTAGTAATATATATTATATTCGTAAGTAATTTATTAATGTTTATAGGTGCCTGATAAGCTGTCCTATCTCTTCCAGGCAACCAAGGTTGCCAGAAATAGGAAGGAGCCAATGGAGTTCGATCTGATATAATATTAAAAAAATCAGCTTCACGCTGTATCCCGCACACAGCGGCGTAGGCAGAGGGAACCTCAGAGGGAGGGTTAAGATAATGTATGAGATTACTTAAATAATTCAGATGAGAAAATAAAAAAAAATCTATAATACAAGAGTGGGTCACTAGTATATAAATTAAAAAAA
>JBAIZZ010000263.1:342329-455362 GCA_037355905.1 Heliconius aoede
CGCGATGTGAAGATGGTCTTGACGGACGGACAACAGTGATCCTATCGGGGTTCCGTTTACTGTTTTTTGAAGTACGGAGCATTAATTAGATACGAAATTTCACATAATATTAAAATAATATTTTTTACATATATCAGCTATCTTAATGTATAGTAGGTTAATTTAAAGCTGACAATTTATAAGCCTCACGAATTTTCAAATTTGCACGACCGCTTGACCAGGCAGCGCAGCGCCGCGCGCCGTGTTCGAATTTCCATAATTCAATTAAACGGCTCAAATTACTAGCAAATGTACTAGAAACGGTTATAGCTTATGATTTAATTTTGTAATATCAACTGAAACTAGGTTATACTGTACGAAATTCTATGTTTTGTTAAAAATAGTCATATTTTATAGATATTTGGTAGTTTACATTAGTATTAATAAATGCACTGAATGCACATAATATTGTTGTTAACTTATGTTTCAATAGTAAAGAATTAATATTGAACTCGAATAACTATGACGGCCTCTATATAAATATAAATCCAATCCTCTACCTTCATAATATACTCCCACTTTCTCACTGCGTATTACGTCATCCGTGATCGTCTGACACAGTCCAGAGACAAAAAGGGGGTAAAAAGTTGTGGAAGCGAAAGCCAAACGAATTTTAAATCACATGAAAAACTGCTCCAAATTGAATTTGCATAAAACGAGTAGCGTTTATAAAATAGCTTGCAATAACAATTTTTCATACTAAACTCTTTGTAAATTTTAATCTTTTTATGTGAAGCAGGTGTATTTTTTTTCGAAAATAAACTTATTAATAAAAACTGTAGTATCTTTTACTATCCTCTCATTTTATGTGTCGCGTATTTTATAATGTTTTTTAAGTAATCGAAAGATTCCAACGAGCAAGGATCGACCTGATATTTTTATTGAACCTCTTATTGAATTTTTTTCCTCATTACTTTATTGAATTTCGTATTTAGGATTTTCAGTCGTATGTTTTTCTACTCATCATAAGTGATAGAACTCCGCACTGTGCCTTACCAAAATGAGAAAATATTAATAATTCAAATAGAAAATAATTTTTCTGTATGAGAATCGAACTCATAACCATCGCGTTTATGAGTCTTTTCTTATTATCTGCCTTTATTTATGTATATTAACATAATAAATAGTAAAAAAATATTTAATGAATAAAATAATATTAAAATTTTTGTGCCACAGTTAAATACAAAATACTGCGTGGATATATTCCAAACCAACCCGCTCATTGCGTCCCAAATCCACAATATTTTGCATTTTCTGTTTTCATAGCTAGGCGCAGATTAAAACTTATTTATGTTTTTTCACTGTGAAAAAATTGTATTTCATTTTAAAGTAATCCATTAATACTAATTGTAGTGTTATATCCACACGAACCTGTTTTTAACAGCTTTCGTAGTGTTTACATAATAAATAAGACAAGTCCGCATAAAACAACCCACTATCAAATAATTTAGTTGCGTTGTAGTTCATTGGTAAATACAAAATACAACCACATCTCATATTTTTATATTTTATTTCACGAACTTGTATAGTACATATTTAATTATATGCATAATTGACTGTAAGAAATATTTTGCAAGATCGAAGCAACCTAAAGTACGTGAATATTTATTTTCCTCGTCTACAATCTGTCACTATATTTGGGAAACTGCTTAGACATTTTTAATACAAATAAATTCTGACAAGGCAGTTAAGTAACGCTGTAGTCAGTTGTGGCTTAAATTTTCAGTAAGGAAGAGGTCTTTTTTTCTACTTTTTATATGCTCGGGCTTAGAAAATTTTGAAAACAATATATATATATATATTTATATTTAACTAAAATCTTTAATCTCTTAAAAGACTGAACTACTGGATTAAAAAAAATGAGACGGAGAAATGAAAGTAAATGAAGAGAAGAGAAATGAAGTTTAAATTAAAATCGTGATTTGTTCGGGGAACAAAAAAAGTGAATATTTGATCTTAAACGCTTCGGAAGCTTTTTGCCTTTATTAACTGGACCTGTCCCTTTTGGCCCTGACTGTCTTTAAGATATCTAGTAAGTTACATTCAACTGAAACTGTTGGAAGAACGGATTTTTAATTACGAACGACTCACAAAAAAGTCTTATTTCCGAAATAATTATGGTGAATCATTTTGAATGCTTAATTAGTAGAGGTGTCGATGTATTTTAACTAATTTAACTTTACAAATAATACAATATAAGAGAAAAACTCCAATTTCAGAAAGAAAAAATTGTTAGAAGGTTCCTAAGTACATAATATTTTTTCTAATAAAATCAAGATATTAATATTGTCTTAACACTAGGTTTTTTTTGCCTACCCTGCTATATACGGGATACAGCGTGAAGCTAAAAACAATGTACAAAAGAACTTTAATTACTAATTTATTTGTTGTTGTAACTACAACAAAACAAAAAAACACGAACAAAAGAACTGAATAAATTTAATTAGCGGCGGCCACGGAGCGACATCGGAGGTATTGGTGTGTATCGACAGCTGGCGTTTCGCCAACCGACCATTCTTCAAGCTTAACGACTATTCCATTATGCTAGGTTTGCATGAATTGGACCCGCAGAACATGTATGTAGGTTAATGAGTGCTATATAAAGTTCGTAGAATTTATTTACATATTTTTAGTTTCACATTACATCCCACGTATTCCACGCAGAGTAGACTGAGAGAACCTTGGAATCGAGTGTTAAGACACTCTGTGATCGTGATACGTGATTGCTGTACACGAGAAATGTGTACAGTGTGTACACTGTATGTGTCTCTTTATTGCACTTATCAACAAAGATTGAAACATAGTCCAGAATATTGTTGGCAAAGGTGAACGTATTCTTCAGTATTAGTATTAGAACGTATTCTTCAGTATTCTTCGTATTATTCAGAGATTTCTTCCAGTCAACACTGGAAGAAATCTCTGTTAGGGAGTCTCCCTCTCCGAGTAGAAATCAAACCTACAACCGTCGCGTTTACATTCACACGTTCTACCACCAATAAAATATTATCACAATTAGAATAATTCTTCAGTTATTTTTATATTTTATAATAATAGAATATGATGTATGAGCGAAGTATAAACATATTTTGTCTACGTCATTACATTTACTATTATTATTATATCTACAGTTTTCTGTTGCGGCATTCAAATGTATATAAAACTTTAGTGCTTGAAGTAAAAAGAAACTACGCTATGTTCAGCATCTGGTATTTTCTCTTTTAGATTTTTATTTTTTATCCTCTAAAGCCTTAAACGAGGTACTTCAATGAAAATTTTAATTTATGGTCAGCGTTCTTTGAAAAACTCATTGCTTTTATATTTTAATTATATTTTACTAAGAATTTTGTGTATCAGTTTATTTTTTTCAGTATTTAAAAAAATATATAAAGGTAATAATAACTTGCCTTTAGAGAAATATTAATAAACTATTTTTTTTTATTTTTACTCTTTATTTATATGTAACAGTGTAAGCAGGGTACAAGTGTTAAGACACTCCATTTCTTATTTTTCGTTTCCATTTTGAACATTACATTGAGCTATAATTAATGTTTACACTGTTTTTTGCTTTAGTGTTAAACATATTCTATTATAAATTGTTTATTCTATCTTTCCCTCTTTACCTATATGCTGTATCCCACATGTAGAAGGATAGACAGAGGACGACTGATGCCAAGACACTACACGCCCTACTTTCCACCGATTTCTGGAGGCCTTGCGGTTTCAGCGGAGGAACTCAACGCCACGCTTTTCCCTTTTACACTGGAGCGAAGAAATAAAAATATTAATTATTTCATTTCCGAAGTCCTGTAAAATATTTTAAGATATTATTTATACTTATTATAAGAGATTTTAATCTCTTTAATTCATAGTTAATCTTAATCAGAACGATGAAAGATTATTATTGCGAAATTAAAGACTGCACTGAATTTTACTTTTCCATCGTTCCAAGTTAAAAACTATTGAAACATTATTGGCCTACTGCCAGCAGCAACGTTGTGCTTCTTTGCATTACAATCATGACATAAATGATTATATGTTACGCTTATACAAGAACTGTACAAATAAAACACAAAATGTTTTGAAATTAATTTTATTATAGATATATGTAACGCGATGGTTGGATATTAAACCCTACTCGGGGGAAAAACATAAATCATAATCTTCTCAGTTAATGGAAGATACTCGAGCGTCATAGA
This sequence comes from Heliconius aoede, assembly GCA_037355905.1. Lineage (NCBI taxonomy): Eukaryota > Metazoa > Arthropoda > Insecta > Lepidoptera > Nymphalidae > Heliconius > Heliconius aoede. The sequence continues at coordinate 346,565 of JBAIZZ010000263.1, forward strand.
CATATATTGGATTACGAAGCTTAGATAATTTTTTTTAATTCCTTTTATTCCTGCAATCTGCTCGAATGAAATCCAGTGGCATCCATATAATGGGAAGGAGTATTACATAACAGACTGTTTGATGATAAGAGAAGATCCTGGGGAGCTCTTCGCTTTATGCGCTTGAATACGCGATGGGCTTCAATACTCGTAAGTCGAAAGCAAGCTTGTTTGGGTGCCTTTCCAAGCGACGGATATACGTTTTTATTCTGGCCGATATTTCTTCTCTCACAGTAGGCACCATTAGGTCATGGTGGAGTTGGGAGTTAGTGACGAACCATGAAGCATTCGCTGTTATTCGAAGCATTTTTGATTGGAAACAATGTTCAAATTTGAATTTGCTGAAGTTCCCCAAAGTTCCACACCGTAAGACCAGACTGGTTAAGCTGATGATAAAAAGAAAAAAAATGTCGTATAGTATATATATTTTGATCGGTGGGGAGAGGCTATGTAGCGGGATATATTATATATCAATCTAAAATAAATTCTATTCAAAACTTAGATACTTACAAAACTTTAGATACAACAAATGATATCTGTAGTAAGTACTTTGATTTACTAAACTATATACGGTGTTACAAGTTTTCTCAGTTTATCTTAGAAACTGTACTTATATATTGTTGTTTTGATAGGAAATTTTATATCTTGCAGCAAACTACACTTTGCATATTATAATAAAATGTTAGTACAGCAGTTTTTTTGAACTTTGACTAACCTCACCCAGCGCGTGCGGACGCACGTTACTTAGCAACGTAGCTTCGTTCAGCTCCACCCTCCGTGCTCAGTATGTGGCGGATCCTAGTAATATAACGTAATAAGATAAGGTAAGTAAAAAGTATTTTGACTTGTGACAGATATCCAATATTCTCTGAAGCGCATCCTATGTGCAGCTGAACACTTATAGAACACAAATCAACCGAGAAAAACGAAAGAATAGAAGCGACACAAAGCAGCTCGATCGACAAGAATTTCATTGTGAAATATTTGATAAACGCGTCTCACTACTCGTAAAAAGTCAATTTTATAAAAAAATATTAATGTAAAAGATTTTAAATATCATACAAGACGTAAATTTTTTTGTAGTTTTTCATTTATCATACTAGTAATAACTAGAATCACCGACTCATTAGTAAGTACGCGGTACGCATTAGTAAGTATTTTCACTTGACGGCGCTTTGTACTCTCTTCTATACGATCCGAGTGAATATAAATCCGTTGAATTTGACAGCTTGCGTTACAATTTTCTGGTTCGTTGTGTTTTAAGCAGTTTACATTGAAAGCGCAATATTGAGTTGTGTCGTATTATTTTATTTTAAATTATGTGAAGCATGTTAATTGTTTGTCTGTTAAACAAAAAGTGTCAAATAAAGGCAATGAACAACGATTCTTTAAAATATAAAGATTAAAGTTCACTTGAATGTACCTTGAAGCCGTCCTCGCAGCATAAGGGTGTGACTGTAACTCGAGAATTAAGCAGAAACAGGGGATCGGAGTGTCATACGTCTTGTAATCTTAAGATATACCATTAGTAACTCTAGGCCCTTCTCGTCGTCGTAGCCTACAAAGGATGTTTGATTAACGATCCGTATTAATTTCGTCCGCAATCCCCGTAACAGGCCGCAGGAGCTACTCGTATGATGGACGAAGAGTTATCGTCTTCACAGAAAATACATGTTAATGTCAGTCATTCACTTGGAATTCAAACGGTCCCAACTGGCGTGCGATTGTTTGAATTGCTAGCATGTATGGTGAATATAGGTATTTATTTATATTTTATTTTAGGCATATAAAGATTTTGTTTTTTTAATGATTGACTAATCAATTCAAAATACAACAGAGTTAAAGAGAGTTAGTGTGAGTTAGTTTAGTAGTTATGTAGGTAGTAGTTATGTAGGATAGATTAAATACACAGATTTACAAAAGGATTACAAGATTACAAGATCACTTTCATTTTATCAATGCCCATAAGAATTTTTTATCAAAATTAGCATAATTTTAAATTTCTATCCTTGATGAATCCTGTATCATGAATGGATAGCTCTGACCGAATTGAGTGGAGATTCGGGCATGAAAATCATATTTCATAGACATGGGTTAGTGTCACTCGCGAATAAGCTGGGGATAATAGAGCCTCATGTTTCATACTTTACTTGAGTTAGACGTTCCTCGTCTCATTTGTAGTTTGTAGTGAAGTTTTATTATTGCATCTAATTGAAATATTTTCAATAAGTATTCATTCTTCCTTTTACATTATCTTGAGAATTATTTCATATTGAATATAACTTTAGAGAGTATTTTCTCTGCTTCCTCATATAATATTATAGTCTATTTGTCAAAATGTGTTGTTCTGCTGGAATTTATAATTTGAAATATCTATAACCTACTTTTTTTCTCACCTTCACGCTGTATCCCACACACAGCAGGATATGCAGAGGGAACCTCGGTGCTAAGACACTCTGTTCCCCATTTAATTGTCTATAACCTACTTAGGTTATAGATATCTAAATGCTTATTGAATACTTACAGTACCGAGGTACTACAACAGTATTGTTCACAAAATGTATGTGTTGTACGAATTGTAAGGATATTATAATATTTAGTTTTATATTTTAATAAGTGAAAATAAAAAAAAACCGATCAAGTACAAATCGGATTCGCCGACCAAATTTAAAATTTTATTAATTTTATAACTAGAAAGAGGAACAAAACCAAATATAATATGTATCTCTAATATGATGTTTTCCTATATTAAATATTCCATCGTAATATTTCCTTATTTACATTATTAACATTGTACCCGGTGATTGTTTCAGATGGTCGCACCTGGAGCTTGTTAGATTAAGTTGATTCAATTCAATAACCTTTCTACCAGCATCTGAGTAAGCTCAGGAGCTTCTAATACTACATATAAACTAATGTCAGGACATAAATTGTGGCAAATTTATTATTAAAGTTGAAATGCTTACTTGACCTCTTGTAATTAGAGCAATTTATGTTTATTCAGTTTTACTTACGTTCATTCGTGCATTTCATACATTCCATTCGTAGCTTAGTCCGCTATAAAATCTTTACATAAATTGTAGGTTACATATTATTCTGATATAGAAGTTATTAGTGTAAAAATGGAACAAACATCCATCCTCACAATCTCTATAATTTATAATATTTGTCGAAATAATTGATATTTAAGAGAATTTAAGCATTTAATAAACAATTGGCGAGTCATAAAATTAAAATTGCTAATTTTCTTTCCACATTAATTATATACTATATACGAGTATAATAATATTATATAAATAAATATATAATATACATAATATATGATATTTGTATATAATATATAATAATATTTGTATATATTGTATAAATATTCTAATGACAATAATATTAACTGTCTGTCTGTCTCACTGTCGATATTTAATAATATCTAACCCACGTCAATTGTGTAAATGACAAAGAATTATAAAAATATTTTTTTATTATTTTAGATATCTAAATGTAACAAAGTAGATATACAATATATATTGCGTGTACCAAGAGACATTACCCCAATTAGTAGTTTTCCACAGAACTTAGTAATCTGGGATTATCCCTAAACATTTATAGCGTTTCAAATATATTGCGACACAGCGTCGTTATCATTAAAAGTTTGTGAATTTTTCTGGTGTAATAAAAGCGATTGCTAGAACTATACGACATTCTGTATATCGATATCTCCTAGGTTTTTAGAATGTTGCAGTTACAAAATATTTCTATTCGCCCATATATAGATATTTTTTTAAAAAGAGGCTTTCTTAAGAAACATAGATTTTTTAATTTTTCTATTAGCTTCACTCCGCATCCTGCATATAGCGACCGCCACCATCACGTTCACATTTTTATCACCGGACCACGACAATTATGACAATAGAGTTATGACATTATCGTTAAGCTATAGATCTGTAAGAAGCCTAAATTTGTATTGTGTCTAAATTTATATTGCCGAGCGTCATTGAAAAAATTCAGCAAAAAAATAAATGTGCTATCAAATATGTAAACAATAAAATTTTACGTTTACAGAGAAATGAAACACTGTTTATTAATATTATTGTTTATAAATAATTAACAAAACTTCATTAAACAAATAAAGTGATTAAATATCAGAATGATAGATATTTTAAAATTGAACGTATAAAGAAGCAAAGTTCTCCACGCCTCTTTGGGCCAAACGAGATTATGGCTTTAGACGTTCCAGCTTATACATCACCTACGTAAAATTCTACGAGTGGCGTATCGCTTCGTTAACTTATCAAGATAGGTCGGACGGATTACTACGATGTACTGTAATACGAATTATACCTCTCTCTAATTGATTAAATCACTTTAAACGTTGTGTTGATAATTTATAGTTTTCTTTTTTTTTCTTTTAAACATATATTTTTTAGGTTATGAGATCGTCGTGGCGCAGTGGCATAAGGGTGTGACTGTAAACCGACGGTTGTGGGTTCGATCCCCACTCGAGGAAGTGAAACAACGCAACTAACAGCGAGATATTCAATGAATAAGTTCTCGCTGTTCTATTATAAAAATAGTTTTTTTTTTTTTATGGGAGAGGACAAGGCAAACGAGCGTTCGGGTCACCTGATGGCAAGTGATCACCGCCGCCCACGACCCCATGCAACACCAGAGGAGCCACAGATGCGTTGCCAGCCTTTAAGGTGGAGATGTAGGGCACCGGGGCCCGGCATTACCTAATGCGAAACGCAGTGTCAAGGGCCACTACTTCACGCCGATTTTAAATGCCGGGGGTGGTATTAAATCCGGTCGAGTCTGCCCATGCGTGTTGCCATTACTGGCGACGTGACTCTTCCACACGTACTTTAGTCGCCTCTTACGACACCGACAATACCAGGGTGATCCTATTCTAAGCCGGGACCACACGGCTGACTTCACCAGAGCGAAGAAATGAAAACATAAATAAATATTTTCTTTCCTCGAGTGGGAATCGAACCCGCAACCAGTCGATTGTGCAGCACAATTTGTACCACTGCGCCACGACCAGCCTCAGAGTTAATTTTATTATTGTTTCAAAATATAAACAGTTACATAAATGTATTCACGTACAACACGCGGCGGTATCCGTGATACAGCCACACCCATTTTATTGTAACCTGCCAGCAAATACTATAAAGTAATGAAAATAAACCAGCAAAACTTTCCTGGCAGTCTATCTTACAAAAGTATGAATATAAAATGTATGTTGTTATAGTTGTATAACTAACCTGAACTATAAAAATATTTATTAAATATGTTTGTGAAATTATTTTCAGTTTGGGGGGTGAATTATAAAAATGTTTATCCCTAAAAATGAAAAATTTTCAAAAACCCTTCTTAGTGGATGTCATCTCCTTTTATATATAGACACAACACAAACGGATTGTATTGACTACTAATACTTATATGTATATAGCAAAGATGGTCCATCCTAGATTTGAATGTATTGTGAAATAGTTTATCTACTAAAATTGTAGATTATAAATTGTATAAAATTTAACAATCCGTTTTTTAAGACCGTAAGTATTTTTTTATATATTTGAAGCAAAGATTTATGACGATACGATAAATTAGATTATACATATTATAAAAAAAAAATATTTGTGTTAAAAATATATGTATAATCCTTTACTTAGTTATAATAATACAAGATATTGTAAGCTTAGTTTTAATGACGACAATGAGACTTGTCAGATAGAATTGGGCTGTAATTATATATAAGTGGTATTATTATCTTGAAGCTAAATTATACTATGAATTGTATTCTGTTGAATTTCTTAATGGAAATCTTAATTAACCCTCTTTTTGTTCATTATGTTATTGTTATATTGAACTAAATTTTACTAAAGTTGTATAACTTTTTGTTTCAGCTGCACGCTGTAACCCGCACACAGCAGGGTAGGCAGAGAGAATCTAGTGTTAAGAAACTTCGTTCCCTATTTTAATCCGAATTCTGGAGGCATTGCGTGTTAAGTGGCGGAATTCAACCAAATCGAAGAAATAAAAAATATACATTTAAATACTTCATATCCTCGCGTGGGGATCGAACCCACACAACCTATCGCGTTTACAGTCACACACACAGTTTCTTAGATAAAGTTAAAAAAGTGAATAAATCACTAAGTTGCATATTTTTTTGAACACGACGTGAAAGCTCTATGTCAGATGTATCAAATTTAAAAAATATGTATATTTGTATAAATAAAACCCCATGTGAATTCTCACAGCTGCCGCCTCCGACCTAATTACACTTTAAAAGTAGCTAAATTTTATGTTGAAAAACAACGTGGATGTTACGTAGCTTATTTAATGTTCTCTAAACTTTATTCGCGTAAAAACAAATGACTAGATTAATCCAAATCTTTACAATATTTATTCACATTTATTCGTTATGATATGACTACAACCGTACATACTTATAAATCGTAAAATTATTTTGTTATATGAAATTCAATTGAGGAAAAGACATTTAGTTTCTATTATGAAGGTCAAAAACTGTAATTTGAACTGCTGGATTTTTGGTTAGCCTTCTGCTTCAAAGAACAATTTTTTTACTTGGCTTTATCAAGTTTCGCTTGCCGTCAGTCATTTTAACTGACAGATGCCAGTTCCCAGATAGGGTCTGGTTTGAGGTTTTCGTTTCAATTTAGAATACAACTAAAAATATTGAATTCTACGAAAGTGCCAACATGTTTTCTCTTCAAATACTTTTTTATGGATTTTTTTATAAAACACATGCCTACCCTGCTAGAAGCTAATAAAATGATCAATAGGTAAACGAAGCCATTTTGAGATACTTATCTCAATATTATCTTTAAAATAAATGAAAATCGATTACCGGAGAGACATAAAACAACATTCTATTTACATTTTCCGCACGATGCAGATAAACAATGCAAGAATTAAATTAGAGATTCCAGTTAATTATACAAGTTCTTGTATTTTACTTTAATATACACATATCTATTCACGATACGAATTTGTAAATTTAGTAAAATGTTCTTATGATATAAGTTAAACAAAATACTTATAAACATAATAATTACTCAGTCTCTACTCAATTAATTTAAACATGTTTTTTTCGTTTCTTCGCTCTGCTCAACATGCAATGTCTTCAGAATTTGGCGGAAAGTGGGGAACGATGGAGTGTCTTAACACGAAGTTCCCTCTGCCTACCCTGTTGTGTGCGGGATACAGCATGAAGCTGATTTTTTATTTTTTTTACCTAAGATAAGAAGAACAGCGATATATCATTACAAGTTACCAGACGCGTGGATATAAAAATATATTATAATGATGTAAAAATTTAATCATAGTAAAAGACTATACTGTAGTAATACTACGCTTTTAGAAATTCTCGGTTCATCACCGGGGATGTCTCGCATGGGTGATGCGAAGGGTTATGATGGAAGCTTTAGATAGCAAATGGGGGTCTTTATTACTTTAAAGCCGGTGTCACGACTAAACAACACAAATTGTGCGTATGTTATCACCGTTATATTTATCCGAGATTTTGAAGCTCGTGTTCATGCAAGCGAACGTGAGTTTCAAGATCACTTTGTACCAATAAATCCACATCAAAATTGTCGAACCCACAACCACTACGTTTAAAGGAAGACGATATTTGCCCCTCGACGGGCAATGTAATATACAACAACTTATGTAAGAAAATTCTCAACTTGGTTAAATATTTATGAAAGGTCTAATAAATAAAGCAAAGCAAAATTAACATTTTTCTGGAATTTATGTGTCATTCATATATTGTCAATCTTTACCAATATTTTCTCTTTTATAAAACTAACTGGACCATCGAATGTTTTCTTAAACTTCACCCGGAAACTGTATAAGGATATGTAAAGATGAGATGCAAGCAGCTCCTGGAGCTACGATGTATCATGAAGTAGGAAGTCAAGGAGGCGGTCGGTGGTTCTCTTCGCATATGTGATTTGAATGTTCTGACTTTTATGTGAGAACTTTTTTTAACTCCGTTTGGATATTAGTAAACACTAATGTATTGTTTTCAGATTTGCACTATATCCCCCACTTGGCAGGGTAGACAGAATTAACCTAGTGTTAAGACACTCATTCTCCACTTACCATCGAGACATTACGTTAAGTGGCCAGAGTGAAAAAAATAAAACATAAATATTCATTATTTCGACAAGCTGAATATATTGTTTTCCGTTTTGTAAAAGTGAAATCAAAATATGTGATATAATACTTGTAATTCTGGAAATCATTTCCTATGTAAATATATTGCATTGTCAATGACTATAATGTATACTTTCATATTTTTCATTTGTTAAGTAGCCTCGTTTACTTTAAATGTGTTTATTTTAAAACCATATAATATTATGCATTTAAATGAAAGCCAAGTTAAACAACCATTTTAATTTCAAAGCAATTTTTACCTTCACATTAATTAACCATCCATATTCAATTGCTGATAAATAAAAAAATATTAATAATTACAGAAAATCGTTTAATTAATTAAAACTATGATTACAAAATCTAATTATAAATATATTTAAAAGAGAACTTTATACTTTACAGTCCTATAAAGTGTAATATACAAAATAGGTCAAATACGAAATTCTGCGCCCCAATTTTGAAGAATGTGTGTCGAAAGTAAAAGGTATACGAGTAGTTCTTTCAGGAAATGAGCCCTTCGTTCCCATTACTGATATCGGGTATTAGCGATTTACGTGGAAACTAGAGTCCGTATTTATAAAGTTGATAGCGTTCAAGTCTCAGATCGATCTTGAGATGCCGTTTTCATTCATAAATGACATATCTATGTGTTATCGAGGCATTGTTTGTTGAGTAGCGGAACTCAGTGCCGCGTTTTACCTCGTAACAAGAGCGACTAAATAAAATATTAAATATGCTGTCGTTGTACAGTGGCACAAGAATGTGGGTTCGATACCCAGTCAGAGAAATTAATTCTTATTTCTTAATATTTTTATAACTTCAATAAAAATTAAATAATTATTTATTTAGGCAATATAATAACTCAGGTATTTGTAATATAGTACTGTTATCCAGTAACATATAAGCTTGGACAATATTATATCTGTATGATGTAATTCAATCTCTTAGTAGAGTATTAATCTATGTCGATTTGCACTAGACTGGACGGAATATAAGCAATAAATTTTGTATATAGATATTTAGATTTCTATGTAAATTGCGTTGTTAGTATTATTTTTTACATTTTTGTGACTATATTTTTAAATTATTCGAATTAATTCGAATTCACAGAAACAAAAAAAAGTAAATTCTATACCACTGCAAACATTGTAACTACAACTATTAAAAACCATTTTTTTTATATAAGGTACATAGATAATATTAGATGAGATATAATTGATAGAAAACAACATAATTTATAGATAAGGACAACGTCTATAGCTGGAACCCTAATAACAGAAAATATATACTTAATTGTGTTTGTTTCAGTCAAATTACTTAACGCAGGTAGAATGGTCTGTCGTAAGACGTCATTACCTCGTTCATAGAACGACCTCTCGTAACGACTAGCAGTTATTGATGCCGTTACGGTGAATGAGCGTTGTTAAAATATGTTAAATATAATAAAAAAAATAATAATTAATGACATCCAGTGGGTTCCCTTTTTTGTACAATAAGATGATGTCTGATGTTTACCATTGCTTTGGGCTAAGTATCAGATTGAATAGTAGAGTGAGATGAGGTACCAGGATAGTAGCACCCACTTTAAGAGCCTCATTGGTTATACCATCAGGCCCTGGACTTCTCTCCGATTTTAAGGATTTAATGTTATCGTGAACTTCTTTCTCACTGATTAGTTCAATCGGTATATTGTATGTCATCTCCCGTTGTATTTTTTCTTCCACTAGTTCATCATCAATTACTGTAACTGATACTTTGACAGATATCCTTATTTATTAAAAAATATTATTGTTCTTTTATTTTTGTCGTATATGCCACTAATTTTATCAAATTGTCACGTTATATCACTATTAACAGTTTGTATAAGTTTTTACGTTAATCAACAACATATTTACACCACTTTTGAATTCAAAAGTCAGTACATAAAAACTACTTTGTTGTTACGACCACAACTGGAACCAGTTTCCCAGAATAGGCTTAACACATTTAAATGCTGTAGTAGTTTTCACTGTTGGATTCTGGACAGAGTCCGTTAACGTATATGGTTTTTTTTAATACAATCGGTTCATTAATAAAAAAAGTTATATAAATTTAAAATACTTAGTTCGGCAAATTTGCTAATTGCTGTAACAGTTATTTTATATAACTCAATTGACCGAGCTCTTTAGTTTTCAATTTGTATATTGGTAAAAACACCGACATTTCAAGATTTAGGATTGAGGCCTGAGTTTATGCGGAAAAAATTACGCTTGCTTTGCACGTATAGGTACTTTCCACGCTTAACTACTTAAATACAATTTGGCGAGCAAAATCAAATAAATTCCCAAAAGACTTAAATTAGCTAATGAGGCCGTCGTCGCGCAGTGGCTAGTGCCACTGACATGTGACTTTAAATACGACAATTGTGGGTTTAGTTTCCACATAGAGAAATTAATTACAAGTTATTAATATTTAGAGGCCAGTCGTGGCGCAGGACCGACTGGATGTAGGTTCGTCAACTTTATTCCCCGCATAATCTTGAAATTGGTACCATAACCCTCTGTGAGCGACTTCTCTTACTTGCGCTTGATGTGTTTTTTCTTAAATACATTTAAATAAACATTTGTATATTTTAAGCGGGCGTAGCCGCACGGGCCCGCTAGTACATCACATGTTTGTATATAAATAAGACTTCTTGTATCTGTTAATAACATCTGTATTTATATTATATTTACTCTTAAAATATTAACCCATAACCACAAATCAAATACGTCCTACATCATATATTATTATAAGTTTTATAAATAACATTTTCTTGCTTATTCTTTTAACTATTATAGAAGATATCAATTTAAAATTAATTCGCATGTTTTTAACCCAAAAGTAGGATTACATTGGATTTTGTATATAAAGGATATTTCAGACTGGGTTCACAAACCCTACGTATAAACAGATTAATCTCAAGAAAGAATGGAACAACTTGCGAAAAACATTCGAGAACAATTCCATTATCTTTATTTTCGGTGATCGTTTTAGGTGGTGTGTTACATAAACGCTTTTGTATAGATAACTGTATTGTATGTTACTGTTTTCTCATTTATTCTCCGTTCTCCACTTTCAGCCGAATGTTCGAGACATTATAATAATCTTACACCGTTTATAGCCAGAAGCTTGTACTCTACGTCACAATGGAAGTATCCCCATCCTATAAGTGAAACAAACTACCCTCTTTCTTTATCTTGTTTTATTCATCCTCGAAAACATCTGGGACTGGCATGACAGCTGAAATGTTAAATTTTCTTAATTTAATTTTTAATATACTAGAGTATATACAAACGAAATAGAATTACTTAGTGTTATTTTATATAAGTTTTTGTAACTATCGTGGGATCCCCAATCCGGTAACGTTATATTTATTTTAACGTTATAGTTATTTTTATTTTCTAATTTATTTAAATGAAATGGGGAGACGTAAGCGTCTACTACCCAGAACTAGAATGCTACCAGATGAAGATGATAGGATATTTGTGAAGATGAAGAAATAACTATAATAATGAATATATCATTGCATTAAAATTTACTCAACTAAAGTAAGAAGCTTTTAATTTAATTTTAGAGCATATAACAATCATATGAATCTGTATATTATAATATAAATTTTCTTATTTATTTAAAACAAACCATAATCTCTCGTTAAAATGTACCATTTTGCTGAAGAAGTGAACTGAGAGAAGTAACGAGTTTAAGTAAAGTAAATGACTTGACTTTTAACTTCGCTAACTTTGCTTTTATGGAGAAAGCGCCGATACGGAATTGGCTCGTGGCTTACTTTAAATTGACGGGAAAGTAAAAATAATAGTCTGCCTTGACATTCTTAAGTGGACTTAAAAGTATCCTTTTTGAAGTTTTCATTTTTTATTTCTAATAATGTTTACTGTACAAAAATATTATATACCTTTAAATTACATACCGTACATATGTAGGATTTCTAGGCGTTTCTATGTTGTTTATGTTACAATAAACTAATAGGAAAATTGATATAATTATATGTCCATACGAAAACGACACCACAGACCTTTTTGATTTTAAATATATATTATATTTATGAATAGTGGCTATTAAAGGGTTAGTATTTTCCCTGTTGTTTATTGATGTCAATATGGAGAGACAGAAAGAGAGAGTCTGTTAGAATAGTGACGTTAACAATTTTCCTATTTGTTACCCATTTCAGCGCCTCCTCTATCGCGTACAGCTTCGTTTGATAGAGTATGCCGCTAGGGTGAAGGTGGAACTTCTTAATAGTATAGCTGTCATCAGGACTGTACGCGACAAAGACTGCACCCACTTAGTAAGTAAGTTGATATTTTTTGATTAACTGTTTCTATATATTTAACTTATTTTATTTTCAAAAACCAAATTTTTGTTTTAAAATATTACCCGAATTTAACGTAAAATGGAGCTAATTATCTAATTCCTTCTCTTTCATCTCTTCCAATGCAATTTTACTTTGAAAAGATTCTCCAAAAAACAAAATTGGTAATACTGAATAGCTGGAAAAGGCGGCAAATGGCCCATTTCCTCAACGAATTATGTCTTACTCTTCAACGACACACTTACCGGTTTATTGATTTACAAAAACAGAAAAATGAAGTTCTTATTTCTTAAATTCCTTTAAGCACTATATTGAACATACTAAGTAACAAGTTGGTATGAATAGTAGTATATGAACACATACTAAGTACATTTCGAAAAAAAATTACAGTTATTACTCTTTTAATTAGGATTTGTTGAAGAATAGATATCTTCTATTAATAGGTGATTTTTTTATATATGTTTCGATTATAAAACTATTTAAATGGTGTAATCAGCTTCATGCTATATCCCGTAAACAGCAGGGTAGGCAGAGGAAACCTCGGTGTTAAGACACTCCGTTACCCACTTTGTGCCGAATTCTGGAGGCATTGAGTGTTCAGTGGCAGAACTCAACGCCGAGCTTTGCCTCGACACCAGAGCGAAGAAAATGGAAATATAAACGTAAATAAATATTTCAACCGTCGCGTTACAGTCACACCCTTATGCCACTGAGCCACGACGGCCTCATTTAAATGGTGCAGATGTTTAATAATATATTTGTCCAAAATTTTAACTATTGGGTTTTTTATTATTATTTTAAACGCACGACTAACCTCTATAATAATAACTTGAAAATAAATCTTGAAACCATGGGTTTCAGATTTGTTTTATCAAGCCTTTGAATTAGATCGTAGAGACGGCCGACGGCAGTAAGAAGGATTGAAAATAGGAATGCTTTTATTTTCATTGCTTTCAAGTATAAATTTATATTTCTGTGATCACTTATTTACAAGGTAAATGAAATATGAAGATATAAAAAGACAAAAAAAAAGAAGAATTGTATCGGATGAACGTAGGTCGTAAATTTCTAAAACATAGAATTTATGCGAATGCGTTAAAAGTGACTTACAAAAACTCATTTTCATTTCTATTCTATAAATAACACTTCAGTATAAAATCTGGTACAATCGTTTTATTATTTTTAGGTTTGCCATAACGCCGTGACCTTACGACACAGCACAGTGAAAAACAATTAAATTAAATGTTCACGGGTAAATAAGACCACTATATTTCTAAAACTAGTGACGTATCACTATTTCTAACGATACGAGTGAATATAGTTAGAAATAACTTATCAGTATAGATGTCCTACATTTGTGTCCCTTTAGATAATGTACTTGAAAATACACGAATTTACACGAAACATATGTTACATAATGTGTGCCACATATATTCAACTAAGCAAGTAAAGCAAACGAGCACATTTTCCGACAATGAGTATCGGCGACCAAGTTTAAGTAACTTCGTAGTTAATTTCACAGCCTCGTAGGGTCGCGATTTGTAATTTTAACCAATTTTTTGAAGTAAAACATCAAATTATCGAAGAAATCTTATTAGCTTCACGCTGTATCCCGCACACAGCAGTAGGCAGAACTTAGTGTTAAGAAACTCCGTTCCCCACTTTCTGCTGATTTCTTGAGGTACTGCGTGTTGAGTGGCAGAACTCAAGAAAACTTATAACCGTGTTAAAAAAACTTCACACTACATCGTTATTTGTGCTGTCACCTTGGATCGTCAAGGCGCCGTTAATTTTATCGAGCGATTATTACAAGCTTTTATTTACTTTCATCTGTCCCGTTGTCTGTCTGTAATCAAATCTTGCAAGTTAAATTTTATTCACTTCCCGATTTCCGATTGAGCTGAAATTTTGCATGCATGTGTAAATTGGATAACTATGTGATATTATTATAACATAGCAGCAATGAAAAAAAACTGTAAATTACAAAAATTATGAACACAAAGAAATAGCTTGGATATAAGTTACTTCAAGAAATTGCAACAACCCTATGACAGAACGAGATGCGCCCAACAATGCAGACTCGCTCGTTAATTAGCAAGGAAATGCCGCGCTGGAGCCAAATTGTTCCTTTGAAGTGGAAACTTTAGTTCTAAGAATTAGGGAAAAGTGATCGACCAAACGAGGTACGAGCAATGAGCGTGGAAGTATATCACAACGTTGTGATATATTTCGATAGTTTTCGTTTTATATTTTTGAATTATTAAAGTGAACTTCTTTTATGGAAAAGACAAGGCAATCGAGCGTACGGGTCACTACATGGTAAATTATCACCCGTGTAACATCAGAGGAACTACAAATGTGTGGCCAGCCTTAATGGTGGAGATAGATGCGCTTTTTGACCTTCAAAATGCCAGCTTATGCTATCAAAAATATATTTAAAAAAGTTTTGTCCTTTTTCAGCTTCACACTATACTCGTATATATCTTCCATCCCGCTATCAGTATAAACTCGTAGCTGGTTAGGTAGAGGGAAACCAAGTATTAAGATATTCCGAGCCAGTTAAGGAGTATTCAACACCACACTTTGTCCACCACAGATTTCAACTGCAAATAATTAAATAGAATCATTCCCCCGAGTGGACATCAAACCCACGAATTTCGCTCGGTAGCCTCCATTAAGTATAGAAAAAGAGATAGATCGAATAGATACATTATGATAAGCAAGTGACGAACTAAGTAAGTGAAATTCAGACGCATGACTATATTTTGTATACAGAAACAGGTGAACGTGCTAGAACTAGTCAGAAGCTTGAAACTTTATTTTACAGTACAATACAATGCGCACCGGTGAAGTTCTTCAATATTTGTTACCACGTGATCCAATAAGTTTTGCCTTCAATACACTATATTCTTCGCCTCACATTTCTTTTTAGCTTCACGCTGTATCCCGCACACAGCAGGGTAGGCAGAGGGAACCACGGTGTTAAGACACTCCGTTCCCCATTTTCTGCCCAATTCTGGAGGTATTGCGTGTCAACGCCGCGCTTTGCCTGTCGACACCAGAGCGAGGAAAAATGGAAATATAAACGTAAATAAATATTTCACTTCCTCGAGTGGGAATCGAACTCACAACCATCGCGTTTACACGCGACACCCTTATGCCTGCTGCTGCGCCTGCGCCACGACACGACAGTCAATGCCACAGGGGTTACTTTTTCAAGAAAAAGTATAATTTCTAACTTTACGCTATAGTATAGGGTAGGCAGAGAATATCAAGACACATTAAGACACATCATTTCCCACTTTCTGCCTAGCGGCAGAACTCAACTCCGCACTTTTGCTTTGATACGAACGAAGAAATGTAAAGAAGAAGAATATTTAAAGAAATAATCATTCTTTGCTCAGAGTGGAAATCGAACCCACAAGCGTCGTTTTATAGTTAAAATCTTGTTCCACTTATTTGATTTTCTTTAAATATCTCGTACATATACGAGGTGTACGTGTCAGAATAACGTTATATTTTAACGTGAAATAACCGTTAAAGTACTTTCATTGCATAACAAGCCGTTGAGTTCTCTCTCATATAAATTTTCTCTAATGTCAAGACGAGGTATGAATGTATTTACGAGTGTCATTTTATCGGCAAATATATAACTTTTTCGACATCGTATTTGATTTATGAATACTCCGATTACCGATTCAATTCAACGCAGGTCTATCATACGATAGATTTTATCAGAATTCGGTTTTTATTTCAAAGCGTTAGCAGTAAAATTTATATACAAACCGATTATTTCGAAGAAATTGCGCTATCTATATTGTTGCAAACAATATTTTCCGAATTATATCTTCACAAGTACAGTAAATGCTGTACGTAAGTGTATTCAAATATATGTAATCTTCGGTATCGCTTCGTATATTAGATATGCTATATATGTATATGATGCGAGGCCGTCGTGGCGCAACGGCACCAGGATGTGACTGTAACGCGACGGTTGTGGGTTCGATCCCCACTCGAAAAGGTGAAATATTTATTTACGTTTATATTACCATTTCTTCGCTCTGGTGTTCAGGCAAAGGGCGACGTTGAGTTCTGCCGGCAACGGAACTCCGTTTCCCAGTTTCTGCCGAATTCTGTAGGCATTGCGTGTTGAGTGGCAGAGCTCTACACCGCCCTTTGCCTCGATTCGAGGGAACCTAATGTTAAGACACTTCCTACTACTAGGTTCCCTCTGCCTACCCTACTGTGTGCGGGATACAGCGTGAAGCAGTATATCAGATATAGGTCAGCTAGCTCTATTCTATTGGAAACAGTTGAATTCACTTTAAATTATCATATTCATTCGGTTTACCTACCAATTGTGCCTCTGTGTACTTTACAATTTGAATAGATATGACGCTGTTGAAGCCACTTCTGTATTTTGCTGACTGAAATAACATGCTACGTTATTTTATAATGTCATATTTTTCTGGAATGCCGCCATATATTATTAAAATACTTTTACTAACTACCCAGAAAAGCTATCCTTTACGATTTAAACTAAGGGATTCAAAGTTTCTTACAATAGAAAAATATTTTACATCTTAAAATAAATCAAGGACTTTTATTTTCAGTGTATTTCTAAATATTTCTAATGCTCCATGACAAAGTAATATAATTAATATCATACAAATTCAGTAAAATTTGTCATAAACTAACAAATAGAATATTAGGTTTCTTCTAATTATATACAATGCTGTTGATCGCTTTGCGTTCTGACATCGCGCTTACCGAGCCTTTAAACAAAAATAAATTTCATCTTATTTATTTATGATAGTAAGAAGATTAACTCAATTCTTTAGAACTTACATAAATATATTATTCCAATGGTTACATAAAGTGGGGAACGGAGTGTCTTAATACCGAGGTTCCCTCTGCCTACCTACCTGCCTGCTGTGTGCGGAATTCGGCAGACTTTACAGCGGAGCTTTCAAAATGTAACACAAATTTTTTTGTAAGTCATTATAATTGAAAATGAATTGCCGCCGCCGCCCTCATATTTCTTTTGGTATTTAAAATGGTAATATACACATTTGAATCTTAGATACTGAGAACTTTGTTTGACCAATTTTCATCTACTATGGATTGAAAATTTTATGTTGGTGTTAGCAGTTTGCCCTTGGTTAGGCCAAGCCATAAGCATTATACATCAGAGAACTAAAAGGTAAACCTTTTCTGACGCCTGGGAGGTACATTGACCGATCTACCGGTCAGCAACATTTACATATGAAATGAAATAATTTTTCAAGATTTCAATTGCTGTTAAATTTGAAATCCAGAAAATATTTCAAAATATTTTAAATATACCAAGGATTATTTATCACTTAAAATTGTAAAACAAAGTATACATAAACTGAAATATACATAATCCTGAAACCTTGTATGTATAGTTTAGTCAGACAGTAAAAAAAGACTATAATTTATATCTTTTATAATTAATAATATAAAATTATACTCACATATTAAAGAATTATTAAAGAATTTAGAATACGTACAGCTATTCAATACTTTTACAATGTTAGGAACCGAGTTCACAATCAAGTTCAAAAGAGAATCTAGAGTCATAATAATAAAAATATTTTGTCAGGAAAATGAATGCAAAAACGTTCACTTCATTTAAATGCAAAGGCGTACACAATTCCCATTGCAATTTAAATTTAAAAAGGCTTATTTTCGTGATTACTGTAATTTACATTACAAATATACAGTGCAGTGGTCTTTACGACCTATTAGTGTTTTATATTTTCTTTTAATATTTTAGAGGTGTAACAAACTAATTTATAATATGTTATATCACATATTATTCGTATATTTTTCATGGGCTGTTGGTGGACCTTGTTATAATATATTTGTGTAGATATTTCGTGGTCGTTACGACTCACTTATATGTATTAAACAATTCAGTGAAGCCAATAAATTTCATAAAATTATTTATTATAAAAAAAAACAACAAAACTAGATCCTCCGACGTTTATACATAATAATTATATTTAAGGACATCTTGCAAAAGAATACCTAATTTGAAGGCTTACCTACTTTCAATAGAAAATCACCAAGCCGCGTTAGCTATTAACGGGAGCGGATAGCGTAGAATTCCGCATTGCCATCTTATTGTTGCTGTGGCCTCGTTTGGATGCAAATATTTTATATATCTCGAGCGAGCCGTGCTTTGAATTAGTGCTCATCTATTATATTTTACTTTTGAACAGTTTGATTTGTCATTAAATATTTATAATAACTGTGTTCTTGAGATATAATCAACTTGTTACAATTCGCACATAAGAAAAAGCAATAAAATATTCACAGACTTCCAGGCGAATTCCGCCCTCAACAATTTTATATAATTTTTAGCTCTTTATACACACAACAATATAATTTTAATTTTTTTCCATCCATCTACGGCTTTGAAATGGGAAATAAAATCGATTCAGTTGTTAGATTAAAGTTTCATTTCATTTTTACGATTTTTATATGGCTCGCCGCTGCTGTCGTACTGAAAGCTCACTTTTACATGACGTCACCGAATGAATGGAATGAGTAGAGTGGTAACGCAGAAGTGATAATTTTAAAAACGTGTGACATGTGTTCCATATATTTGTAATATGTAGCCAAAAGTTTAAGATAACCTATACTATACACGATTCTTTATTCCTCAATATCTATTATTACATACACCTTTAAACACCGTAAGTAAAAATTATATATATAATATTTACTTACGGTGAACAGACGATATATCTTGTACCTCGATATTATATTAGACATATAATCATAGTGGGTACTCTCGTTACGATATTACCTAAAGGTGCACCTGAGTCATTTAGCAATATCATATTTTGTAAACTGAAAATTGTGAAAATAGAACTAAGCGATTCTGTATTTATTTTGTGTTAAAAAACAGCTTCACGCTGTATCTCACATACAGCAGGGTAGGCAGAGGGAATCTAGTGTTAAGACACTCCGTTCGCCACTTTCTGTCGAATTCTCGAGGCATTGCGTGTTGTGTGGCAGAACCCGCACGCCGCACTTTTTGTCGAAACCAGAGCGAAGAAATGGAAATACAAATTAAAATAAATATTTCATCTCCTCGAGTGGGAATCGAACCCACAACTTTTCAGTTTTAGAGGCACATTATGTCCCTGCGCCTTGACTGGCCTCAATTGTATAAATATTGTAAATAAAAACTGTTATTACAACAAAGTGTGACTGGAAACGCGTATATATATAATATTTTCATATTAGTATTTCATTTCTTTGCTCTGGTAGCCAGAATTTACAAATCATTATAAATTTAGTACGTCATGATTTTTTGTATTCCCCAAATCTCTTTCTCGTAGTGTAATTAAAATTTACTTTTATAGTATAACTTGAGCATAACTTGAACATTGCTTTTGTAAGATTATTCGCTGTATTTATAAATAATAATAGCTTTTCATTTCCAGTACAACCGAGTTGTTTTTTAGGATTCCGTACTTCAAATAAAATTGGGACCATTATAACATAATTTTATTGTCCGTTTGTCCGTTTACCGTATGATATGATATGATATGAAAGCTAAGCGAAAAATACGAACGTTTATGCATCATATTAGCTGGATTTTGTATGTACCCCGACAACGAAACCTTTAGGGTACTTTCCGTGGACCAACAGCTGTGAAATGTGACATGAAATTACTTACAGTACAAATAATGGAAAAAAAACTGGAAGAGTAAAAATTTAAATTCATACAAAATGACTGCAAACTTTAGTTTATCAACTTTCATAAATTGTACTTCCCGTCGATATACAATTCTAAAACTGGTACGGAACCCTCGGTGGGCTAGTCTGACTTGGTTTTTTCAATTATTCAAGCATGTGGTCAAGAAAATATACAACACTAAACATACAAGCCTTCTTCAAACAGGGAATATTAATCTAAAGAGAAAATATCTATAGAAAAATTATTTACAATCTTTGTTTGTCGCACAAGGTGTACAAAAAATAAAGAGGAGAAAGACCGAATGCTTAAAAATGAAATAACAAAGAATGTTAAAGAAACAGCAAAATTTTGCTGTGTTTGTTAAATCCTGCGCCGATTTTCAATATCAATTGTGTGGAAGAAAGTCTCACAATTAGACTGCGACACCAGAGGGCCGTAGACCGTCCCTCGTCAGCCTTCTCTGGATTTAATTTGGTTGTATTTTTTCTTTAAGCTTTTCATTTTCTTTTAATTCCGATAGGAGCGTAGCGACTGAGTGTGATATAAAGTGAAATTAAAATTCAGCTATCTAATGCAGAGTCACGAACAGTCTACTTTAAAGGAACAATGAAAATTAAGTCATTTATGAGGCCAATCCAAGCGTTCGACAGCGCGACGCGACAGAATTTCGGGTCGATTCCCACTCGAGGAAGTGAAATATTTAATATTTTCATTAATTACGATACATGTATGTTTTCAATATTTTAAATATTGACACATGCCTAATAAATTACAGCCTGTAGATACACATTAGACAAGTTGTTGGAAGCATTTTTGACACAAACATATTTCATAATATATAATTGTGAAGCTCGCATGTAACAGTTAATTATAAGTTTCAGTCTCAGCGAAACACGGTGCGGCCCTCGCAATTAACGGCGTCGCATAATATTTATGAAATGTTAATCGCTCTTAAATATATCTAGAGTTTTATTAAAAAAAAGATATAGCATCTTGTTTCTTGTATATTTTGAAGTTAATTGACTAAAACTGCCAATATTTTAAAATTAATAATCTGAAAACAAATACAAATTAACATTTTCTTCTCCAAAAACGTTTTGAATTAAAATCACATTTCTGATGTTATATTTATATAGTTCATATAGTTTTAAGGAACTGTATGTAATCTACTAAAAGTAAACCATTATTTTAGGTTAAAATTAGTTCTCTTACCGTTTTCCAAACTTATGGGTAACTTTTACAATACGCTCTCTGTATTGTGAAAGACAAATGAGATAAATGTTTTAAATTATCCTTAATAGAAATCAAACGGAAACATTCTTTTGAGAAGCCGCCAGTCTGGAGGCACGCCAGGCGCTCGGTGTGGTGACTTTCTTTCTTCTTTCTTATAAACACAACGCATTCAATGTACAACATTTGGAACGTCCTGACGGAACTACAGATCATTTGTATCGGGAATACAAATAACATGATCCAAGGCGACGACTAAGTTATTTGTAATCCTATAGAGAGTATCTTTTTATGTCTTTTTCTTTATTTTATCTTTAAAGACAATGCAAGTAATTATTGATACTTTAATATATTTCACGAAAATACATTATATAAAAAATATTATATTTTATAATGAAAGAAGAGGACTGTAACCGACAGTTGTGGGTTCGAACCCTACTCGAGGAATTGAAATATTTATTTGCGTTTATATTTCCATTTCTTCGCTCTGGTGTCGAGGCAAAGCGCAGCGTTGCGTACTGCCACTAAACACTCAATACCTCCAGAATTCGGCAGAAATTGGGGAACGGAGTAACACTAACACTAGGTTCCCTATGCCTACCCTGCTGTGTGCGGGATACAGCGTGAAGCTGATTTGATATAATTTATATAGCAGCTTTATATTAAACGACTGTAAAATATTTTAAATCATGATATTATTTGTATAAAATAATAATATTTAAAAATGATCTCGATATAGAGATTAACTTGACTCACGTTGAGAAGATAAATCAGGACAGGCAATGAAGCGGAATCAATAAAAAAACTGGAAGCTGGTATATAACGCTGGTATATATGATATATTACAAGTATTATAGTACAAGATTCGAAATTGGGTCCGTTAAATTGTTTTCATCTAACTGCATTAGCCAATTATGATTTAATTTTTTTATCATTTGTATATTCATTAGATATACATATAAGTATAATGAATCTCCCTGTTCAATAATCTGTAGTATCGATTTTTCATTCGCCGATTTTGCATATTCATGCGGGCTCTGTCAACTTCGGTGACGTTCGGTAATAGCTTGCTGCGAGATTTCGCTCCGAGACAAATAAAATAGCTGATTTACCACGTTTGGCCTACTTGCAATTATATATTATTTTTTAACACAAAATGTCTTATTGCGACTTGTTTATAAGAGACACAGTGTCGCGGAGGCGCAAGTTGAGTTCTGCCACTCAACACGCAATGCCTCCAGAATTCGGGACAAAGTGGGGAACGGAGTGTCTTAACACCGAGGTTTCCTCTGCCTACTCTGCTGAGTGCAGTGAAACAGTACAGTGTGAAAAATAATATGTTATTTAAATAAATAAGTATAATATTAATTGATATTCAACAGATACTTAACTACTTATTTAAAGTGAGGTTTAAAGGCTTAAAATAAAATACAACACGTTCATATTATAATTTATTTCCGCATCACATTTAATTTAATGAATAAAATAATAAGAGGGCGGATGTATTATACATTAAAAATGAATAAATGATGTCGTGCAAAGAATTAATATCTTAAGTGAAACACAGCCATAAATTAACGCCTACATTTATACATATTTTAAATTCAACATTAGGTAACAAAAGTTTCAAAGATAACTCTGAAATGAATTCTTTAATCTTATATAATCTTGTGGTATATACAATATATTTTCATCATTAAAATTAAACATTACTTAAAACAAATAACTTTACGTTCTGATTATGGGATCGGATTGAAATTGTAAAAGTTAGTTTTTTTAGAAAACCATTGTTAAAATTGGCGAACGTAAAGAAAAAAACAATTTTTTATGCTCTTCGTTTCTGTCAGCCATAACGATCGTAACAAGTACAGAGTTTAAAGATATTTTTAATGAATACGAAAATTAAAACGATAATTATTCTATAATATAAAAAATTGTGTGCGAACTCAAATTAAAATTGTATTTACATATTTAACGGCGCAATGGAACCAAGTAAAACTTGATAATGATTATAATTACTTACTTTTTTTTGAGCTTCACGCTGTATCCCGTAAACAGCAGGGTAGTCTGAGGGAACCTAGTATTAAGACACTCCGTTCCCCACTTTCCGCCGATTTTAAGAGGCATTGCGTGTTAAGTGGGGGAACTCGACGCCGCTCTATGCCTCGACATCAGAGCGAAGAAATAAAAATATAAATGTAAATAGATATTTTACTTCCACGAGTGGGGATCGAACCCATAACCATTTGTGCCGCTAGTTATACAATATAAGATAAAACTAATTGAGAAAAATATAATAATTTAAATTCACAACTTCAGAGCTTATCTCTCTGCGACTGATGCGGCTTAAGTCTAGGGAATATGAAATAATGGTCGAGTATAAAATTAAACAGTTTCCAAATTATATCTTTTTTTGAAAATTAACAAAGAAAAATTACCTTCGAACAACCACACAAACAATATATACTTTGATTTTTTTTTAATTTTTGTAGAACTTCTCCTTATTGTTAATATAAATATAAATCATTTAAATACAAACATATTCTAAAATAACAACAGTGACAGTATGAAAATTTTACTGAGTTGGTTCTAGTAGACCTTAACGCTGACGTGGTGGTCTCGTGGACACCTTCCTCCCTCTATGGAGCCGTTACTGACAACTATCTGCCACATCCTATTCCACGCGTGGTCTCATTACGGTAAGATATTGAAAGCCGCGGTGCTTCAATTTGAAAATCGGTGGTAACAAACCGAATATTATATTTCGCGGTGTCCTTGAGAATACCATGACAATGCGGCAAATAAAAATGCAGGACATAACTTGAATTTGTGAGTAAAATATTTACTCGTATTATGTTAAATTGCACTATTACATAATTTATCTAATAAATTATTTATTAATACACACACATTTTGACAGTGTTATTTTAAATATATTTTGAAATATACAAAAAATTATAGCTTCTAACAATATTTGATCTTTTCGTCTATTTATAGAGTGAATTAAATTCGCTTCGATTGAAAGTTTCATATACTGTAAGGAATATCATATTCCTTACAGTAAATGAAACTTTTACAGTTTAATGCATTATAACGATATAGATTATGATTATGGCTCTTAAAAAATCTAGTTGAGGCCGTTATTTTACATACATTTATTCTAATATCACTCGAAACATATTCAAGCCAAGTCTCATAAGCTCACAGACTTTGATATTTGTCTAAAAGTCCATATGAGAACGACTACAAAACTTTTGCTTTCAGCGAATGTGCCTGCAACAAAATAATAATAAATATTTATTTTTTCGACAGAGGCCGTTGTGGCGCATTTGAACTGCGTCTGGCTGTAAACGCGACACTTGTAGGTTTGATATGGAAACAAAGCGCGGCGTTAAGTTCCGCCACTCAATCCACAATGACTCGAAAGTGATAGTAAGGCATAAAGTATCTTAGCACTAAATAGTCTAAAAAAATAAAAGATGAAAAAATATTCGATGCTCTTTTAAAAAATATTGATAAATAAATAAAATGTTAATTAGCGCAGAAGCAGTTTGCGGCGGTAAGCGCGGCAGATTGTGGGTTCGATTCTCACTTTAGGAGATGAAATATTTCATATTTAAAGTGCAGTGTCTTAATATTAAGCGCCCTCTGCCTACTGTACTCTACTACATGCGGGATATAGCGTGAACTTGAAAAAAAAAATCTAAAGAATTTTAAAATATTCTGAATCTAAATAACAAATTAAACATTATAGCAACCAAAATTTAATGCATTAGAGTATCTCATAAATATTAGATATATTCAGAAATAGTTCTGTTAAACCTGTAATTTCCCAGGGGCTGCTTAAAACATTACTGTAAATAGTAGAGTATATGATGGTATTTTTTGTTTGTTCTGTATTCTAGACTAAATATTCTAATAATTCTGGAGGCATTGCATGTTGACCGGAACTCAACGCCGCATTTTGCCTTGACACCAGAGAGAAGAAATTAAAATATATATTTGAATAATATATTTTCTTTCCTCTAGTGGGAATCGAAATTTTGTGTCCCTGCACCACGACTGGCTTCATCTTTTTTGTTGTTTTGAAACATATAATTTACATAAACAAAAATAGGTTTATCGTACTAATATTGTAAATCTCTGAAAGTATAAGTTACAATAAAAAATTATTAAATTATTTACATCCATTGATAACACAGCTTTATAATTGTCGCCATACATATATATACCTTACCTTAACTCTACAACAAGCAAAAAATAAAAAAAAAATCTTTATTAAAACAAACTATTACACCCAATAATAGCCACAAAGCATTACATACCTCCGTTAGACACGTACTTGGACAGCAGCGTCCGCGAGTACACGGTGACAGTGGCGGTCGCGTCTCTCCGCACGGGCGGCTCCACGCGCAGCGTCGCCTCGCAGCGCACGCGCAGCGCGCCGCTCGCGCCCGCCGGCACTGCCACGCGCAGCACGCGCCAGGACGCGCGCAGCCCGCCCGTTTGAGCCGCGCTTAGCTCGACACGTTGCCATGGCTCCGTCTAGAAAAATATATAGTATAAGTAGAATATATATGAAAGATGATTATAATTATAGTCGCATTTACTTTAATTTTTTATTAGTTAGTCGCTGGCTTCACATTTTATCCCTAGGGGGGTAACTAGACAGAAGGGAGCGTCATCCGCTACGCCCGGTCATCAACCTGCTGCCCTCCGGGTCAATCAAGGACGAACTTTTTTTCTTACTCTTGGTTATTATTATATAATATTGTATAATATTTATTTATTGTATGTTTTAATTTTTTTAAAAAATAGATCAAAACTATGACGATGTTTTTATCTTACTAAAGTTATAAATTTAAAAATCAAATATAAGTACTTGTGATTTCCTTTGTTGTGTTAAATTGACACTATAATTTAAAATATTTCGTAATGGCATTTAATGTGTTGGGTTAATTGCTTAATTACAACGGGTGAGACAAGCTTGCGTACGTTTAAATATTATCCGATATTTATATAAAATGCAATTTAAACTATTGGTAAAAGACTAAAAATGTTTAAAACTTACTTAATAAATTATTTTTATTTCATACGTATTCCGCCTTTCGGTACAAGCGCAGGATGAATTATCTTAACACTAGGATTGTGAATTAAAGCAGTGGCTACAACGATGATGAATGTCAAAAAATCGTAAAAGAATACTTCAATACAGTGTTTGGTAAATATACAAACATTTATGTACCTATTTATAGCGCAGTGTTTTAGACGTAATTTTATTAAATTTTACTTTCAACTATATCATATCTTTGAATAAATCAAGAAAAATCTTGCTTTTCTATATGTTTCTCCTTATTTTGGCAAATATAGGCAAATTATTTGAAAATGCATTCTATCTATTTAATTGGATCGGCCATCACTATTAATTATGCAGTGGAGTGCTTAATGTATGCAAGCCCATTAAGAACTTCA
This sequence comes from Heliconius aoede, assembly GCA_037355905.1. Lineage (NCBI taxonomy): Eukaryota > Metazoa > Arthropoda > Insecta > Lepidoptera > Nymphalidae > Heliconius > Heliconius aoede. The sequence goes on from JBAIZZ010000263.1 coordinate 373,579, forward strand.
GAGTACGTTTACATTGTTGATATTCTATTTTTCATACATACTCCAACATTTGTGGGGGTGTTTTTTTAGCAGAATATGATTTGCACAACAACAGTTCACCAATAAATTATACGCTAATAAATTCTTTTTATATTCTCTCTTCTTATATTCTCTATTTCTATTTTTTCCAAAAAAAAATTGTACGAATATATAAAATAATATATAAGATAAAAAATATCCTTAACAGATAATATTTGACTTAAAAAAATACAGACAATTCATATTGCAAACGTATGATTTTTTATGCCTCCGTGTTCCAAATTTGATTGTGCACAGAATCGCATTCACTTGTTGTAAGGCATTGCTGGTATTGCTGGCTGGCTTTAATGGATATACTAGCGACCTGTTCGCGGCTTCGTCCGCTCCAACTCCACAATACATTTAAGTATACTATGTAAAGAGAAGAAAACAAATTATAGCTCCAAAGAATAAACATTTTTATAGCGTTAAAACTGAGTCATAAAATACTTAAATATTATATTAAGTTTCATTTTTATTGCCACCACATTTTATGGCAATCCTGTTTACGGTTCCATAAACACCACAAAGTGCCTTTTTAAGATCATTACAATCTCACTTCACGATATATACGGGATATCCGTGGCAAGTAGGGCTGTATAGCTATATCTATCTATCTTATATTCTATATACTCAAATTTGGCTTGTACGTCCCTTGGGGAAAGTACCCCTACATTTACACATTTTATAACAAAAAGTCAGATATAGTTTATATTAATTCCGTTTTCAGCTTGTTATTTAACAGCTATATTTCCACCTTTTAACTAACTAACTAACTGACTATCTTTAATCACATAATTTCCCTTTCAATTCACAGTTCATAATAGTGCCCGCGCGTCGTATAATAGCATTCAATTTATTCCAACAAAGGCGTTCTATCAAGATACACCGAGATGTTCATCCATTTGTGTATGTCGGAGAAACTGAACATCCATTTAATTTTTTTTATATACTATAATTGATGTAATATCTGGTTGTAATAACTGGTTGTGGGTTCGATGCCCATGAGATATTTATATAAATTTATATTTCCATTTCTTCGCTCTGGTATCTAGGTAAAGCGCGGCGTTGAGTTCCGCCACTCAACACGCAATGCCTCCAGAATTCGGCGGAAAGTGAGCAACGGAGTGTGTTGACACTAGGTTCCCTCTAACTACCTGTACATATGTTTTAAAATTCAAAATATTGACGCATAACATTTGTATATATATTATATATTATAAAAAAAATCTAATCAAACCATAAGAAAATTATTACGGCCATAACATTAGTAAGATATCAGAAATATTAAAAATATTCTCTTTCTATTCATAGAGTGTATTTTTTTTCCTGTACATATATGCAAACTTTTGCATATCACCGTTCCCTAATGAGTGACGGCATAAGGAGGTCACATACAAGTTATGCTCGTATAAAACAAAAATATTCACCTCCGCATATTCTAATGAGCACATTTCCAGGTGGTTACAAAGTGAGACCACGTACACGTGCATATGTGGCACTGGAGACATTTTTTCTATTCTATTGTCTTATTTTCTAGGTAATGCTACTTTTTCTAGAGAATACCAGTATTGTAGTTCTTATTCAGGATTTTATTTACGTTAGTTGTAAATTTAATATTAATTTCAATGTAAATAATATTTATTATTTTGAAAAAGGTATTCTAAATTTGGTTGGTAGGCTGATGTTTGAAAGATTTTTCGCGGTTTGAGAGGAATTGAAAATAAACTACTGTACACATTGATAAAACTTATTTTTTGCTAATATGACAAATAATTGTGTTCCTAACATTTGGATTTTAATTTGAAAATAAAATCATAAATATGTACCTTTGAAAGGAATTTTACTAGTGCTATTGTCTATAGTGTCGAATGTATCGCATGACAATGGGTGTATAAATTTTTTTTTTTCAATTTTATACTTCGTTCACCAATCGAATTCAACGTCACGCTTTGTGTTGTCACCAAAGCTAGGAAATGAATAAAAAAAAATCGAAAAAAGCTGGTGTATATAAGCACGTTCAATCCCGGTGGAAAATTTGTAACCAAATATCAGTTTTTGACGCGCAACATTTTTGAATATTTTCACTTGTACTAACGAAACAGAATAGCCGAATCCAATGGACCACAACCATTGAGATTCGATCACCGCGATGGTAGTGAATTCGAATCCATTATAGCTAGACAGCGCATCAGGGGACTCTACATGATTTTTTTAAATAGGTTTAATTATTAATTATTACTTTTATTAACAAGCACAGCATAAATACGAGAGGCAACATATTCAATCCATTATTGTCATAAATATTACATTTTTTTTATTCTTCCCAGCATCACGCTGTAACCTGCATGTAACATGGTAGGCAGAGCGATGCTAGTGTTAAGACACTCCGCTCCTCACTTTCCGTCGAATTCAGGAGGATTTCCTCGATACCAGAAAGAAATGAAAACATTAAATGCTCCATTTCTTTTCTGAGAATCAAACCCACAACCTGTCGCGTTTATATAATAAAAATAATATTACCACATACATACCTTTGCAATCTCATCGTCTATGTACCATATAATGTCAGACGGCGGCAGCGAGTAGTCGGAGGAGCAGTTGAGCAGTATCTGCTCGCCGGGCCTCACCAGCTTAGGAGCACCGAGTATCGTGGGGTCCTTGTCCGGCATGGCTGCGACGGAAATGGACATCAGTACGAAGATCAATACAAATGAAATTTCAAAACCGCTAACGAGTGTGGAGTTCATCAGGAGTTAGATTGCCTTTGGGTATCCGTGAATTGTTACGAACTTCCTTAATCTTTGATTGTGGAACTAGAGAAAGGTAAAAAAATATTGTCGAAGTTTATTACGAATAATTGTTATATTGACATCATAATTTGTTTACAACAATTGGTTTCTTTACTTGTTTGATTCGTCATGGGCGCATTTTATCTGGTTTGGATCTTGAAACATTTTGAATTCTATTTTTTGACTATAAAAAATGCTTGTCAATAGTCTTTTCAAACTTCATTTATTATAATATTTAAATAATAAGGATAAACACATACACACACACATACATATATATATAAGTTATTCAAAAATATTTTATCTCAATCAATATCATGGAGAAATCACGGCCCAACATTTAATTTTTACTTTGACGACGTGCATTTAGTTAGCATGTGACGTTTCCATTTAACATAATACACGAAAATGCAAGGAACAGACTGTTATAGATCTCATTACAGTGTATAAAATAAAATCCTATGGAAAAACTGCTATATTGTAATATTTATATAATTATGATATATTTAAAAGAATAAAATATTTCAATATTACTTAATATATTTCAAAGTTATTTAAATTAATTATTTTGTGGTATTAATAGTTATTTGTTAGAACTCCAACAAGAACTACATTTTACTAATAAGATAAATTAAACCAAAAGCACTTACTAAATAAACAAATTGTATAACGTGGCAACTTGATTTATCCTATAATATCTTATTTACAGACAACAAAAGTTAATGAAAAACAAAAACTCCTAGTGGTCTAATAAAGGTCCGTAGTTCAAGTCAGCTGGGACGTTACCGAAATTGTCAGAAACTTGCCGATTAAGATAATCCTGTAAAGGAACTCCAGTGACGTACATCGCTTTAGTGTTTTAGTGGGAATGTCGACGTAATTAAAGTTGTATGAACTCGTAGGTACGAGCCGTTCTAGTTGAAGTCAAAAGCTTCGGATTACTAATTTACGTTAAAATAGAAGCATTAAGTAAAACTAAATAGAGTTGTTGTTGAATGTGGTAAGTGGTTTCCTCTGAACAACAAGTTGGCAGTCAAATATTTATTTATCGAATATACACGTGTTTATGAATATATAAGGACTAGTAATCGACATGCTATTGTTGAGCTGAGCGAAGTGAAGCTTTTACTGGTCAAAAGTGAATAATCTTTTGAAAAAGTCATATAAAGTTGACTCACCGACTACAGTCATATGTTTGGTTTGCCTCGCTATCTGGAACTTGGGGCCCTCTGTGGACACCTCGCACGTGTACGCAGCTCTCGCGGCGACGGGCGGCGGCATCACGCGCACCGTACACGACTCCTCGCGGCACTCGCCGCCTTGCACCATTATCCCGGTTACGTTGAACAGCCGGATTGGAACCTGTCGAGATATTCATTATTTAGTAAAATATCTCCTCTCTATACTAATATAACAAAGATGAAGAATCTGTTTGATTAAACGCTAAGATCTCTAGATACAATGGGCTCTTGTCCTTCTTCTTTTCACTAGTCCAAAAAAAACTACATGCCAAATTTCACCTATAAAAATATTTGTTTTTGTAGGTGAAATTTGGCCTAAATATATATATATATATATATATATATATATATGCATTTGAGAAAATACAGTTATTTTGAAATCATAGATAGATACTTCACATTTGTATTCTTAGAAGAAGCTGCATAAAAATCTGTATCTATGCAAATATCAGATACAAATACAAATCAGATTTGAGAGAAACACATGCGATGAAACGCTGGCATGTTTAGAAGAAACTTTTCAATTTATATAAACTGACTTCTTACGTCATCATTCAAATGCTTTTAGCGGGACGTACTGTATGTATTGTACGTTCTTTGAAGAGTACTTTTTGTCATAAAAGTAACAAGTTTCCTCTTCGTGAATTTTATTAAGCGTTACAAGCGAAAATATTGTATGTAGATTTACTATTAACAAGAACTCACTAGATGCTAGATGTGTAACCTATTATTTAGATTATATTAACTAAGTAATTTAATTAATTCACATATAAAATATATTGATATCATGATTCTTTGAGCACGTAACGTTAATTAACGTTTTCATTGTTAACATATCAAAGTCGGTTCAAGGTCGGGCTAGTGAATGTTCTAGGGGAAAGCTCGGTTAGTTCATATATAAGCTACCTGCTGTGACGGTCTGTATCTGAATATCTCGTGCATGTCTCTGTACCACTTGACGGAGTGTAGTCTCTGGTCGTCCATCTGGAAGTGACAGCTGAGCTCAGCCGCCCGCCGAGGGTCCGCGTACAGCGGGACCTTCAGTTGAGTTATTTCATGAGCTGATGTCAACACTATAACAAATTATAATCAGATATAATTACGTCTGTCGAAAAATAGGTTTTGGATTATACTTTACATTTTATTATTGTACATTTTATTTTTCTAATTAAAAGTCTACATAAAATACTACATAAAACTAATTAAATTTGAAAATACCACATTTTATACTGAAACTAATTAAACTAAATTGTAACTACATTGACAAAACATCATAAAAAAATTGCTTGATAATTTTTTATCAAGATCCGTTAAAAGCCTAAATATGTATTTTAAATAAACCATCAGCTTTGGAACAGTTTTTATGATTCGCAATTTTATTAAGACCGTTTTTAATCAAAAATTGTAAGACGTAATAATAATAATTAATATTTATTCTACAGCTCTCGTTTCGGTTGATCCAATGTAATATTATTTTATGAAGTCACTCAGTTCTCCCTCGCCGTTTAAAAATGTTAATATTATTATTTTTGGCAGCTCGTTTTATCCTGTGTTCCATTTTTCGACAATTTTTTAAGATATTTCCTGTTTAGTACTCAACGCCGCCGTTTGACAGTCATTTTATAATATAATAAAATGATTGTGCCCTTAAAATGTGATGCAAGCCTTCCATAATTCTAAATTAAAAGTTTAGATTTTAAAGCAAAAGATACATAATATGTGTACTTTCATGTTATGCTATTTTAAATTTTATTTTTTGGTTTTCCATACGCAAAATAAAGTTTGTTAAAATTTGGAATATTACATTTAGAACCTATCTACATTTAGAAGTGTCATAATACACTCTATACTAACAAAATATTATTATTTTACGTAAAGCTAACATTAGCATACAGAACGGTAGACACTTAGACTGGTATTCCGATGCGACGCGACGTAGCCAAGTCGTTCTTGAAGAAACATCGTGCATGTTAAAGTGCCTTCAACATTTACACAAACGGCGCGACGACTCAACGTACTTCAGATACTTAAGCTTAATAGATGAATATATAAAGTTATTGGATATTATGTAATCTTACATATCAAAATATCAGCTTTACATTTTCGACAAATATATTTCAATAATAAGCTAAACGTAAAATATGTTAATATTATGCACAAATATGTACCTGGCAAACAAAATAAACGAGTAAAACAAATGTTTATGAAGGTCAGTCGGGGTCGGTCTCGGTAAACATACAGTTAATTAGGTAAGCTTGGTTCGTCACGATTTTTTAATTTATTTATTTATTAGCTTCACGCTGTATCCCTAGCGGTGTAGTCAGGAATAACGGATTGCCAAACGTTACGATATATCTGTTTCCCCTCGCTCACTGTCATCAACCTCTTTATACATGCCCTCCGGGGGTTCTCATAATTTTTACAAAACCTTCCAGCGTATTTAATATTGGGTTGAATTCGCTGGACGAAGGTTTTGTAAAAAGTCTCAAATGAAGGTCAACTAAGGTCTCCCCACTCACCTCTTAGTTCGTTACCAAATAATATTATTTGGAATAGATATCATTTGTATCAGATATTTCTATTTAGTATTATAATATACTCAGGGTGGTCCTTCTCCTTATGAAACTACGGTTAGGTAAGGTAACTGTGTCTTTAAAAGGTTCAATGAAGTCCCCTCAAGAAAAAGATGATGAGGGTTGATTAAAAACCATAAAAACGTAATTTTATACACACCGAAGCAAAAACAAAATCCATTAAGCCTCAACTTTCAAAGTGAAACAGTAATAGAGTCGAAAAATGTAATTGTTTGACAAAATATTACGGCGAAGAACGCAAATCCTGACGGAGATTACACTAACGATCGCGACATAGTAAATTGCTACTGAAATAAACTTCTTTCTGTGGCTAATTATTTTCCAGTTAAATAGCAAGAAAAGTGTACAGAGTAGTCATTTTGTTGAATTTTCTATGAAGAATATTTTAGATATATAAATGCACTTTCTATCTTTCCACGATTTTATGATTTAGATAATTTGGCTATAATATAACAATAACTAAACTTTAAACCAAATTATATAACTAAAATGTGTTTATATGAATTGACATACATAACATACACGACAATACTGATGTACAAACTGTATACTGTAAAGTTTTACCTAAATCCGTTCAGTAGTTTTTGCATGGAACAGACATCCATCCTCACAATTTTTTATAATTTTATAATATTAGTAAAATGCAAACCAAAATCGATATATTAGATAATTCTAATTAAATTAAGTCAGATTCACTCTGTATCCCGCACACATCAGACAAAGGGAGTCTAGTGTTAAGACACTCTGTTCTCCACTTTACGCCGAATTCTGAAGGCATTGCGTATCGAGTGGTGAAACTTATCGCCGAGCTTTGCTTTGACACCACAGCGAAGAAATGGAAATATAAATTTAAATTCTTCCCAACTCCTCGAGGGGGATCGAATCCACAAAAGATCGGTTTTACAGTCACACTTTATTACTCTGCACCACGACTGGTCTAGTTTTTATATAATGTAATTTGTTTTCTGATTTTATACTGCGAATCTCGTTCTAGAAGATGAACATCAAAATATATGGAATTTTAATACAAATACAGAGAACCAATATTACCAATGAGGGATATAAATACAACAAAATTTACCAATTTACATGCTTAATATTTACTTAAATTAAATAAAAATACTTATAATTCCACAAAGTTTTTAATTATTTAAAAAACAAAACGAAATTTATATACTATTGTAAGGTTTCAGAAGTGAAATATAAAAAGAAATACAACATAACCCTAATATTACAAAATACAATTGTATTTATGCATAAAAATATCTATTAACTTAACCTTGAACGGCTTGAAATCAATATAAAACACCAATGACGATTCAAAAACACAAAAGCACTTACTCAGTGTTAATTATAGCAGTTCATTAAACCAATGCACAATATTTATTAATTAGAACACATTACACATTGAATTACTTGATATTTTGCCCATAATAACTAATAACAACTTAATAAAAAATCACATCGACTACTACTTCTAAACTCTAACGTTTTCAAGCGCCAAAAAAGGGCCGCCTAATTCGAATCAGCGCTTTTTATATCTCCAATGAAAGAGCGGCCATACTTCCACGTTGGCGTTTTCACGTTGTAGTCATAGACAATTGTCTATGACTTGACAAGTTGCAGAATATCTATGACAGTTGATATTTTGTAGTACGACAGTCTCCTAAATCTATAATAATTGAGAATAAAACATCGGCCATTTTACACTGAGTCTGATCTAAATTGAAAATCTTCTGGAGTGGCATCTCATTTGCTTTGAAGCATATATTTATTGCCAGTCTTGTTAACGAGAATAATAAAATATATATAGTTATGTTATGTGACTGTACAAAATTAAAAATAATTTATAATGTTATTTTAAAAAATAACAATTAAAAAACAAAATATAACTCCTAATAAAAAAATGTCAAAATGTGAAATAAATTCGATCATTCAATTTCCTTTCCAAGAATTTGAACAGTTTCTAGCCCCAAACAAAATGTGACCAAGAAATCTTTCAAAAGCCTAAGATTAGCCGATTGCTATAAATCAATCCAAAAAAGGTAATAACGACAAATGGACTTTCCGCTGTGCTGGAGACATACGATGACTAGTAAAATATATATAAAAAAATTATATTTTATGACAGGAAATGTTTTTGATAGAAAAAGAAAATGCGAATGGAACTTGTCCACCGAAGGTTCCGTTGACAAACTTAAATTTCGCGGGCGGATAAGCTGTTTGTATGAAATAAAACTGCAATTATAAATTTGTAATAGTGTTGTAGCGAAAAGTTGGAATTGTCGCTAATGGTGGCTACACGCCAACGTTTCTTACTATCATTAGCCTTCTGGGTATTTTTCACTTTCCATTGTTTAAGCCAGTCTCAAATGTATGATGAATTACATTATTATGATTAATTAATCGTAATTTTTTTCATTAATTATTTATTGAAATATGGCAGAAACTTTAGACGGCGATTTATAAAAAAATGTTTTCTAAAAATTTGTTTTCAGTTTCGTTCTGTTTATATACTTACCTTTAAAATTATAATCATACCCTATGTTACTACATCATCAATCTATATAATTGCACAAGATATCTTACAAAAACTTGAATATCTCCCAAAGTAACTTGTGGATTGTTCTTATTTATTAAGGTAAATGTTTGTCGTAGACGCAGCAAGTACGGTAATTACGTGCCATTATGATGGTATGAAACTGAAATTAATGTAGTCTTCATGTTTTGCTGAAAGTTCTGGAGTGAGTGTCATCGTAACTGTACGGCTGAGGGTTTTTGTAGATGATTTCAATTATTCACAAAATTTTCATTTAGATACTAAGAAGAGACTAATGCTTACTCAGACTTATTATATAGTATTGAGAGAGAGATAGCTTTAAGACAGATATTAACATTAAGTAGATTGATTAGATATTAAGTACAATTATAACATATATACATATGTTATAATTGTGTAACAATAATAAATGTATAAAATATAACTAGATATTGTATATACTCTGTTAAAAGATCTCAGCCTGTCTATAACAATCTTCAGTTCATGTCAACAAGCAAAGCCCTCCCTCCTTAGGTCGATATATTTTGAAATAGAAACACCATGACTTCAATTATAATTCGGAAAATAAAGTATAATTACATTCTTATTGTGAAAGTGCGGACTCCCAGTTATCAAAATCATTCTCTTTTTATTGTTAATTAAAAGTACAAGATTAACAGTATTCAAAAATATTTTTCTTAAGCCGCGTAACCTAATATTAACTCTCTAAAACTTAAAAGGCTAAGACAGTCAGCTTGCACATGAACTCTTTCATCTCTAGGTAGACGTTGAGTTCTAGGGCAGTTTGAACTGCACAGTGAAAATAATCGCAGTAGTAAAGTACAATAGACGCCTGGCCGAGTGCCAGAAACTCAAACACGGCGTGGTAGGTTACAGCGTCATAGAATTAACAATTTAACCTTTCATCGACAGTTCGTATGTCACAGACTAGCAAATAAAATACAATAGATAGGTATTGAGTTTGAATATATGTTACTAGCTGAGCCCGCTCGCTTCGCTCGCGCAAAGCTTACTGCTGTCAGTTGTTGGCGTAGCGGGAAAAAACACGTCCCGTCGGACAAAAACGTATAATAAAAAAAATGCGTTACTGGATTCCGGATCTATCTAGCTTATAACCATCCCGGGAAGTCAGGGAACAACAACAGGGAAATTTAACGCCAATCGACTCGGCCGACGAAAAGACCTTTGTTTATATATATATTCAAGAATGATTTCAGGTTTGTTATATTTCACTTACTAACACGAACGTGTACGGTGACGAAGCAAAGCACGGCAGTACATGTTGGAAGTAAAAATTATAATATATGGCTAGATGTTAGATACAATAAAAATTTATTCAATATTTAAAAAAAAAACGATTGAACGAATCTTCTAGTAGGTACTTGCATTCCACTAAGAAAAAAATGGTTAGTTATTATTTGTTGTTTTGTATAGTTTACAACTGACTGATCGACTAACTAAAATATAATAGTGTAAAAATTTTGTATTTATAGTTTCGATATTTGCAACAATTTATTATAAAAATGTAAATCAAAAAGGTTTTAAGGAAAAAGACACTTTTGAAAATATGTTTATAGAATTACCACCAGACGTCATTACAAAAATCACGGTTTATTTGGTTGGAAAATTCGAGATACACTTTTAGAATGTAGTGAGTGACGGAACTCAACGCCGCGCTTTGCCTCAACACCAGAGCGATGAAGTGGAAATAAACGTAAATAAATATTTCACTTCCTTAAGTGGAGAACCATCAACCGTCACGTTACAGTCACATCCTTGTGCCGCTGCACCACAACGGCCTATTGTAAGTTTAAATGTTGTCTTCCTTGTAAATGTTTTAAATTACATTGATTCAAATTCAAGATACGAAATTCCATTTTAGTATTCTCAATTGCATAAAGCTACGTCGGGTTAGTAAAAAGTGAGCAAACACCGACCGCCTTCATTCAAAATGGCCTCATTTCCATGATGCACCCAAACCCTGATTGTTTTAAATTTTTTTAAATTATTTAACCTAAAGAAAAACAAAAAAACTAATTTTTAATTAAAAATTTTTTCTATAATATTATTATAACGTACTTACCGCAAAGCGCTATCACTATTAGAGCTTTCATTATCATGTTATGGAGCACTGTACCCATATAATATCTATCGTTGCACTTCATAAGCACATCTGTCAAACTAGTGACGTAATAGCAAAAATAAAATAATCACAAAAATAATTTTCTTCTCTTCATTTTAAATAGCGCTATAGACAACACAATAAAATAGAAAAGAGTTCAGTTAAAGAATCACGGTCAGAATAAATATTTTTAGTCAAAAATTTGCAATAAATTTATTATGTTGTTGACAAGTTACGGGACGCGTATGTATTCTATCTAAGAATGTCGAGGAGCGAGCCGTGCATCACGCTCTGGATCCGTTTGTCGAGTGTCCTTGGTTTTCCCGCGGAGTGGAGAAGGCGCCAGGGCTACGTCATGCGCGGTGCGAGCTCATCAAATGGGTCCTCAAGTTTTAAAATATCGACAGTTGATAAAACGTGATCCAAATAGCAATTAGTTAAAATTCCTAAGTGAAAAAATTAAAATAAAAAGTATTTTGTATATATTTACACAAACCCTCGCCTCATTACTCCTACGGCAATAGTTTACGTATGTGACACATAATCTACAAAAATATGTAACCACGTACATTTGGGTCGAAATTATCGATTTTTTTATTTATTAGATGAATAAGTGAATTACTTGATTTTATTGCAATTTGGTAAAAAAAAGCTTTGTATAAATACTATTACAAATATTACTACTATATGAACGAATAATGAACGGACGAACTGTCGCTGACGCCGCGCTCTGATAATATAATTTTTATAGTTATTACGTGATAAAATCTTATTTATTGCGACACATACATTTATTTCTCACTATATTACTGCTGCGACACTATGAAATTGTTCGTATATAAATATATTCAATAACATATATTTTGGTTCTATTACTATACTTCTACTATAGTAATAGAACCAAATATAGTACACTTCTACAGTATACTTCTATACTATTTTTATAAGTTTTTTTTTCAGCTTCACGCTGTATCTCGCACACAGCAGGGCAGGCAGAGAGAACCTCGGTGTTAAGACACTCCGTTCCCCACTTGGCATTGCGTATAGAGTGGCAGAACTCAACGCCGCGCTTTGCCTCGATACCAGAGCGAAGAAAAATAGAAATATAAACGTAAAGAAATATTTCACTTCCTCGAGTGGGAATCGAACCCACAACCGTAGCGCTTGCGGGCGGCACCCTTATGCCACTGCGTCACGACGGAGTACATCAATTATAAATTCAAATTTTAGTATTAGTATTAGGCTATATTTAGTATAAGGCAAAATATATTTTGCTCGTCTTTAAAAAATAGATCGAAGTAAAAGCACCAAAGTGTACATTCAAGTTCGTTGAGTCCGACACATTAATAATGAGAATTGAAATCAGAACCGTCTCATGCGCCACTGCGGCTCGCGGCACGCGGCTACAACGTGAAGGTGGCTTCTTAATGTCAACGCCGCACGTTATTTTATAAGACGTAGAGTACTGAGTTAGTTACTTACGTACGTAAGTATGGAACGGAGTGTCATAACACTAGGTTTCCTCCACCTACCCTGTCGTGTGCGGGATACAGCGTGAAGCTGTGAAGTACTGAGTCTGTTACCTAAATAGAAAACATATACTATATAATAATGTGATTGAAATATATAACACTATTATAAAATACACCAAAAATAACTCTAAAATTTGACATAAAATTACAGCAGAGAAATATGAGCGTATAAAATGTACCCCAGACTATAATCACATTTTAAAAATTAATGGTGTAAGTGTAAGCTTACATGTTGGCGTCTTTCCAAATTATCTTGCTGGAGTAGGTACTTGTGCTCGCGCGTAACTTTGATATTCTTATCTCAACTTTAACTTTCCATAGTTCCTCATATTCTTGAATATTTAAAAAGTAATTCTCTTGTAATAACTACGCCAACGAGATGCATTTTTTTTTCTTTTTTTGAAGATTTTCCGCAATTCCTAATATATTTTTCTTATCCATCGATAAATTAATTGGACACCGTGTCCTGTCTGTAGATTATGTTTATTTATTAAATGTGAACGGTAATTAGTTATAATGCAAAAAAGGTTCTCATCTCAGATGTGCTATGAATCAAGAGTTCAGTGGAAAGAGAGGAATGGAAATGTTTTAAAGGAACGGAGTATCTTAACACTAGGTTCTCAGGTTCCCTTTGTCTATATATACAGCGTAAGATAAAAAAAATATTTTATTGTAAAATATTGTATTGTATATTGATTTATAATAGAATTGAAAAACAATAGTCATTTCCTTAAGTGATTTTTTCATAACGTAAGCATTGCGTCACGTAATCTAGCATAAAATATCCATAATAGAATTGTTAAAAAAGAAAAGAATAAAGACTATACACGAAATCTACTCATATCCCACACTGATCCGGGACAAAAGGAAATATTTCGGTACGCTTGCGGTCGACGAGGAAAACTTCAAATATGGAAAAATGGCTTGCCAGGCATGGATTATGCGTTTGCTTGAGAATATTATAAAGTATATAATTTTCTGTTTTGCTTTGTTAGTGGAATGCGACGACATTTAAAGGCTATAATTTTATTGTTTTGTAATAATTTAATTTCTATAATCATAATTTATGTATAATTATACATAAATTATGATAGTGTGTATAGTAGTACACTGTCAGTGTATGATAGGGAAATGTGCCCAGAAAACTTGACAAATGGGTCCCGCCTCTTACGACTAATACACTATTGGGCTTGTTTTTTCTATTTGGTACATAAGTACTGGGGCGTTCAGATTTGTAGTTTTTATAATTCACATTTAGTCGTATATATTGAAATATTTTTTTTTAAATATTTTTTTTTCTTTCTTTAGTTTTATCTGCAATCAGCTATATTCAGTACTTTTATCAGATGTGATGAGGGTGAAAATTTCTTTTCGAGTGTATCCTCCCGTGAGGATATTTTCTTTTCAGCCGTTTCTAATAATATGGCGTTATTAGCATTGCACCAACCTTAAAAGGGTGGGCCTCCAGCCTTATATTTATCTGTAGCCGACAGGATTTCTTCCTTCATGGTGTTCATTTTTAGCTCCATATGTATTACTAAGACTAGGTTTTTTGGCTGGAAGCTTGTTTAGTTATATTTTTATTTATATGTAGGCAATGTATTCAAATATATCATTATGTAAATTTTTACAATTGCATGCGAAAGTCCAAGTCCAGCTTTTATACAAAAGTGAACTTAATACATCACTCGTTTCAAATGAATCGATTCCAAATTGGAATTTAAACGCTTTATGGTTCAATAGCTAATTATCGAAATATTTCGAGTGCAATTTAATTAAATCAAACCAAAAAAGGCTTAAAGTCCACTATATTTCCAGTTGATATTTTTATTAATATAATAAATTTTATTGAATTTAATATACATAGTGTAAAAATAAATTGGTATATACACATAAAAACTAACAATTAAATCAGCGTAGAATTTTATTACACAGATTGACTATATTAAATAATATATTACAACGAAAAATCTGCCAATAAATCTAAAATGGATTTCACCTGGCGTGTAATGAAAAATCTGATCGGCCTTCAAATTTATCTTTACGTCAGTTAGTTATATGAATATTTCCCGAAATTATTCTATCGTGAGATTGAAAGTGAATGTAATCCTTGCCTCTTTAATAAGTCTCTTGTACATAGCTGAGGATGTCGTATCGCAGCGACAGCATCTGACTATAGACGGGAACGTTGTTATTCCACTCAATATGTAATGTCTTGAAATTTGGACCTAAAGTGGGGAACGAGATGTCTTATAATAAGGATTATGGTCCCTACATTGCTGTCGGCAGGCTGCTGTATCTCCAAAGTGTAGCTGAACAAAAAGTGAAAAAAATCCTTTATCTTTTTATGTCATAAGCTTAGAATCATAACTTCTAAAATCATACTTTTTGTTATTCATATTTAATCGAATCTTATATGGAAAAACTAGAAATGTATGTAATTATTTAACAAAATTGTGACTAAGAAATTGAAAATAGAAATTTTTGATTTTCTTCTCGGCAGAACTGCTTTCCTAACCAGCAGAAGCTCTATATTTGTTGCAATATTCAAAGGTGTTTCCAAAAAATCTCTTTAAACAAAGAATATTTTGAATTTTAATTTTGACAATTGATTGCCTTTGCCTTTAAAATACTAAAAATGTTTTTACACAGGGTATTCATTTTTATACTTCTTATTTTCGTGTATTATACACGACTCTGGAATTCTCATTATAAACATAAGCAGAGTAAGTAGTTAATATATAATTTAACTATAGATGTTATATTTCACATATATAAATACTTCCTTTCCCAGGAAATCAAATTCTCAAACTATTACGACGACCAAACAGTTTGCTGTAGTTTAGTTATACAACGAAGCTCCAAAATGGCACAATTGCCCTCTGAATACAAACAAAATTCAAAACTTACTTAAACCTTTGAGAAAACTTGCATCTAAACAGGAAATCCTCATGATTACATTGAAACTGTATCGTTCTATTCTTATGCCTTTATGTGAACTTATATTTAAGTGGTAAATTAAGGCCTCTACTGAAACTGCTACTAATAATTTGAATTATTATATGTAATTTAAACACATACATAAAAACATTGTAGAACAAAAAGAAAAAAAAATCAACAACATATGTTTTCTCAAATATTACACTACACAGGTTGTGTAGAAAATATTACTTATTATAATAAATTCAAATTATTTACTTTGTATTCGTTAGATTTAATTTTTGTATTTAAAATGATTTACCGACTATATTCACACTTTTTGTACTCTTATAAAATAATCATATTAGGAAAATTATTCAACGGAGTGCCAACCTAATTATAGCTGACGGCTTGTTTTGAAATTACATACAACTAAGTAGCTTACAAGCAATTTACTCGCAGCTTAAATATTCTCAAGTGTTTTTCGCCAGAGTTGTCGTAATCAAATTCAAATGCAAATCTTAGCTTTAAAGAATTGCGGATTTAACCAATTGTCATGTTCGCTTACAGGTGGCGAAAACTAATTAAAGAAAGTCTAAATTAGACTACATATATGTCTGGAGTATAAAAATCTGTTACGAATTTTACACCTAGCATACGTTTAGGAAATAATGTAAAATAATTGTAATTAATTGCTTTAGGTTGGAGTTTTGAACAATGTGTTATGGAGGCCGTCGTGGTGCAGTGGCACGAAGTTGTGACTTTAACGCGACGGTTAGTTCGATTCAAACTCGAGGAAAGTAAATATTTTTTTAAATTTATACTTTAATTTCTTCGCACTGGTTTCGAGACAGAGCGCGGCGTTGAGTTCCGCCAGTCAACACGCAATCCCTCCAGCTTTCGGCGGAAAGTGGGGAACAGAGTAGAATAAATTTATAATTTTACGTGGCATCAAAAATGAGAGTTATGTTTCAACACAATCACTATAAGTATATAATTGTTTAATTTATATACCCTTGCCATACGTGACTTTTCATAGGCATTAACCCTTCGATACTTTCTGAAAAAAATGTTTTTGTAGAAGTAATGTTATAAAATGACCAGCCGGAAGAGCGTATCGGCTCAGTATGAAAAGTCGACTGAAACAAGTCGAGATACAATGTAAATATATAATCTATGTAAATTAAATTAAATATTTAAATAAATTATTTAAGTATTGAAATTAATTCATTCAGTAACCTCTCATTCAAAAGTTTTCGAAATAATGTATTAAACTTAGTCCTGATAAGCGTACATACTACGCTATGTTATCTTTCACTTTATGCAAAAATTATAATGATTTCAAACATTGCCAGAACTTCTCTTTTGGTAATACACGCTCTCGCAAATTTATAACATTTATTTTATAATGGAAATGTGTTCTGAAGAAATTCTTTGTTAATATGAAATAAAGGCCTTTCTAGCGCTTTGTAAATTTACACATAAATTGAAAATTTTATGTTAAATATTTTAGTACACAATATTTTTAATAATTTCAGAGTGTTACTGACCGACTAAGTATTTAATAGTAATCGTGTCAAAATAACTACTTTTTTTTAGAAAACATATAAAAGAAATTGTTTTATAAAAAATATGGCAACATGTGGCATAAATAGCATTTTCTCTCGCCAAATTATAATTCTAAGTAATTATCTTTGGGTAGCGGAAATTTGTAAAAATCTCCCCACAGAGATGCTACCAACCAAAGTAAGTTGTAACAAACATTGAAAAAAACCATTAATCTTATCACAATAGATTTTGTTTTTCATTCTTCTAATTCACACACAGATTTTGTAAATTCAAATAAATAAGTGTAGTTTTGCCAACAGCTACATTTTGAAATAAATTCTCAGAATGTTCTTTAAAACTTACGGGAGCTGGTATGTTGTGCTGCATACACTTTAAATCCAAAAAGAAATGAGAGTCGAAGTCTCGTACGCCGGCTGTCTTCATTGCTTCAAAGAAACGTGGCTGAGACGTGCTCGAAAAGGCTTTTACAGATTTGGGCAAGAAAATGTTGTCACTTTGAATATTTATAATAATAATTTTTAAATTATATTTGTAGAGAAATTAATGGTAGTACTTTTTTGCTCATAAAAATCGACACGCATAGTGAAATCGTTGTATTACACTCATACTAATTTATGCCATACTATAATAAGAAACAAATTATAGTACTATTATGAATATATTTTTTGAATTTGTTTCTTTAATGGAAATTACAGTTCTCGGGGCTACCGTGTATGACTGTCGTTAGTACTTGATACTAAGAGCTTAAACCTAGAGTATGAATAAACAATAAGAAGTATTCCTATAGAAGTTTGTTTTCCTTTAATTTATTTTCCATTTTGATAGACTTGTTAGATTATTTTATTTGCCTAACATATAGAATATGCTTGGATCAAATTTAGTATCTACATATATTATATTATGAAGCTCAAATATTAGCAACTACTGACTGATTTGTATCACAAATATTTTAAATTAGGCATTTAAAATTATTATTTTTGTGTGTTATATAGTACATTGGACAAGGAAGGCTTATAGGCTATATTCCATTACGATAATCCTTTTGATGTAATGCACTGCGCCTAGGAATGACAGGTGACCTCGGGTACTTACAAAAACTACGTGGGCCAAGCAGTTGGTAAAAGCTTGTGTATATATTTTTTTGTAGTTTCTAGCGTAATTTGATATAAGCGTTTGTTTTGGATACAAATATGCATATGTAATAATAATGTTTGTTTAGTGTATGTACATGTGTTTTTAAGAAAATCCTTACACTATAAATTTACACTATTTAAAAGAATAAAAATATATATTTACCTAGCAGTGATTCACACTCAATTTTTATAATTGGCTCATTTTTCGCATACCCCTTTTTATTTAATACAATACCATAAAATTATCGAATGTTTTTATTTTTTATTTTTTGAGGAAACCAATATGAACGTAACGTAGGCATAATGGAAAATCCGATCGACTATCGAATTTGTCTTCACGTCACTGTAGTTACCCGATATCGCTCCTAAATTTTTCCTTCGAGAAAATTACATTCCAGTGAAAAATTCTACGCGTGTCTGTTGTCTTTCTTTCGTGTAAGTCACGTATTTTATATATAGAAGCTAAAAATACAGTGAAGTGAGTTAACAACATTTGTGCAAAATAACTGGAGGTCTTTATTTGCTTGAACTCTATAAAGAGTTACTGTAGTATTTTATGTATCACGTGGGAAGTATTTGTTTTCTTTGCTTAATCTTATATGATGTACGTTAATGTAAAAGATTTTTTTTTCAATCACAACTTACTAACATTTTGTTACTTACTGCTCTCTTATTTAATAATTTATATAAACAGAGCAAACTTACTATAAGAAATGTACTATTTCGCTCTCCATTTCGTTTTTAAATATTTTATACGGTACATACTGTTAGTGTACAAATCATTTTGCCGGTTTTTTTGCCCTTCAGTCAGTCGATGGTTAAAAATATTAGTCGTCAGTCTTAGTTACAGTATAGGGAGTAAAATTAGCAGAAGTTTTTTTTGTTATGTCCATAAATAAAAAAGATAAGAAACATATTTTTTTACGTATTTATTCAGGGAACAGAATCGCCACAACTGCCTACTAGAAATGCAATATATACGAGTACATGACTAATATAGAATTCCCTTTAAAATAATGCATATACGTTTCCCCATAACTTTTAAACAATGTTTAAAAAGTAAATAATTGACAATGTAAGTATAATACACCAAGAATTACGATATAATAAAAAATACAATTTTATTCAATACTTACAATATAAGAGATAAAATAAATGTTGAAAATCTTAATTGAAAAATTATGTACAGTACATTTTTTATGAACAATTCACCAGATCCAGCATTAATTAGCATATTAATAGATTATTATTGGTTATATGAAAACGGAAACTCACAGCGGTCACGCACAATAAATTGTATCTAAATTATTATTACTTTATACAATAACAAAATGATTGTAGTAGAATATTATTACAGAAATACCAACAAATATCTTATATATATTCCATAAAACTAGACAGGTTCCCTGGATTTATAAAAATTTTGTAAAATCTTTATAATTATAATGTTAATGAATTTGTTGTTAAAAAAAAAATCATTTTAAAAATAAATTTATGTATGTTTATAAATCGTTTATAAAACAATAAATAAATAGGCTTTCATTAACTGCCTTTATTAAAAATTAAATACGTTGTAAATATATTATAAGAATAATATTTTACAAATCATGTCTGATCAACTAAGCACAAATTTAGTAATTAAATATTGGCATTGCCTTAAAAAGGTTTCTCGTCACAAGCAGCAGAATATTAGTTAATTGCGTAATAATGTATTATTTCGTTAGGGACGTTTGTTTTATGAGCATGCATGTAGCGTCTTGTGAGAATAAAACGTAGTATATACAGTGGTTGTGGGTTCCCATCCTCTCTATAGATAAATCCTACGTCAAATCGTGGCAGAACTCAACGCCGCAATTTTGCCTCGACACCAGAGCGAAGAAAAATGGAAATATAAACGTAAATAAATATTTCACTTCCTCGAGTGGGAATCGAACCCATAACCGTTGCATAAGAGTCACACCCTTGTGCCACTGCGCCACGACGGCCTCTTAACTAATAGTAACTAGAAATTTAATTATATATATTAAAACACTAGCTTGTATCTTTAGCGTTTGTAGTTGTAGTAGTTTCGCGCTCAAACAAATTTAAGTTTCATTTACATAATATACTTTCAACTAGAGTCCTCGTTTTAATTAGTTTCTTTAATTACCTACTCGCTGCCTGCAAGCAGCACATGCAGAGAGGTTGTTAGTTCTGTCCTAAAGTTTGATCCAATAAAGCGTTCCAGTTCAAAGTATATATAATAGAAACCGCAAATAATTTGTTCAGTATAGGTTTTTAAATAATTTGTTAAAATTAATATGCTACTTTATAAATTCAGAAATCAAAAATGTCGAAAAAAAGGTTTGCTATAAATAAACAATAATATATGACTTAATCAAATGAAGCGTGCATGCATTGTAGTTTCGATTCCCACTCGAGGAAATGAAAATATTTAATATTTTCATTCTCTCGCTCTGTTAATCGTAACGGCATTGAGTTCCGCCACTCAACCAATAACATAAGCAGTACCTCGAGATTTGGGCGGAGAGTGAGAAACTAATGTGTTTTAATGAGGACGGAGTGTCTTAATACTCTAGGTTCTGCCTTCCTTGCTAAGTGGGATACAGTGTATAGTCAGTTTTAGGATGAACACCTGGTTATACGGTTTTAACATTGGATACACGAACGACGAATAAATTTAATGGACTATTTAATTCCATCGTATCTTATTTAGTAAAATTTCACCTATTCCTTTAAACAGGATTACTTATATTCAAGTTTATATAAATCAAATTGTATAAAAAGTTTCATATACTAATTTTTTATATGTAGTGTATAGCATCTCAATTAAGACCCGCACAAAAGATAAATAATTGAAGTTCAGGTGCAAATAAATTCTCATAGTACTCGGAGCTTTGTAAAATCTATTTGAACGTATCAAAGTTCTGTATGTGTTAGACGTATTATACATCGATTCATTTAGCTGCTTTCAGAAAGAGTTTGCGGTTTAATTAGCAAATATATATTATAATGCGATTTATTTTTAGTAGGAAACACATTATTTTTCAGGCTCATTTATATCAAGAGACTCTGTTCTCCTGAATTCAATTTTTAGTTCAGTGACAAAGCTCAATGTCACGCTTTGTCTTATAAATATTTTTATCTCTCATAGTGGTATTCGAACTATCGCATTAAAAGCCAGAAGTTGTCACGACGGTCTCCATATGGGGAAGCTCATGCATATTACGAAAATATACGTATTGATTAAAATATTTAATGAGAAACCAGATAATTATTGAGATATATTGACAGTAATTTCCAATTGTACAATTTATGAACGTCATACTGAAAAGTTCGTTATTATTACAATTCAACATGTGTATGTAAACAATTTAAAAATTATAATAACATTTTTACCTTAGTTATTTATCAGGCATATGTTTAAAATTGTAATAAAATAGTTGTTTGTTTAATTCGAGTCTAAAACGATAATTTATGAAAGTCATTAGATGGAGGACCTTTCTGAGGATTGCAGTAATGTGGGCGAACACCGTCCGGTCATTAGTGGATTCCTCTTTAGGTGGCTCTGCAAATTACGTACAATTTGCAAAATTGTTTCTATGCGAGTGAAAGTTTTCATCATTTAACATAAATTCTGCACGCCACCTTCTGGAAATAAAACGTGGGTAGATTTGATATATTGTCACTCAGGCTCATACTATTATAAATTAGATTATATGTACAGAAGATTTATAAATAATAACCATTAAATAAATATTAGAGGCCGTCGTGGCGCAGTGGCACAAGGGTGTCTTTCGTAAACGCGACGGTTGTGGGTTTGATTCCACATTTCGAGGATCTGAAATATTTCTTTACGTTTATATTTCCATTTTTCTTCGCTCTGGTATCGAGGCAAAGCTCGGTGTTGAGTTCTGCCACTCAAAACACGATGCCTCGAGAATTCGGCAGAAAGTGGGGAACGAAGTGTCTTAACACCGAGGTTCTCTCTGCCTACCCTGCTGTGGAATACAGCGTGAAGCCGAAAAAAAAAAGTCTTCGTGATTCGACGTGATGACTGACTTTTCAAAAGTCAGTTATCACGTTCTACGAACAAAATCAAAAATACCAAAGAAATAAAACGGTACTAATTGCTATAGTGCTCCCGCGGGAGTCCAGATGAAAACGCCGATCTTTCGAACATTATCGAAAAATTGAACTGAATCGAATACACTGATTGACTTGGACAGTCGATTTGGACGGATTGTATGTTTATTGTGCTGTATTAAAATTTGTAAACACTTGTCGCAAATACTTCACATAGCAGGATGGTCGCGGAATTCATCGCGCATTAAGTGTTGAGTGTCGGAACTCAACGCTTTACCTTGTTAAAAACTTATTAAAAGAGCGAAGAAATGAAATATTTAAAGATGCGTTATATTTATTATATTTCCAGCTTCGAAGTTTTATTGCTAATAATATTATGTTTTAGATGCGATTTTATAGCAATAATTCGTATCGCATTCATAAATTCAAACAGTATTTTCTTCTTGTTTTATGAGTTGAGGATCGAAATTCCTCTTCTGTAAATATATTTCAAAGTTGATCCCGAGAGAGAAAAGAAAATCATTCCGAGACGTGTCTACAGTTTTTATAGCGCTAGTGAATCATGTACGTAAAGCATACATACGTTTTATAGTACATTTTTGTCTGCTGCGTTCATATTGAATCGTTATAACGTACTACTTCTTTGTGATATCAGCAAAAATTTTTTAAATAATTATAGAAGTTTATTTTAGACCATCAAGTAGCAGACTCCAGCGTTATTAGTAGGTGCAGGTTATAAACGATGACTGTGTCAGTCAACCTGACAATGTGATGAATGAAGTTGAAATTATTATGCTATAATCAAATAATTTGTTGCTATATATTAAGTTATATATAAAAACAACCATTAAATTAACTTTTTTTTCCCTTCGTGAATTTTTCTAATATTCAATATACAAGTAGTAAAAATAATTTTTTTATGTTATACATGATTTTTTAGTATTTTCTTCTATCGGTCGCATAGCGGGGTAGGCGGTGCAAACCAAATATCACACTATTATCTATTTTATGTCCAATTTCGAGATAAGGAAAAGAAATATTAAATATTTCCATTTTCATCGCTCTTATGTAGAGGCAAATCGTTGCATTGAGTTTCGCCACTCAACATGCAATGCCTCGATAATTCGGTGGAAAATGGGGAACGGAGTGTCTTAACACTAGGTTTCCTCTACCTATTCTGTATTGTGTGGGATACAGCAACACGTTGAAATATTAAAAAAGACTTTAAAACATAATCTTAATATATAAAAAATATATAATGTTTTTAAAAATTATAACTGCAACTACAGCCCTATAATAGCCCAAGTTCCCAGAGCCACCAGACCGACATCACTTTAGCAAAGCTTAAATTTTGAGGACTATTAATCTCATATTTCTACTCATTAACATGAAAATGGGGTCCTTTCAGAGGTGACCCCAAACAACCACCACCACCGATTTTGAACGTAGCCGTTTTTGAAACTATAATGTTTATCTCCATGTCGACATATCGTACCAGTACATTGATTGTGAGACTTCGATAATTCTTTAACGGAATGTAGTTAAATTTCAATTTAAAGCTTTATGCGCCATTTTTAAGCCGATTTTGATTTTCCATTTGGTTTTTGTCGCACGAATACGAGCACGTGTGTTCAGGACAGAGTGAAAACGTTTCGCGCGCGTACGGATTACGACATCAACGTAAACTATATTTTCCGCGCGACCTACAAACGTAAATGACAGTCGCTCCATCATGTACCTCGTCTTCGGGTCGCAAGGTGCTTACGGCAGAAATATGTCTTAATAACGTGTTTTAACATAAGTGCACTTTTATTTTTATGCTTAATACATATTTGAAAAAATATGTTTATCTCGATGTCTAAATAATCTTATTTCACATATTTTAACCGATAAATACAATTAGTAATTACATTTGGATATAATAAAATGTTGTTTTTTATTGTCACATATCTTATTTAATTACATTAAAATATATGAATATTTAGATAACAGACATACAATTTGAAATTAATATTATTATTATATGGTGTATACACAAATTATAGTTCACTGTATTCATGTCTTCAGAATTTTTTTTCGACTACACCTTCGTAGTGAAGTAATGTGGCACAAATTTAGAAAGCTTCCCTTTCACACACCACTAAGGGTTCATTTGTTTTTATTTTTTTTTATTTAGGGAAATTTAGGCTTGATGGTTACTTTAATTAGAACATATCCAATTATCCATCTAATTTAACGTTACGGCGGTGATCTCTTAATTGAATCATAATTGATTCCAGCTTCTAATTAACACGCTGCCTCTACATACGCCGCGCTGCCTGTGTTTATACGGATATTATTTTAATTACTTTGGTTTCGTGTACTTCTTTTATCTTATAGAACAATGAAGATCAATAGTCAATTCAGAATTTGTATTTGTGATGTAGATAATTAGTTACAAGATTCACTTAATGTGTCTCTGAAACGTCTAAACGTAGTAAAGATATTACTTACGTATGTATATGTATACTAAATGTCTTATACTGTGTAAATTTATTCAAAGAACAAAGAAAAACATTGTCATAACGCAAAATACAATACGGTTGTAGAGGCCATTGAATATAAACAAGCGAAATGATCGACCTACTGTACTGAAAGGACTTAGCAATTGTCCGACCCGAGCTCGACCGTGGCGTAACAAAAGCTCTCTTCGCTGCTACGAGTTTGATTTAGTAGATGAAAGCACACGAGGTACGGTATTTATGATGATAACTGTGGCTGAACTTTAACATTTGGTTTCTACCACTTACTTTTTCTATACAACAACCTACAGACCAGGGTGGCATTTACTCAGAATTATGAAGTATCTCTATTTGAATACAAGTAGGGCTTCTTGAGCCCAAACATTTTCAAATAAGCACAACTATCTCGTGCAAATAGCAAGGTAGATATAATTAATCCAGTAGATCCGTTTTATCTACCTTGCTGTGTATGATTGTGTGGAATTATATATATATACATGATCTTAACATTAGATTCCCATTTCATACAAAAAAAACGCGAAGCCACTTTATCTGAATTTGCTGTCTCTTAAGGAGTCTCTCTAATTTTTTATGATATCGAAGCAGTTAAAAGGTACTAATGTCGTCTGCAATATGTTAAAGTCATATACATTTCTTACCTCGTAAACCCTCTTAGGTGCGCTTTAAGGTAGTATCATCGCAGCCGTTACTGATAAGAATGCTTATAAAAAATCCGCTTAATCGACTCCATGTGCTAAAGTTAGTTGAATTCTGAATCCCACTTTATTATCTGGAATTTTTATTTTCAGCTTCGCGCTATATCCCGCACACAGCAGGGTAGTCAGAGGGAACCTCGGTGTTAAGACACTCCGTTCCCCACTTTCTGCCGAATTCAGAAAGCATTGCGTGTTAAGTGGCAGAACTCAACGCCGCGCTTTGCCTCGTCACCAGAGCGAAGAAAATATAAATATAAACGTAAATAAATATTTTACTTAACTTCTCTGGAATTAATTGATATAAAACAAAATGTCCAATACTAATTATTTATTTAGAAAGCTTTTATATTTATTATTAAAGAAATTATTACGAGATTCATTATAATTACTCGAAAGAAAGTTCGTATAGGGGTCAGAAGTATCAGTAAGTTAGATCAGTCGACCCCCACTAGAGGGGCTAGAAATACGATAATGTTTCGTTAAGCCTATTACGCTCTTTATTGTGAGACCGGTAATATTATCTATTCCGATAGCAATATATATATATATTATAAATACGTAATATGTTATAACTGTTGTTATGAAATAAATAAAATCTTTTATACTGTTGTACAGAATTCGTTGTGAAGCAATTTTTGTTTGGTGTCAAAGTGCTTTCAGACTTCTTACGGTCACGGTAAGTCTTTAAAAATTGTCGCATTACCATTTATATAAGATATATAATGTGAAGTATACTCGTTGAGGGCTTGCGTGAGGGTCACAGTAGAGAAATCTTGAATTATGAGGCATGTAGGAAAACTGTTTTTACCTCTTCGTATTACTGACACGAGTTACTGCGTATAAATTGAGAGATTTGAGACCGTCATTTAGACGTGTTATCACGTCACGCCATTTCGTTTCAAGTAGCTGCTTCAGTTAAATAGTAATATTGGTTAATTTAAAAAATATTTATTTAAACAAAAATATATAACGGCTAGGAAACGAGTATTAATACAACTACGCGCATTGTTGTCGCGCTCTAAAAAGTATGAAATATTCTTGTTGAAAATTTGTTATATACGAATCAGAGATATCTGTTTATCATAACAATTAATAAGTAGTATATTTTAGTGTGTTTAATACACATTCATAGTAACAATTAGAGAAAAGCCCACGCCTTTGCTATCCTACCCTATGCTAGTTCCCATATAACCTATACAATTCATAGATTTCTAATATACAAAGCATTAGCCTTTATAGTCGGGTAAAAAAGGGTTTTGTTATTTATTAAAAATAGATCTTACATTTAAAAGCAAAGTTCATCCAATTTATATCCGCCTATTATAATATATAATGATAATATTTTGTAATTCGTTTATTTTATAAATAAGCAAAATATATATTTTAAAGTATAATATTTTCGCAGGCAGTACCGATGTGAGGAATCGGTCTTAGCGCTATATTTGACACCAGCGAGGGCGCTCGTGGAAGTGTACTCATATTGTAAAGGCTAATCCTCGAGAAGAATTCATCAGGTTTAACTAAGGTCCAACGTGGCCTCGAGCCTCGCCACCTATTCATCACATTCACATTCATCTATTTGTATGTCTTGAGCAAATATTTTTTATATTTAGAATTTTTTATTTAATTTCCATCACCTATTTATTTCTAAGGGTAGAATATTTTATTTCATATGTGTGTGGAGTAGCGTGACGCAGGAGGATACGCGTGTGCCTGTAACGCGACGGTTGTGGGCTAGATTCCCGCTCGGGGGAAAATTATTAGTATTTATAAATATATTATATAACATATATTTCTTCGCTCTTGTACGAGGGCGAAAACCAGCGATCGGAGTGTCTTAACACTAAGTTCCAACTGACTAACGCTGCTATATACGGGATATAGCGTTTATATCACAGAATTGCTTTATTTGCTATATTTGTTAAAAATAGGTAGACATACTTAGAGTATTCTTTGGGATTGTTAGTTAAGAAAGATTAAAGTTTCCATTTAACTAAGGTTTAAATCTAAGTGTCTACATTTACAGTAAGCTCCTGAAAAGTGGATTTATCAAAAAGTACGTTTACTTGCGAGTTAATGAGCCGACATTGTGATGATAATGTCGCTGGTAATTAACGCTTACTCCGCGGCCAAGGAATAATACGGTAATTCTGCCTGGATTGTGAAGTGGCTAGCGAAAAGAAAATCTCTGAGCTAATTTACGATACTGAAATATTTATCAAATCTTTGTTCTTTTGTTTTATTTCATTATATTTTCACTACTCGCATTGTATAATTATAAGAATTGAGTAAATATTTAGCGTTCGTTTTAGTGTTGAACAAGAAAATAATTTTAAACTATGAAAAATTGCTGCGTTTGCTTTAATGTGAAGACTGAAGCTGGAAGTAGTCATAAGTATATGGTAAATGAAAAGCTCTTGTTTGAAACTTTACACAATACTCGGTTTGTTTACAACTATTGTAGATAGGTTTTTGAACAGTTAAAAGTTCACTGAATCAGTTCAATTTCTGCCTTTATAATTAAATTTCTAGATCTAACAAAGAACATTTTAAGACATGTCAAATACGTTTCTTTGATAACCCTATTATAATATTAATCTTAATGGAATAATAAAAAATGGCTATTTTTGTCAGTAAAAATGAATATAAGAAATCGAGTAGGAAGTAAGTAATAGTGTTTAAAAATGTTGTACCAGAATTAATAATTTTTCTTTTCATAATTAGATTATTTCAGCTACGTTTTGTAATACTTAATAAATTTTGTCATTTAAATAAAATTGTACTCAATTTTTAATTTATTATTTGTCTTCTACCATTCACTACGCAATACCTCCAGAATTAAGTGGAAAGTGGGGAACGGAGTATCGTAACATTAGGTTCCCTCTGCCTACCCTGCTGTGTGCAGGATACAGCGTGAAGCTGTTTTTTTTATTTTTTATGTGTTTCTTTGATATTTCATTTTGTAAAATTATTACTTTAAAGCTTACAAGTATATTTTAACGAAAATATAAAAATTAAATAACTCATTGAATTAACAAAAATTTTTCCCGTAATTACTTATATTACTCACTTATTTTCAATTGCTTGGACATAAAACGTAAAATAATGAAAAAAATATTGTGGCAATTTCCGATTATCGGTTAAAAAGCTAATGACCGAGATTCCTGACCTGGTCTCTGACCAGGTACAGGAAAGGGGAGGAGTCCCTAAGCAATAGACATTCAGTGTGACCCGTTTAAGCTAAAACTGCAATATCAGTGAGATGGAAAGTTTCATGGAATGGAAATGGAAACTTTCATTTAGATAGATCCTGTAGATACCTACTATGTTATTCTCAAACTACTAACTAATAACAGCTCAAAAAAATTTTTGAGTAAAAGTATAATAAAAGAAAAAAAATAGATTAGACAAAATAGAAGGGTGATTTTCAAAATGTATCGTTCTGTGGATAGAAAGTAAATAATGGAATTTTTTCTCACTAGTTTGTCGCTGGTAAACAAACTAGTCCCCTACAACTTTCCTTTTATACTTTACCTCTTGTGTGATACGTTAATGAAATACCTACATATCAAATACTTGTGAATGAAGTTATAAAGTATATCACAGTACAGAGGTATAATTAACAGGCACTCTGCTTTCAAAGTTCGACACAGTACATTTAACTATTCTAAAGTTAAGACCGAATGTCCCGGCCATTAGGTGAACAATTATAAACAGCTCCTAGAGAATATCCATTGTAGACTCGATAAATTATGTATAGAGGTAATTGAAACTTTAAAACTATATCACAAATATATAAGTTTTTGGTCCTGTTAACATTAATAATATTTTTTTTTCAGCTTCACGCTGTATCCCGCACACAGCAGGGTAGGCAAAGGGAACCTCGGTGTTAAGACACTCCGTTCTCCACTTTCTGCCGAATTCTCGAGGCATTGCGTGTTGAGTGGCAGAACTCAACGCCGCGCTTTGCCTCGACACCATAGCGAAGAAAAATGGAAATATAAACGTAAAGAAATATTTCACTTCCTCGAGTGGGAATCGAACCCACAACCGTCGCGTTTGCGGACGGCACCCTTGTGCCACTGCGCCACGACGGCCTCTAATAGGATAGTTTCTGAATTATAATGAAACCAATCACATGTGAAATTAATTATTCATATGACATCAGCAATAATTTAAGCATAACGTAACCATCGACAGTATATATAAACATTAGGAATGAAATAAATCTAGATTAAACTACTAAAGAGCGATCAGAAACCAATAGCCTCATACATAATTAAATAGGTCGAGTGTTTATATAAATTTACACTAACCTATTTGTAGTATAATTAGTTTATATCACGGAATTAATTAACAGTAAAATATGAAAACTGCGTTATAATTTAGTTTGGTGGTCGCTTCGGCTGAATGGAACCGCGACGTCAGATCACATGCATGCTGATGTCGAAACCTCACATCAGTATGAAATAGGAGCGGCCGGCGGGCGTTACAAACTCTGCTTGTATTTAATTTTTTCAAACAATTTACGCTTATACAGACAATGTTCTATTAAAGGGAGTTTTTGTAAAATATTATTTTTTTAATGAATAACCAGTATTTTTGTACTATTATTGTACAAATATATTTTCCAAATAAGAAATTATAAATATTACACCTATAAATTAAGTCTCCGATTGATTAGAATAAAATATTAGTTATGTTTGCAAAGTTGCAATTTTATTAACCGAACTAGATTCAACGAGCAATTAATTATAAGCGTATTATAGCAAATAACCATTCGTAATATGGGTTTAATGATTTCACGTTTACCATAACCGTCATGAAAACCAACGAAGTAATAAATCCGTTTAAAATAAACACATTAAACTAATATACAGCGATAATTTCAAAACAATGGTGTGCGATATAGATACATTATAAAATGGAAATTTTATGATAACAGCGACGTTTGTCAGCTCCAGTACTGACCGCCACCGCCACCGCCACCACCGCCGCCGCAACATGAAATCAAGTGCATGTTGAAGTCGAGACCGCGAACGTTTCAAACAAACTCTATTCTAATAATTGAATATATTTTAAAAATAAATATTTATAGACCAAACATATATTTTTATTAAAAAAAACGTAATGTTTTCATTAGTTAAATATAAATAATATGTTCGCATAAGTGTATACAGTTGAATATTATATTGTTCTATGGTTTGAATTGTTCATGTTCCTAGACTTGAGAAGAAATCACCTGTTGTTCCGTACATATATGTAAGAGTTAAAATAAACATTCTCATTTACAATAGTGGCGCAGAGGCACAAAGTGTAACTGTACTATGTTTATTATTACAATTTTTGTATAAATTATATATATATATATTACATATTGTAATAGTTAACAGCAAAACAAATACAATTATAACTGGATTATTGATATTATTAATTTATACAACGTCATTTTCATATTTATCATATTTAAGCATTTTATTGACGTTAATTTCAACTATAACACTCACTGAATGAAAGTTCTATAAAATATTCCTCATGTTTATCCACAATAGTTGAGATCAACTGTGTAATTACAAAGGTAGTATTATCAGAGGACTTCGCTAAAATGTAATAAATCAGGTGACATTATATGAAACGTTTGAAGAGCGCGCTCTAGTATTACATATATAGCACATAATATTGAATTATTTATTGTACACTTGAGATACGGACGGATGTGGCGTAAGCTCGCCGAACGCCGGAAGCGATGAGACAATATATCCGAGCAGAACGCTTAAGAGTTTACCAGTGAGCCGTAAATGAGCGAATAATTCTTTATTATTTCGTGCGGTATTATGTTCGGAATAAAGAATTTCTTCCAGTTTTTCTACGTTTGTAGAATTTTATTGCATTTTTTACCAATCTTATTACAAACATATTCTCAAGTACACATAATATGTCAGTTACATATTTTATATTGTAAAGAAAAATATCCATGACTTCACGTAGATTTTTTTCCCAAATTATTATAATTTTTATGTTTTTTTTTTTCAAGCACAAGTTGGCACAAGCGTGCGATTGTAAACGCGACAGATTGGATTGAAGTTCTATTTCCATTTGAGAAAATAAAATGATATTTTTATGTATGTCGCTTTGGTAACTAGGTAAAGTGCGGCGTTGAGTTCTGACACTCAACACGCAAAGCCTCCAGAATTCCACTGAAAGTTGGGTACGGAAGTATCTTATTACTAGATTCCCAGGTACCTCCTGCCCACCCTGCCATGCGAGCGATATAGAGAGAAGTTAAAAACATAACATTATTTTCTATATTCTTGTTTAATATTACAAAAAATTATGTATGTATATTTATGTATGTATAATCTAACTAACAGCAACGGAGGGAATAAGAAGCAATAAAAAATACATATATTATTTTGCTATTGAGAAATAGAAAGAATTCTACAAATGAGTACACTCCGTAGACTGCCCAAAAAGTGTTTTAATTTCTAGTCTTTAGACTGGATGCTTAAATAGCGTAGTATCGTATATACGACTACATTAATGGATTAGTTTTATGCGGAAGTCATAATTATAAAAAATATGTATGTTTTACATACAATTTTTTTTATTTCGATGTACACATAAGATACGTGGAAAATCTTAAATGTTTCTGTCACACTGGTCAGACAAAAAAAAACCTACAGTTAACCTACAATATAAGCTATAGTTAGCATATAAATTTAATTTATTCATTCATACGTTATAAATATTCTTTATTCATGTTGAAAGAAAACCAATCTAATTCGTCAGATATAATTAAATACGATTGATACATGATTGTACCATAACAGTTTACGTTTATTTTGAACTAATTTTGGAGCTTCAGAGCTTATGTATGTACTTGTATATACATACAGTAACCTCAAACTCAGTTATATATCATAGGCAAGTCATAGTCCGTGTGTTTCTATTCACACTGAGAGGACCGCGTGTAAAGACTGCGGGAGTGTTCACAATGACGGGCGTCACGCAGACCGCAGACGGCGCGTCATGCAGAATGAGGCTGAGGCTTCACCCTCGCCTTATGTGCTATTATTATTGCAAAACCACGTTGGGAATCCACATCGGTGCATTGAAGACTGATATTAAAAGACAAAAACGATATCGCTATGAGAATATTAATATTCACTGTTTATTTAATCACTGTTTTTTTCTCTCGTGCAAATATCGTAAGGGAACTCTTTGTATTTATTTACAGATAATCAGGAATAATGAGGAATTATATGATGAAATGGTTCCCTAGAGTTATAAAATTACAAAGTTCTGCTTAAATGAAAACATATTTTTGGTATCCAAGCCGATATAATCAATTATGTTTATATAATATGTTGTGAAAAATGTGATGTCTGGCTTCTGTATTTATAAACTCTAGTTTTTAGTGCTTGTTTATGACTATTTGATAATTCTTTCACTAATATTGTAAAATAATTGCTTGGATCCTTGCAATGATTCAATATGGGCAGATTAATTTAAAATAGTATTCTACATGATATTTAAAAATTATAACTCATAGACAAAATCAACAAACCGGCGTCTTAATACAGTTACTTGTTGAGATAACGGAGATATAAAACTTGATACGAATAGCGAAGTACTTTAAATATATTAAAAATTCAGAAGTTTGCGTGATATTCGATAAATATTCTGATAACTTTGAGATTTATATTCTAGTTTTAAATGAAAAATGACAAATAGGTCATGAAGAATATTCTAGAGAGGCATTTAACTTATCGTGTTCAAAAACTGAGTTTAATATCGAAATATCAGACGACCGGTGCCTATACTTGTAAATTATGTTTAAATAATATAAAATTTATGACTCCCGCTAAAGAATAAATCATTCGGCGCAAACATTGTATATTTAAAGAGTCATCGGATAACGGGAATAATAAATTTTATCCATTTTCATAAAGTCCGCTCAGTTTGTTGAACATGCACAGTAATAAAAAATTCAAATTATTTTATGCCAAATTTACGCGTAAATACGTGCGTAGTGACAGTTGCCATATAAGGTTAACGTAAGGTTAACGGTGTAATTTCATGACACTACTGACGCACGCACGACATACGTACTTATTTTGAATGTATTATTAGATAAATGGAGTAGAATACTGGCGATTATTATTTTTTGTTTCATTAAGTATATTCAATATAAAATAGAATAATGAAAACGTACAAAAAAGTATTTAATAATCAACAACCACAAAAAAGGCCGTCGTGACTCAGCGGCACAAGGGTGTGACGTGACGGTTGTGGGTTCGATCCCCACTCGAGGAAATGAAATATTTTATTCTGTCTTTTGTAGGTTCATTATACATTAAGAATATGATTATTTAGAAAAAAAAAACAATTGTAACAATAGTAAAATTAAGAAACTTTGAGCAGCAGTGTTTGCAGATCCATATAGCGTAGTTGATGGTCGTGTCGGGGTGTGAACGTTTCTGTTGAAAAGATCTTGCAAACTTTTGAAGTTCATAGCTTAATTGTCCAGATTCCATAAGATATGGCCAATAAAACACGAGAATTCATATTAAAGTCGCGACGTCGCGTAGCTTTCCTCATGATTATTTATATATTTTTTTATGAGAGAGGACAAGGCAAACGAGCGTTCGGGTCACCTGATGGTAAGTGATCACCGCCGCCCACGACCCCATGCAACACCAGAGGAGCCACAGGTGCGTTGCCGGCCTTTAAGGTGGAGATGAAGGGCACCGGGGCCCGGCATTACCAAATTCGAAACGCAGTGACAAGGGCCACTACTTCACGCCGGTTTTAAATGTCGGGGGTGGTATTAAATCCGGTCGAGTCTGCTCATGCGTTATTACTCTACATCCAATAAATTTCTTCAGAATAACACTAAAATAATAAATGTGTCCGTAGCATGCACTGAGTTCTTGTAAAATAAGTATATCTGCATTAGATTCATTGTATACATTACTACAACGAATTGTTTTATTCGACTATAAAAATATTACACAAACATTGGTACAATGAATTCTCGGAATTTTTTTGTACGTTAGGTTAAAGCAATAAGAACTATTTTTGTGTAAATTTACATTTAAACAGTATAGTTCTATTCGAGTACAGAACATGGAGACGCCTCGAGCTATTTTAATAGAGTGTTGGTCATCATTTGTTTCAGTAATTCGAGTCAATTTTTAGCTTTGTATGCATTGTGTACAAATATTCAAAGTAAACTAGTCAATAGGTACGAGTAAAAGTACGTGAAATTAAATTAAATAAAAAAAGGCTTTAGTTGATTTTTAGTCATATTTTTGTTGCAGATGTGGTCAAGAATTTTGTGAAATTTTAGAAATATTTTCCAGTTAACCCACCATTATAAAGTTCTTAAGAGTTTGTCTGACCACTTATTTATAATTTAGATTACTTTTTTAAAACTATTAATAATTACATATTTAAATATAATGTATTGAAATGTAACGTTACAATAATATCGTCCAAGTTATTAATTTTATTATAATTAGAAAAAATTAAATAATTCATTCTACAACTTTCCACTTTAAAATATTCTTATGCTTAACATTGTAAAATATTATAATAAAGTGTATTGTCACGTAACTCAAACAAGTATAAGTTTGTAGAATGTAAACAAAATATATCACAGTAATGTGACAGCGTACTGCAACGACTCTCGAATCGAGCAGTAAATATGTTTAAACATCTGGTGGACATTTTTCTTAAACTAAACTTAAATGTAGATATATTATACGATTTTGCATAAATAAAAAATGCGGTGAATATGGAGCGCGTTTGGCATAGTGGTTTAGAAACAGAACTTAAAAAAAATATATTTAAAAACCATTTTATACATTTGGGGAAAGATTATATCTAACATATTTTCATATTCACGTTGTGCTTAGAGGAAAAGCGGCGTTGGTCTCAATTAATCAACAATATCTCAAAATCTTAGAACTGAGCGTTTCACTAGATTGTTTGAACAGAAACAGACAAAATCGTTATATGCTTAAAGTTTATACGATAATTAGTCATAATTTAATTTAATAACATACTTAGCGACTCTTTTCCCTATTTTCCGTCGAATTCTCTAAGTATCGCGTATGAAGTGAAGCTGAGTAAATTTTCCAAGGCAAAGTGATGAGAATATTAAATATTTCATCAGAAATCGAATCTACAACTATCATCACATGCATATACCAATATACCACTGCCCACTATAACGGCCTTAATTCTTAACAATATAACAAATATATTTAAAACATCAATCTGTATATGTATAGTATCTTAAACATTTGCTTTTGTATTAATATCTCTGTAAGCATTAAGGGAGGTGATAACATAAAAAACAAATAGTAAATATTCTACTAAAACAAATATTAATTTTACAACAAAAAACAGACAAGTAAAATACATTTTCTGTGATATATATGTGGTTTATATTTTAAAATAAAATATATATTTTTTTAAGTTTTTTTTTAAATTAAGAAATATTTTATATTTATTACTTTGTAATATTCTTTTAATTTTTTAAGTATTCACGAAAATAAATAAAACAAGTCCGAACACCTTTCTTTCTGCCTCTCTTAGTTCAGAAGCCTCTTTCCTGGCGGCTCTTTTTGTATTGTATGTTATAATCCCTTTCATTTGCTCCTCATTATACATGATTTAATGCTACCTTTACAGTGAAATTAATTTGAAATTTACGTAGCAAATATGAACTAATTATAACAGTGTACACGCGCTCTTACACTCGCTAGAATATTTAGTTCATTGTATGGCAATCTGTGACAGCTGTTATTTGTAGGGCTGACGCTTATACTGCTAAGAAATGTATTAAAATGTTATTCATAATATTCATCAAGTACAAGTTACTAATATACATAAAGTAGGGTAACTAAATATCTTTTCATTTTGCAAACGTAACGGTTGTGGATTCGAATCCGACTCGGAGAAATAAATTATTTAATATTTTCCTGTCAAAAGACAAAGCCTGTTGAGTTGTCACCACTCAACATGAAAGGTCTCAAAAATTCTACGAAAAGTTCCTAATTGTGTCTTCATACTAGGTTCTCTCTGTCTACCCTGCTAAATTATATAGAAAAGAGTATAAACCTGAAAAGTATTAGTATTTAGCTTTAATGTGAGCTATATTTTTTACATAATGAAAATTATGAGGCCAGTCGTGGCGTAGTGGCATAAGCGTGTGAATGTAAACGCGACAATTTGCCGGTTTGATTCCCACTAGATAAAATAAAATTATTTATATTTTAATTTCTTGGCTACTTTAACGAGGCAAAGCGTGACGTTAAGTTCCGCAACTCGACACGCAAAACCTCCAGAACACAGCGAGAAACTAAAAAAAATGTTACCCACAACCCTAACTGTAGACTTAGAAGCGCAAAATTTGCTTTAGATGATTTATGATTCCATATTATCAATGTTACAAATGTGGATATTTGATTGTGGCGTGGCGACGTTGAGAGACAACACTCAGAATAAACAAGTCCTCGTAGGTATATAATTATTTACTAGGCAGTATCGACATTTAATTTATTTTTAAAAGTCAATTATACAATTTAAATTAATTTACAAGTAAACTTTTTAATTGTAGGTATAAGAGAGAAATTGTGGCTTAAAGTAATATGAATTAAATTTTAATGATCATCAAGAAACAAATTAGCAATAACAGTAAAAATGACTTAAAAAAGTGGTAGTACGTGTTACGTATAAGCTCCTGGAGCATGCTCCACATGCTGTTGGAGCTTTTGTAGAAAAAACAAATTTTTATCTTATTATAAATCAAAAATTACACTAAATTTATATGTATGTGTTTATCTTACTTACTTTAAAAGTAACAGCTCACTTAACAGTAAATTTTCAAGGATATAAAGAGTCCGAAGAGTGCTCTGAATCCGCAATGAGGAGAACAATGTATCATCCGGATATTACCTGCCAAGTGCCAGCGTCTACCGACAGCCCACAGGCCGCTGTGCCCACAGCAGGTGACAGTGTACTTTACCATAAACTTTAAATAGCTTTTACTTTGACGTACATAAATCATTTTTACTATAATAGTGTATTTTGTATAACGTGAAACATTATTGTTTTACAGTATGAGAGCTGCGTACAATTTGTATATTAAGCAGCATCAGTTTATGATGAATCTTATAAAAATGTCTGCTATATTTATCTTTCATAAGTCCAATTATTGGCTCTCCGCCTACTCTTCATGGAATCTACTCGGCTGCTACAAATCGTAGCGAGAGGAAATTGAAATAAAAATACTAAGTTAATATAATATTAGAAAAAACTTCCAACTAGTCGTTTATTTAAAGCCCTATTATTACTCTTAAAATTATAAGATCACTGAAGATACTGTATAAAAAATATCTTTGGAAAGTTCTAAACGTTAAGTGTATTTTTGAGGAAATTGGACCGTATTTGGAGGTTGCGAATATTTTTGACCAATATTGTATCGGTAATATTCAATAATGCCGCAATCTAACTCATCCTTCTATTATTCTGCGTGAGGCGAATAGACCGAGAGACTCTTTTTACATTATTAGCATGTCTCAATAGGATACTCGACACCCATTCATAGGTGCATTAGCTCTAAAGTGCTCTATGTTAAATAAAAATAATTTTCCAAGTTCCATGGCATGTCTAGAGATTTTGGAAGTTCATACCATTTTGAAACTGTGTTAGATGAATTAGCAATAGCAACCGCTCATTAAGCTTTATACAATGGATGTTTTACTGAGATAAAACTAACTTTACTGTAGCATTCACAACGAACTTAATAAAAAGACAAATACAAGGTGAAAGTAAAATTTATTCTTCACAAACTGCAAAAGTCGCAACTTTCAAATATACATAATTTCATTTAACAATATTCAAGTTTGAACTGCTAAAACCTAACCCTGAAAAATTGTAAATAGGATCATCTAACCGAATATTTTATTATTATTTTCGTTTTCAAATGAACTTGAAAGTTTTGTACAACTTTTATTTAATAATATTATGTGTTTTATAATTAACACTGCACTCAAAGTATTAAATTATCGTATATAATATTGATATTGACTATAGATTACTTTCCTATGAGTACACTATACCCCAGTGAGCTTTTTATACAAAATATACTTAATAACCTTAATTTGCATCATCTTAATGGATTGTATTATTATATAATGGAACATTATTTTTTATTATCAGCTTCACGTTGTATCCCGCAAACAGCAGGGTAGGAAGAGGAAACCTAGTGTTAAGACACTACGTTCCCCACTTTCGGTCAAATTTTGGAGGCATTGAGTGTTGTGTGGCAGAACTCAACGCCGTGATATTGATATCCTTTTTAAACGATTGTGACTCGCATTCGATTCAATTTTTTATCTGTGTGACAAAAAAAATATTGCACTTCATTTTAGATACGCCCATTATAAAAAGCTAGAATTGCCTTCGTTCATTTGATTTACAACAAGACCTGCGGCGGTAATTTCAACTTAAAATTTAATAATAAAATACGTCTGTACCAATGAACAAACCTGCAAGTTTCTCGTAGCTACCTACACTATTCTGGATAGGAAGCACAATAGAAAAGCCGAAGTTTCGCCCCTGTATTTGCACAGTGCCAGTGGGCCTAGCGTTACGTCCATTCACGAACCAAACCTTAAGTACCCAAAGCATTCCATGAATGTGGAATAGAGTATTTTTTTAAATCACTAACTATAACGAGGAAAATAATAAGTTAAATTATTTATACTTATATCAAAAACAA
Organism: Heliconius aoede; assembly: GCA_037355905.1. Taxonomy (NCBI): domain Eukaryota; kingdom Metazoa; phylum Arthropoda; class Insecta; order Lepidoptera; family Nymphalidae; genus Heliconius; species Heliconius aoede. The sequence continues at coordinate 413,196 of JBAIZZ010000263.1, forward strand.
CAATGAAAATAATAACCAGGTGCTTACATCATACATTACAGACAGATTGACATACATTCGCCGCTCTCGATTGTGAGGGCAGATGCAAAATGGATGTCATAACACAGATAAATTTATCCATATTACAGTGTAATGAAGTCATTTCGTAAGTGGACTTTTGGGAGAATATATATGACAGTTTTAACTCGGTATCTCGTGTCATACTTTGGTAAAATATACTATAATAATAATTAATTTTTCAGTTAAACGGTTTACATTATAAAAGCCACTGGAAACTTCGAATATATGAGTAGCGTTTATTGATATGCAAATATTTACAAAGAGAAAATAATGACATAACATATATTTACTACACTACTTATTTACATATATGTAAGTATATATATTATATACATTTTGTAGATTTTAAGCTTCTTAGAACTTGGGCTTTACTAAAAGTAAGTAATTTGAGGTCATTTAATATGGACCCAACGACGAAGAAACAGAAAAAAAGTATTTTAGAAATGTTTCACAACTGTTTTTATACAAGTCTACTTACTAAATATATCTAGGGGTTTAATTTCACTAAGAGTATAGTATGTAAAATTACATTTTTCTTTTTAGCTTCACGCTGTATCCCGCACACAGCAGGGTAGGCAGAGGGAACCTCGGTGTCAAGACACTCCGTTTCCCCTATTTCTGCCGAATTCTGTAGACAATGCGTGTTGAGTGGCAGAACTCAACGCCGTACTTGCTCGACACCAGAGCGAAGCGATCGTAAAATGGAAATATAAACGTAAAGAAATATTTCACTTCCTTGAGTGGGAAGCGAACCCACAACCGTCGCGTTTACGGTCGACACCCTCGTGCCATTGCGCCACGGCGGTACAATTACTTAAATAAAATATAATGTCACACATATTAAGGTCTATTTCCTCTATGAAATTAATTCGTGCAAAATGACGAGGTTTTCAATATGCTGCGACATTAAAAGAATATATCTGTTGATTAAGTTCTCACAGAATAAAAGACTATGACATAACTAGTTACTAGTGCTGTTGTTGAGCGCACTACAGTTGATCGACGTACTGCCTCGATAACGTGGCATTTCGCTTTGTTAGCTTGTGATAGTACATCGAGCTAATGAACCTGCAGCAGACAATGTTTCTCTGCTCTGTGATGCTGGAGCAGGCAGGTCACCGCATATAGGGCTATTACGGACTATTGGTTTTTCGATTTTCATTACCTCTATGTCAGCGGGATGGTCAGTTAAAGTCCACAATTACATGTACACATGCATGAGAACATATTTTACATGAAATATATATTTTTTCTACTTATAGCTATTTGTTTTTTTAACAGGGACATTAAACTACTTGGAATTTATGAAGTAATTTGCTTGATAAGACAAAACAAAAATAGATATTTAAAATGTTTTTTTGTAAATATTTATTAAGTACGCTAGTTAAAGTAAACATAAGAAATTATGAGACTATTGCAAAAATATTTTGCAATAGCAAATCTGACTTTAACTTTTACAAGTAACGATATCCGTGTTAGTCCACCGACTACGAGTCACCGATTCATCACACTGCCGCCGCGCTGCCAGGCACGTACTGCGATCATTAGTTGCGTCTCTCGCCCTCCTCAATCCGTCAACGCTATCGCAGGACGCTACCCTGAGCTTTAAGTGAACAGCAAAATTAATAACAGACTCCGTTACAAATATATCTTCGTGATAAATAAGTTATTTAAGTAAAAAATTAAAACAGTCAAGATTATGAAGAAAGGACGATTAACATCAATCATTTAAGAGAAATTTTTAACTATCGCAGTATACGAATATTTTGTACATATAAAAATAAAAGAGATTTTGCATAATATTCCAAAATAAAATATTTAGCGCTAATATAGTATTTCCGTAGTGGCTTAATATGGCGTTCATGAATATGGACAGAGAGTCAGGCTAATGAACAGAGTTTCCCATGTAACTACTCGTAAAACTGGGTAATTGTCTGACAGCAGTTGGTCTACGTATCCACATATTGTTAAGTACAATATAACTTCACTGTGGATGCCGAGATATCTTATCTAGCCAGCTCAACAGCAGTAATTCGCTTATTAATTCTCGTCCTTCACTCTCCAATGTCGGATACCTCAGCACTAATCTTGGCTCACCGTATCTACCGTAACCACACTGGCTATCTTAAGCAGTCATGAGCGTTAACTCTCAAGGGGGCCTATCATTCAAAGTTCTATTACTTAATGAAATTAAGTAATGCTACTTTTAAAACTTCTACAATGGTTAAAGTTTAAGAAGAACTCCAAGTATGGTACTAGTATCTTAAATCAGATTATCATTAAATTGATGTCATTGAAGAACAATAGGTCTGTCTGTATCTATGAAATTTATCTATCTCTGGCAAGGTAGGTACATTTAATTTCTTTAAAATCGGTGGAAAGAAGATTTTTTACTTTGGTTACAAGATGTGGAAAGTTTGATAAGTAAATACAAAAATTTACTTACTTTAAACTTAAAAACGATGATTGAATGATTCCCGCTGTATCCCGCACACAGCAGTGGATGACACGAGAACACACTTAAATATTCCTCAAGATACATTTCGAAGTAACATTTAATGTTCGCGTCTTCGCATCTTTCTTCTATCACGCTTCCCTGTCTACCTGACGTCAGTCCGAAATTGATACGCTTCTCACGTTTTCACCTTCAGCAGCGTACTTACATACTGCAGTGAAAATTTAGAACGATATTACTGAGAGACACCACTTTGTACGAGATGCAACATTGTTTATTAAAGCAAAATTCAAATGTTGCTCATTTTGTTTGTGGACCGTACTTTTACAGTCGTCGAAGAAACTATCAAAGTTTATTTTTAATTTTCTACGTATTTTCCATATAAAATAAAGTTTACTCTTTAATTCATTCTTTGGTAAATATAGTGTCATGTTTTTCTGCATAAAAATAAATATACATAAATATATAAATTACAGAAAATCAGAAAACGAAGGGTTGAATAATTAATACAAACTAAAACTACACACCTCGCTGCATACTAATTGAGTCTTTATTATAGTTTGGTATAGCTTATTTTATCTTAATATTCACATAAAAGCTTACCTGAAAATACTATTTAGTGTTTCACAAACCTAATATGAAATAACTCCATTCTTTGTTTTCCAGTATATTTTTAATGAACCGACATTCTGCTTCGAAACGCGTGAAAAGCTTGTCACCGAACTTTATTACTCTACTCGCAGTTTCAGAAATTAGTTAAAATTAACTATGGCAATTTTCATTTTTGCAGTTTTTCAAAATGACTAAAGGGAAAGTCGGTTCTTATTTTCTTATGCTACGGTGTTTTATATTACTTTAGATAATACATATGGTTAATCAATATATAATAATATTATCTGTTATTAGTATATCTTTTTTCCACATACCTAATAGTAGATCTTTAATGTTTGATTAATTAGCGTCAGAGAAAATTGAGATAGTGAAACTCAGTAACTCGAAATATATACTTTGTTTAACTACAGCAGCAAAAAACAAAGGCCACAACTTTTACACTCAAAACTGTTATAGTTACAACAATTATAGTTGACTTTTCTAGCTTCTCAAATATCATCCACTCCACCTGGATACGTGGCACTCCAGTACTGTACGGTTTCGTAGGAATATCCTTCCACTTCTTTCACGGAACTGTTGAATAGCCTATCCGCGGCAGTGTTTCCAGGTCGATACGACATGGGTACCTTCAAAAAGCGTGTCTATCTCCACCTTAAAGGCCGGCAACGCACCTGTAGCTCCTCTGGTGTTGCATGGGATCGTGGGCGGCGGTGATCACTTACCATCAGGTGACCCTAACACTCGTTTGCCTTGTCGTTTTCCATAAAAAAAAATAGTTGACTTAATTTCTACTGATATTGGAAAAAATCAGGCTAGTCTACTAGTAGTTCTAATGCTAACCATATTTCAGGTATGAATTGAGGTGACAACGACAATATTCACGGATGGTTGTTTCTTTTGAACAGTTCTTACCAGACGATTGGCGAGCCCAACCTTCTCACGGTCGAAGAAACTCACTAAGCGCGCTCCTATTTACTTACTACTCGTCGTTGCTCGTCATTGTGCTCCGAGCTTTACTTTGTTTGTATTGAGTCGACTATCAGATTGTGTCGCCGAGAACTTAAACTAAGGCTATATCGCTCGTTGCTCCTATTACGTACATCCGTGATTTATCCTCGCACGCGGTAACTCATAAAATTCCACATAATGTTAGAAGTGACTTTTACCTGTCTGTTATTTAAGAAGTATTTATTAGCTGTTTAGATTTACGTTAATATTTTTTAGGCGATAGGTTAATATGGCATAGACTAAGCAAATATTAATTTATTCATATAAATTTAGTAGCAAACTATAACTTATTATAGTTTGGTACAAACTATAATTATAAAAAGTATAAATTAAGATCAATTCACACATGTAACAGTAGTGTAATGTAATAAGAAATGGAGACTCATTGTAATCGCTTGACGTAAGCAAAGCTAAAATCTCGATCGAGTTCTAAAATGTTTTATAAAAAAAAATAAAAGGTAATAAAAATAATAGTATTACGTACTTATTTATTGTCTTTTGTATAAATAAATAATCGGCCTAATATAGTCCTAACATTTATATCACTTTTATTTGACGCCCATTTAACTAAGCTTTACTTCAAAGAAATGAGGACATTCTACTTTAAATATTAATTAATTAAAATTATGAATGTGAAGGCTTATGTCGATGAAAATTTGTTTCACTCTCACACAAAGTTACTGAAGGGTCGTGGCGCAGTGGTCAAGGGTGTCGCCCGTAAACGCGACGGTTGTGGGTTCGATCCCGCTCGAAGAAGTGAAATATTTCTTTACGTTTATATTTCCATTTTTCTTCGCTCTGGTATCGAGGCAAAGCGCAGCGTTGAGTTCTGCCACTCAACACGCAATGCCTCCAGAATTCGGCAGGAAGGGGGTAATGGATTCTCTTAAATTCAAGGTTCCCTCTACCTACCCTTCTGTGTGCGGGATACAGCGTGAAGCTGAAAAAAAAAACTTTTTTTAAAAAAAAGATTTTGTATATTTTGGTTTGGTAAGATATAATAATAAATTCAAGCGGGGGAAGACGCGTTTAGTTTATTAGTACCTACATGTCATACAGTGAGTTTCATGATAGCGAAAATTAACTCGGTTGCATTTAGAGCATTATATTAATGTTGGCTGTTGTGTGAAGACAGATGCTGCAGTATTGCGCGGTCAGATTACTCTGTGGAATCATTAACTAACAAGAATTTCTGTCATTAGCTATTACTCGTGCTGTCATAGAAAATAAGCACTAACCTACATTTGTATGATATTGTTACTTTCATTGAAATTAATGTGCTCATATCAGTAATACCTGAGTACATGCGTTATTAGGTATATAGGAAGTCAGCTTCACGCTGTATCCCGCACACAGCAGGGTAGGCAGAGGGAATTTAGTGTTAAGACACTCCGTTACCCACGTTCTGTCGAATTATTAAGGACATTATAAAGGTCACAAAAATATTTATTTTCCAATAATCATTTTCATAAAATTGACATAAATATTTATAGCTTTATACTTATTGTTCTAAGTACACTGAAATTTTCGCCTCACTGCTCTGAAATAAAACAAGAAGTGTTTGTAAAAATATGTGAAAATGATCCTTTTCATTTTCAAGAGCGGTCAACAGTTATTAGTAAACAAAGTATGTGACCGCAGCAGTACATATGTATGTGGTTAGAATCTAAAACGATATAAATCACAGAGCAGGCGTTATGCACATAACTCTTCGGCCTCGGACAGCTCGACATTAGCGCGGTGTTGCCCCCTAACGCGGAATATTATCTTCTGGAATAGAAATATGTACAATTTTTATAGAAGCTGAATTTTAATAACTATTAAAAATATATATTTTGAAATTATAAGACAACGGATAGGCACGAACACCGTTTCTCGATGAAGAAAATAAATTTCTTCAGAGGCACGACGTTATATTGAAAATCTTTAATAATATTTCATCAACCTACCGGCCGGTGACTTGCAATGAAATATAAATTTAATTATGTAACAGATAGTATTTATGTCTATGCAAGTGAAAACAAAATTACTATACTTTATTTCGGTCTATCCATTTTCATAATAAATCGTTGCGTATGATAATCCTTTTTTAGTAAATATTAAACCTTTGAAAGCTTTAGTCCTGAGATTGCAAGAGGTTATCAGTGAGGCCTAATTAAATTCACCGTCCCCGCCTCCTCGACCCTTTCCCGACAAAGAGTAAACGATTCTATGCAAAAATCTTGAATTGTGCATATTAATGTGGCTCGCTATAAAGTCGTTTGTTTCCTCACGTTTTTCGCTTATTGGCTTTTTCATTTACATATAACAAGTTAATTATACGTTACCGCGGCCTCTTATGTACAAAGAATGTAGAAGTAATGAGAATGTTCCTTCTAAATTTCTTGTTTCTTTTTTGCTTGACAGATAACGAATATTTATTAAATATATTTGTGAATTTGTTTTCAATTAGAAGGTGAATTCTAAAAAACCGGGAAAAACGTGTTCAATATTAAATATTTTTATGAGACGGCTGAATTCAAAATTTGATAAAAATCGGTGGCGCTTTAAAAAATAATTCCATAACAAATTTTCAACACCTACTCACCCCTTCAGGGATAAAACTTTTCAAAATATCTTATTAATGGGTGTCCATTACGAAACGTTACGAAAATAAATCTGTCCAAATTTAACGCTTCTACGCACTGTGGTTACAGCTGTGCGTGCGTCTTACCTCAGTCAGTGCGAACATCTCTTTTAATATATATAGACTATTCGTTAGATGTTAGCTATATTATGTTAGATTTTTTTAAGGGTTCCGAAGTTCAAAAACATAAGAACTGAAGTCTTATAGAGGATCACTTTGTTGTCCGTCTGTCAAGACCATGTATCTCGAGATCACGTGGAAATATTGTCACGTGAAAATCTCGAGATCACGTGGAAATATTGATCACGTGGGAATATCTGAAATTAGTATCAAAATATTTAGGTATATGGTTTCTTGAAGCATAGAAAAAGTAAAGCTTCTTAGTCGTCGCATCTTCGAGCATTGATGCGTCGCTTTTAATTTATTAATATTCCATGTTAATACATGAAATTCACCGCGTAATCAAAACCTATAGGAAACTTCCCGTAGACTCAGATATGAAATAAATAAATAAATCAGCTTCACGCCTTATCACGCACACATCAGGGTAGGCAGAGGGAACCCAGGGTTAAGACATTCCGTTCCCCACTTTTTAACTAATTCTGGAGACATTGCATGTTTAGTGGCAGAACACAAAACCGCGCCTTGCCTCGACATCAGAGCAAAGAAATGGAAATATGAACGTAAATAAATATTTCTTTTCTAAGAGTAGGAATCGAACCAACAAAAGTCGCGTTACGGTCACACCCTTGCGCCACTTCGTCACGACGACCTCTATAAACAAAGGAAAAAATTCGAAAAGTGAAAATTTATTAGTATGTTATGAAAAGAAACACATAACTAACTTATATTTGTAGTCGATTTCATACAAAATCAGTAAGTACCCCCCGCAAGCTTAAATTTTTCAACTCTTATGAGTTGTACTTCCCGTAGACGTACTACAATCCTGAAGTTGGTATGAAAGCCTCGATGGACGATCCGACTCGCAATTAACCGGTTTTATTTTTATTTAGAAGTATTAGAAGTAAGCTTAAACAATATTTGCTTGAAAAAATTATATAAAACACAATAAAATATCTACCAGATTAATATTTATCAAAGATAAATATTAATCTTCCTTTATAGTGTCAAAGTGTTTTTATAGAAAACATAAAATCTGCATTTTATGAAACCAATAACCAAAGCCATACATACAACCACACTTCGAGTTGAAAAAGAACCTAGTTTTAACATTCTTTTGATCTGACACAGTTGTAGATAACAAACGTAACGGCGGCTATATCTAAAATTACAAAATACATTTTTTAATTCCAGTGCCAGTGAAAAAGCCCCGTGGCGACACCAGATAAGAATACAACAAAGGTTTATCAGTTTCCAACTGTAGGCACGTACCTACTAACATAGCTTTTGAATTACGAGACGCGACTTGGCTTAGGCTTATCTGTCAACAAGATACCTGAAATGGGCATCTACAGAAAGGTAACTGGAAACAAGGCGTGAGATGCTTTCCGAGCGCCTGCTGATAAATTCGCGATAGTGCCTCCAAAGGTTTATCTGCGCTGTTGCGTGGTATTTTGGGCAGGGATATTGTGAATAACGTATTAACTTTAATAAAACAAGAGATACATTTTAATTTTATAAAATTACTCATATAATGATTAATAATAATTATTTCTTATTATTGACCCAAGGTCATTTTTGTTAATCTTTTGAAGAGCGAAGACGCGATATTGTACGGTTCAATCGTTAATTTTTTTATGTATCTTTTTTATTTTCACTTTGTATCCCCACACAGGTAAAGACCTACCTACCTACAAAGGTAGGCAGAGGGAACCTGAGAATCTAGTTGAAACACTCAGTTCCCATTCATACACTTCCGTTCTCCGTTTTCCGCCGAATTTCGAAGGTGTTGAGTGGCGAAACTCAACTTACTCGTAACCAAAGCGAAGAAATTATTTATATTAATTGAATTGCGTTGAAGATTGCTGAATTTACTCTTAGTCTGTTGGTTACGTGGCTGGTTTTCCTATCAGGGAATATAGCTATCGCCAACATGCGCCTCACGTATTTGCTGTACTAGAACAAATTTCTTGATATCATTATTATTAGCCTGTATCTCAACAGCGAATCGATTTTTTATAATTTTTTTATTGACATACTTAGTTACGTAAATACTTCTTGCTTGAATTATTTAATTTTGTTCAAAAAATGGATTGAAAATGTTGATTTCTAGATATTGATTTGAATATGATGTATATGTAGATTTTTTAATTTAGTTTATTGTTCACTATATCATTAATATTAATATTTTTCTATTTTACCAATTTTAAGATTGAATTAAAATGTTATATTTATAACTAGCTGTCCACCCGCGGCTTTGCGTGTATTCCAACCCATAACGCAACAATCAAATATCACCTTGCAATTTTCAATAACATTTTGTCGAGAAATGCCTCATTGGGACCTATTTATAAGAGATATGTGTCGTGGCCTTTTTTTCTTAACACGAGGATCCCTCTGCCTTCCTTGCCGCCTGTACGGGATACAGCGTGATATTATATTGGTATAAGTAAATGGAACATGCGATATATATATATATATATATATTTTCTGTTATATTTAATTTTAAATTGTTATTATATTAACATTGACGAAGAATAGTAGCAGTACCTACTTTTGTGTTGATCTTAATTAACTAATTTCATATATATACCTCTTACTAGTGAGTACTATGTTAACTTTTCTTAGATAATCAAAGCGACTCGTAGAACAACATCTTCGCAAATCCGAGACGACATTTATAAACTTATCTCGTATTCTTGTTAGCGGCTAGAGAGCCTGCTGAATACGTAAACGTGTCATTCACGATTAAGGTTGATAAAAACAGCCCAAAGGAACTGTGTGATGATTTCTACACAATTAACTACATTATGTAGAGTGGATTTTCTAAAGCATATGTACAAAATTATGTGTGAGTTTCTATAATATCCATGAATGTATGAAATAAACAAATTAAAGTATTGCTGCGTTAAAACATAGCAATTGGTGAAAGTTTTAATTAAATTCCTTCTTATTATACTTTTCAAGTGTCCCTCCATCCATTCCATCCAAATAATTGAACTGCACCCATTTTTACTAAAATTTCTTTCCAAAAATACTATACGTACAGACAAAATATTTTTACTGTTTTATTATATAAGATGACGGTCGCGCCACTCGGAACGATATTACATGAACTGATCTAGAATAATATGTTTTATTTATTATTTTTATTTTTTTTCTTTTATACATATATATACCCAAAGTCTATACTGTTATTATACAATATGTAAATATGTTAAAATCATCCGAAAGAAAGCAGCGTGTTACATGCCCCAGGAAAGGCATAAATATTTTATATAATGTTTCACGTCGGCTATGAAAGTGTGTGCATAGGACACGAAAGCTTAGAAATTATTCAACTTTTTAAAGTTTTGTTTTTACTAAATCCTTTACGGAAAATGTTTATTTTTTAAAGTGTAAATGTTAACAGTCGCGGTGCAGGAGCACATATTATTACTTTAAACGCGACTGCTTGACTGGTTGGAGTGTCTTAACACTAGGCTTACTCTGCTGTGTGCGGGATACAGCGTGAAACTGTAGCTGAAAATGTTTATGATTTCTTTATGGTTATGTCGTCCGTCATATACTTGCATATATGTGGACTATAAATAAGTTAAATCAGCTTCATGCTGTATCCCACACACAACAGGGTAGGCAGAGGGAACCTAGTGTTAAGACACTAAGTAATTTTAAAATATTCATTTATGTATTTCTTTCTTACCAAAATAAAGAAATAAATTTGTGTGCTCAATTGCATAATCATTCTACGTTTTCTTTTACTTGTATTTATTTTAAATTAATTAATTTCACTTATAAATTCAATTATAGTTAGCTACAAGTATTTTAGCATTTTACAATCATATAAATTTTCTACGCCTCTTCAAAGTTCTCTATTGTAAAGGTCGAAATTCAATAAGTGGCTTCTCGTTATCCCTGAAACATTTGTAATATCGGTCTAAAAGGTAATTAAATTCAGTGACACTTAACTAGGCAATGCGGCCTTAAGGTTGAGAAATCCAGGCTGAGAAATACGATATAGGCACATGTAATCTGTCTGAGTGAAAAGCTTGAAGTTCTGCCTTTGTTTGTTGGCACAATTTCCGCCCCATTTCATTTCGTGCTAGGCGCAAGTCTCTTGGGTACATAATATTTATTAAAAGCTAAAAAAATAAGTAGAAAAACTAAAATCTTAGTACTGATAATTATGTTGTAAAAAGTATGCAGTAAGCAAGAAAACATTCTCATCTGAGATTTTTCAGAATTTAATACATTGTGCTTATCAAAAGATCGTGAACCGTTTTGCAGTGTAGGGGCAGAGAGAACCTTGTGCTAACACTCCGTTGCCCATTTTCCGCCAAGTTTTTGCAATTTTTTCGACATTGATGGCAGCTTTGATCCGCGCTTTGTCTTGTTACCATAGCGAGGAAATGAAAATATTAAATAATACATTCCCCCGAACGGGGACCGAACGCCCCTCGAGTCATCGTGTTTACATTGAAATAACAATTTTCTTCTTCAAAACTATAAACAAAAAATTTGTCGAATGTGTGTTTTTAACTAAATGTTTATATATTTTTTTATTTTACTTAAGTGAACTTATTAAAACTTACCTTGTAGTAGATTTACAACACATTTATACGGTAAAAATTCTGAAAAGAAAGCTACAGAGTATTTAAGAAAATATTATTTTAGAGATCGAGGTTTATTTTGTGAAGAAAATACCAAAGCTAAAGAAACCGATATATTTCATCTATTCGCAAATTCTGCGAGAAAAGATACTTTAACAATATTATCGCGTTGCGCAAAAATATTGAAGGCGAACAAAGAAATATCTCTTTACGTCGACCACGAGTCCTCTACTCGAGAACTATTCAAGAATTCTATACAATGTATCATATCAATTCTGAGTCGTGGATGTTTTTTTTAGCTCCACGCTTTATCCTAAACATAGCAGGGTATTCAAAGGAACCTTGATTTAAGACACTATCATTCCTTTTTTTTTATGTGAGAGGACATGGCAAACGAGCGTTCGGGTCAGCTGATGGTAAGTGATCACCGCCGCTCACGACCCCATGCAACACCAGAGGAGCTACAAGTGCGATGCGCTTTAAGGTGGAGGATGTTGGGCGCCGGGGCCCGGCATTACCTAATGCGAAACGCAGTGGCAAGAGCCACCACTTCAGGCCGGTTTTAAATGCCAGGGATGGTATTAATCCGAATCTTTTCGCCTAATTTTCAAAGCATTGCGTGTTAAGTAGCGGAACTCAACGCTGCGTTGTTCCTCCTTACCAAAGCGAGGAAATGAAAGTATTAGCTCCAGTAACAGTCTCTGGGTCACAAACACCTGAATATCGTATAGAACATTTTTTAACTTCTGGGTCACGAAATCTGTATCACTCGATCAAAGCAGAGAAAACTAGAAAGCTATATACTTAGTTCTTATTTTTTCATCCATTTCAGCAATAATGTAATATATTGGATGTGCTCGTGGTAACGCCACACTTTGTCTCACTTGGACATTGCACTAGGTACTTTTAATTATAACAGCTTTTTACTAGTACCGTTTGATAATAATATATATGTTTAAAGAGATATGTTTAATATTTTCAATATTAAATCTTAAACGACCCCAAAATTACTTTTGGTGAACAATAAATAAAAACTCGCGTTGTCACATATCACCCTGATTTACTGCGTTCTCACAAATATATGTGTAGGTTAGCACATATTTATTTTTCATAATAATAATGTTATGAAGGATAATATTAGATGCTTATTTTGTGTAATCGTATGTTTGTAATGTAAAAACCCTTGTGGTCGTGTTTGTTATATATTGATTTTACATATATACACCATACATATATATATTGAAGGCGAACAAATCTCAAATGGTGTATTTAACACCCTTTTACACAGATTCTTCTTATATGATCAAAAATACAAAAATTCATGTTGATATTACATACATTTTTAAGTAACCTTCCTCCAGTATCCTTGATACTGTATTTTCGTACCCCAAATGGGGATCGAACCTGCAGCTGTCGTATTACAGTCATACGTTTGTGTTTCTGCGCCACGGCGGCCTATATATACGGCACTATAACACCATAATAATATTTTTATTTTTATAGCGACAACAAATTGTCGTCAATATGTAATAATAAAACAAAAAGAACAATAAAACAGTATCTAATGGTCGAATACACTAATGCTATCGGGTTCCAGATATTGCGGCGGCGAATAATGGATTGCCTGATTTTATCTGAAAGCAGACTCCCAAACTTCAATATTATCGGGATCGAATGTATGGATTTACTTACTTTAAGATCAACTTTTACGTCGCATTTTTTTCCGACAAAGACAAAATTTAGTGTAAAATACTCCTTTCCCAGTTTCTGCTCAAGACAGAGAGATTTTAGAGACATTACATGTTAAGTGTGGTGGAACTCAGCGCTATGTTTTGAAATGAAATGAAAATAACTGAAATATGATGACTCCCCCCGAACAGGGATTGAACCCACATCTACCATGATTTGCACCACGGCAGTCTCAGTATTATACATTTTGTATATTTCTAAATACCAATAGAAAGTTCTCGTATTATTAAGTTAAGTTGTAACATATAAAATTTAAGCGTTGGAATTCCAGACACACAAAGAAAGTTAAGTCCACTGACACCAGTAACGAGACTCCCGGAGGACTTGGAGCTTCCAAACTCCGTTTCAACAGCTTTGGGCAGTTTCCTTAACGAATTCAATTTCTTTTTGAGATATCTCTTGAGATCACTAATATTTATATACTTATAATAATAAAGTCTGAGCAATAGATATTTTTACAAGCTCTTATTTATTTTCACCTGTCTATAGTCTGTTATCAAATCTTGCAAACTTAAATTTGATCTAATTTGATAAGAATGCGATATTATTATAACATAGAGGTGATCTGATGATGGAATTGGAGGGTGGCCCTTTACGATGAAATACAACACACTAAAATAACAAACACAATAAAAAAAAATGCTATTAAATGCTAAAAAAAGTTTTCTTTACCAAATATAAAAAGAAAATAATTTTAGTCTAATAATGAAAGGAGAAACTCTCAATATAATAAACTCAATTCCGCCGCGTTCGCAATTAAAAAAGTAAGACAAATGACGGAAGTTGAAACTGCACCCCCTTTTTATTAATAACTATATTTTTATTTTACCAAAAAATATATAAAAATATATTTAGAGGCTATATACGTATACGAGTACATACTTACACTCAAATACCGTTAAGTTCCAACTATCCTTTCACACTATTAACGGACTCTACAACGGAGGTTGTCGAGCAGCTGTTTATAATTGTTCACTTAACGGCCAGGACATTGAGTTTAGAACTTTAGAATAGTTTCATGTTGTTTGTCGAAGTCTGAAGGCAGAGTGCTTGTTTATTATAATTTCATTCAGATATATATACCTGCTAATTTAATTTAATATAGAACTATTTTCATAGAATAAAGAACGTTTTGACACTTGATGGTGACAGCAAAGAACTTGTGGGATAAGACTATTCTCTACATCCTACCCATACTAGTGACACTGAACGATTCTATACCGACGAGATTAAATATTTATTTAAATGTATGTTCCATTTCTTCGCTCTGATGTTGAAGGAAAGCGCGGCGTTGAGTTCTGCCACTCAATACACAATGCCTCCGGAATTTGACAGAAAGTGGGGAACGAAGTGTCTTAGCACTAGATTCCCTCTGCCTATCCTGCTGTGTATATGTGTATGAGATTCAGCGTGAAGCTGATTTGATTTGATTTAATTTTTACATTCTTACTTTTTCTAACCAGATCAGGTGAATAATAAAATATATTTAAATATATAATTAGCTATTCAATCCATTTAGTGAAATCAAATGTGAAAACAATAATAAAATTGTAAACCTTGAAAAATAGGTGGTAGTAGGTCTTTCATCTTCATCTTCATGATCGATCCCAATAAAATTTAACTTTCCATCTTGTTGACATTGCACTTTTAGTTTAAATGGATCAAACTGAATAGTGGATAAGTAATGGTCAGCGGCTCCTCCTCTTTCTTGTACCTGGACACTCGAACGCGTATTGAGCTTTCTACCGTTAGGTAATAGATTTTTATCCTTTTACTTTTTATATCTAAGCCATTAAACGACTATTTGAAATACTTTTGTTGAGTTTTATAAATTTTGTAAGAGTTACGAAAATTGATATGGAAAAATATGCGTGCGTAACCGCGACAGGCTGTCTGTTCTATTCCCTTTCCAGGAAAAATGGAAATTATGGGAAAATTAAAAAAAAACTTTTTTTATTAAGACGACAATTGACTCTTACTTCAATTAAATAAAGCAATCGATTAGCTGTTAGAAAGCGCCAGCTAGAAGCTTAGCTAGAACAATCAAATTTTGAAAAAAAAAACAAAGCAAAAAAATAATTATTTGATAATATATTAGTGTCGTTGAAAAGCTCAAAGTGATTTTCTTCTCTTCAGCCACAATAACAATTTAAAACTTTTCCGCTAAGTCCCCACAATCTGGCCTACCCGTTAACTACGAGATACATTATCATTACAACGTCGCTTCATCAACTCGCATGTAGGCATCCCTTTTAAAACATTTTTAGAAGCTTGCGGAAAATGTAGAAATTACTCAGGTTTTATAATATAATTATTATACTTGATAACTATCATAATAATAATAACTAAATATTTAATGAATTTCGTAGTCAAAATCATTTATATTTGAAGTAAAATATAATATGAAATTTATAAGTATGTACAAAGTTAAAAATTATACAAAAAAGCTGATTAAAGATTGATTTCTATATGAATACAAAATATATGCCTAATATACATGTACCAGACTAAAACTTCGACTTAACTCTACAAAACATGCTAATTACAAGATAAAAATAACATACTTAAATGTAAAAATAAAATAAATATATATTTCCTGAAGTTATGCAAAAATGTAATAGGTGGCGAGGCTCGCGTTGGACCTTAGTTAAATCTGATGAATTCTTCTCGAGGATTAGCCTTTACAATATGAGTACACTTCCACGAGCGCCCTCGCTGGTGACAAATATAGCGCTAAGACCAATTCCTCACATTTTTACTGCTTGCGAAAATATTATTTTTTAAAATATATATTTTGCTTATTTATATATTTGTAAAATACTCATGAATAAACACAATGTTGCTCTTTGTCTATATCACAAGAAGGAATATGATACTTGGAGGATTGAATCCGCAACCATCTCGCTTCATCAGTCGGATGCTGTGGCACTACTAAGCAATAATTTTACTTTTAGACTTTAATGTCTTATACACTCAGATCTTCAAAAACACAGTAACGAAAATACTGGAGGACGATCACATAACAGCATGAGGACCCCTCGGAGAGCATGTATGGAGAGGTCGATTACAGTGGACGAGGCGAAAGAGGTATGCAGCGACCGTATTGTTTGGTGCTCCGTTCTCTCTTACTGCCCCTCTAGGGATACAGCGTGAAGCTAGTTTAGTTTTGTTTTAATGTTTCATACTTACGTTTTAAATCTTTGTAAAAACAAAAAAATAAATCAGCTTCACGCTGAATCCCGCACACAACAGCGTAAGCAGAGGTAATCTAGTATTCAAACACTCCGTTGACCACTTTTTTCCGAATTCTGAAAGCATTGCGTGTTGAGTGGCGGAACTCAACATCGGGCTTTGCCTCAACACCAGAACGAAGAAGTAAAATTAATAATGGGATGGAGATATATATTTTATACAAATTTAGTTTTACTAATAGTTTATTACACGTTATCAAACAATATTTTTTTATCTATATTTTTTTTTTATAAAATTCTTTGAAATAAAAAAGTATAATATTTATTTAACCTTAACTAGTACATGAAATAAATCGCGTAATGTGATGACACGATATAGCGCGGCGTCTAAATCTCTCGATTTATTCGCGGTCGTCTCAGTAATACGAAGAGCGAGAACAGTGTTCCTTTATACCTCGTAACTCAGACTTCTCAACTCAGACCCTCACGCGAGCCTTCAACATGTATGATATCTACGCTAAATAATAAGTATATGTCTAATTTAAATAAAAATGTAACAATTTTTAAGAGGTTTAAATATATAGGATTAAAATATGTGCCAAGACCAGATACAAATAGCTTTACAGTGAATTCCGAATGCATATAGGATTTTATATATTTTATAACAACGGTTACTTATAAATAAAAATGTCTTACTTATTCTAACGCGTGTTAGTTACTCAAATTTCAAAAATGTGAGATTTCGTACTTCAATGGCACAAGGGCGCCGCCGGGCGCGCAACGCGACGGTTGTGGGTTCGATTCCCCCTCGAGGAGGTGAAATATTTCTGTACGTTTATACTTCCATGTTTCTTCACTCTGTGTCATCTTCATGTGTCTTCATGTGTCAAGGCAAAGCTCGACGTTGAGTTCTGCCACTCAACACGCTATGCCTCCAGAATTGTGGGACGACCAGTGGGGAACGAAGTGTCTTAACACCGGAGTTTCCTCCAAACCCTCCAAACAAAAGTATAATATCTTTCTATTACTCTAAGACTAGAATTTCTTTTATTATTTCCATAGTTAATTCCATAGTATAACGAGGGATTCAAAGTTCAAGTAACTTTACCACATGGATCGATTAAGCGGATTTTTTACGAGCATTCTTATCAGTAACTGCTGCGATGATACTGCCTTAAAGCGCACCTAAGAGGGTTTACGAGGTAAGAAATGGTTAATATTGGCGGACGATATCTACAAAGATTCTACTTTAACACATGTTAAAAGCGATATGAGTACTTTTAAATTGCTTCGATATAATTATAAATTTTAAATTATATGCTTCGCGGTCTTAAATATTTGCCGAAGTTTACTTTGGAGAGACGATAGTTTTAGTAAAACTATGAAAGTATCTTTTTTAAACTATAACAAATCAAATTAGATTTTCTTATTATGTTGAGGTAACAACATATTTATATTATAATAATATAATATAAATACTTAGGCATAAGGAATATTAATGCAACAGAATATATAATTTTTTATTCGCACATAAAATTTAAATTAAATTAAATTTACAAATTTGAAAATGGATACCAAGACATACCTTCACGCTTTCAAAAATACCAATACAAATATATCATAATCATATCAGAGATCTTCATGGACAATGATAATATATATTATGTATTTGATATCCCGGATATAGCGACGAGGGTGCGGGTAAACCTCATTAATTCCTATCAGGGATTAGCCCTTACAATATGAGTAAAATCTCTGAAACTATGTCTCGTCGGCAACGTACCCTTCTTAAATATCTTGTTTTTCAGTAGTAAAACCTCCCCTATCCTCGTTTTTATGCGAAAATATAATATGAATAGCTTGAACCAATATTGATAATATTGATAATATTTATGTTGAAAATATATTTTAATATATTTTGCCTTTTTGATAAAACCTGATAAAAAAGCTTCATAGTTTTTCCGGCATAGAAGGAGAACAACTGTTAAGATAATATAAATAAATTATGAAAAGAATAGTATTTCGAAACCAGTAGGTACGATCTTTAAGTGTGTAGTGTAAGAAATATCTATAATTTGAAAGAATCACTGTCTTTTCTTTTTAACTAACCTCGCTGTTATTAGTGCGAGAGATTCACTATAGAGATGAGAGATAGAGATGACAGCGAAGAGTCTAACTCTAATAGAACGTGATAACGGTGACTATTTGACAAATATTTATAAAGATAAATAACACAAAAGGGCTCTTTAACTCCTGCTTATTTATTCAAGCACAGATGATTCATAATTCTGAGTAAATGCCATCCCAGTCTGTTGCATGTTGTATAGAAACTGCGATACAAACCAAACGTTAAAGTTCAGCCACAGTTATCATCATAAATACCGTGGCTCGTGTGCTTTCATCTACTAAATCAAACTGGTGGTAGCGGAGAGAGCTTTTGTTCCACCACGGTCGAGCTCGGGGTCGGACAATTGCTAAGTCCTTTCAGTACAGTAGGTCGATCATTTCGCTTGTTTACATTGAATGGCCTCTACAAATAGCGTTTTGCGTTATGCCAATGTTTTTTCTTTGTTCTTTGAACAATTCCACATAATATAGTACATTGTATAGAATAATCTATGTATGTATGTTTAGCAATACTATTTCATTTTGTAACATTAACGTATAAATTAATACAGTCATATTTTTTTTATTTTACCTATTCGATATTATCGATGTTTCAGGGACCCTAGATATATAAAGTATATATTATATAGTAACTCTTCTTACCACAAATGTAAACACAAAATCGGCAATCAGTTTTATTCTATACGAGAAAGCAAAAAGTAACGAGTAAGTGATGTTCGACAGAGAAACCACTAATTATACGCTCACGTGGAGTTATATTTTCAGACACTGAGACTGAGACACACAACGAACAGGACACAATAAGACATTGAGATAAATGTATTATTGCATTTAAAACCGGCGTGAAGTAGTGTCTCTTGCCACTGCGTTTCGCATTAGGTAATGCTGGGCCCAGGCGCCCTACATCTCCATCTTGGCGGCCGGCAACGCATCTGTACCTCTTCTGGTGTTGCACGGGGTCGTGGGCGGCTGTGATCATTTACCATCAAGTGACCCGAACGCTCATTTTCCTTGTGCTCTCCCATAAAAAAAAGAAATTAGATAAATCTCGTTAGCTCGTGATGCGCAGATGAGGTATGTGACGGAGTAACTGTCATTAACATACATACTTCTACGTATATAGGCCGCGTGAAAAATATATTCGCTGATCTTGTTTATATTGATGTCGTAATCCGTACCGAGCGTGAAACATTATCACGCTGTCGTGCGCGTGTTCGTAGAATCCCCTTATCACTCGGGCGCATAAAGCTTCAATTTGAAATTTAACGATACTACATTCCGTTAAAGAATTACCGGAGTGTCGCAACCAATGTAGATATAATGTCGCAATTGCGATAAACATTGTCGTTAAAATTGTGGTTTTAATAATTTGAATTAAAGTATCTCGTTGTTTTCACTGAAAATTATATTGAATTTATTCATTAATCATTATATTATGTAAACACAATTTGAGGTTACAATATATGAACACATTTTTTTAAAATTCTGAACCAGCTAATATTTTCATACTATAATCAAAATATTGAAAATAGAAACAAAAAAACTTTTTGGAGGACGACACAAACGTACAGAAGCTAAGGAGTATAATAAAAGACTTTTATTATACTCTGCCAATAGCAAAAAAAACGGACAACGAAATTACATCGAAAACATTTACATTATGACAACATGCTACCGCCTTAAAGATGCTATTCACCTTCCAGGTCACCTGATATCATCATATTATCACGTTTAAACTTCACGCTTGTTTATTACACCGAGCGCTGATTGGTGAGACCTGTGTAAATAAGCCGCAAGTTCCGTTGTTTTAGGACTAATGAACTCTTTAAATTTTCATCACGATACCTAGACATCGACATGCTCGTTGAATATGTTAACGAAGTATTTTACATTTATAATGATTTCTCCTTTATTTTGAAATTAAGTCGCTTCATTTCGATGTATTTGCATTCGTTACGTTTCCTACTTACAGAAATGTAAAGACCAAAAGATGCCGGAACTCAACACCTCGTTTTTCTGTTACTATTTTAAACGCAAAAATATTTAAGAATTATAAACATTCTTACAATTAAAATTTAAATCCACATTCATCATGGTAAGCCAAATATTTATTTTATAGTTATAATCTTAAAGTAAAATACATAAACTATGTACATTAATGTACTAAATTGTAAATTACAATGATAGAGTTCAACCGCTACATAATACTGAAACTCGTAGGCGCAGTTAGTAAGTCAAACTGTAGACATTGAGCCTTTGTTTGAACTACGACCAAGAATGAAGTCTCAGTGTGGAATAATCCATTTACCATACGTATATTATATTTAGATGTGAATAGAATAGGATTTTAGATTTTAATGCTATTAATTTTATAAAATGATTTATAATAAAATAACAAACTTAACATTATTATTGTAAATAATATTGTTTTATCACATTTAATAACAAGATCTTCTCGAAATGATTTTACGAAGCGATGATTAAATTTGCTCGACACCAGTGCGAAGAAATGGAAATATATACGTAAATAAATATTTCTCTTCCTCGAGTGGGAATCGGACCCACAATTGTAGTCACGCCTTTGCACCGCTGTTCCACGACGGCCTCATATATATATGAAAATATTAATAATAATTTATAAATAAATACAAAATTTAATAATAATAATCTCTAACTTGCCAGCTCATAGTCAGCATAACCTTTTGCAGGCTATATAGGGTAGGCTAGGAATGATACATTTTGAGGATATAGTAATGAACATTCAGCATCTTCTTTCAATCAATCACTATCCAAATCGTCGCCAGCTTTCGCTATCAAAATGTAAGAAGCTTTTATTATTTATTAGATTGGTACTGTGATAAAAACTGGTGAGTAAAGTTAAGATATAAAATAATCTTTTTTAGGTAACATTTTATTAATCAATTATTAAAGACATGTTTTTCCTGCTTGTATTTAAATTAAATACATTATGTGATTATATATAAAACTTTAGAAAAACTCATAACGCTTTTGAGAACAACTTGCACAATGAATATGTATACGTTTTAAAATCATGTAAATTTTTAACTGTATATTTTATGAACCATCTTTATAACTATCTTATCTATCTTATAAAACTAAGTCCGGTATAATAATTATATAAGTATAATATACTATAAAAAAAATCTTATACCAGTATAAACATCCAATTCAGTAACGTTTATTTCTCATTAACCGTACATTATGTAAGATTAAGGAAGCTTAGCATATTATAACTAAATATATGAACTACATATATGTATCAATGATATTAATTCACTGGACTGTATATAACAAAAAATATAGTAGGAATCTATGTATGAAATACGAGACTATATTTATATTAAGGAAAGACAAAAGACGCCCTTCTTGAAATAACGATTTACGAGCGATATCGGGTAAGTAAAGTGACGTAAAAATAAATTCGACAGTCGATCGGATTTTGCCGTTTTGCCCTCAATTTATTGATTTCCCCTAAACAAATATTTATTTTTTTCATTGATTGTATAGTATAGTTAAAGAAGAGACATAATAATTGAGATAGTTAAAAGAAATTTAAAAAATATGCATTGTTGGACAAAATAAATTGCGATAATTTTTAATTGCTTCATGACTTTTCAAGTAATTTGTCGTACATTACTTGACACTGAATGTGTTACATTATAAATTTAGATAATATAACAGTTTAGACAACGTACATTATACACTTAGACATTTACCTTACATTATTTTGACACATGTTAACTTATACACCAACATATATATTTAACGCGAATATATAATATTAAATACGAAATTATAGTTGTGAGTTTGATTCCCACTCGCAGAAATTAAATTTTTAATTTTTTCATTTCCTCCCTCTAGTAACAAAGCAAGGCGATGAGTTCCGCTACTAAGCGGAAAGTGTGAACCGATAATGTCTTAATGAGAACGCAGTGTTTTAACACTAGGTTACCAGGTTCCCTGGATGAAAACTATGCTCGATCGATATATCGAAAAATATATGAAATTTGATATGACGTTGGGCAATTAAAAACGATCGAGTGTGTGACCTGAATTGAAAATATATTAGTACAAAAAGAAAGCTATATTATAAATGTAATTGTTAAAAAAAATTCGGATACTGTAGGTGGAATTCCATATTCAGCATTAAAAACCAGTTTTCTAGAGACTTACATAAATGTGGGCTATTTGTGAGACCGCCTACGTAAAGAAAAATGCTAACGACGCCCATATGTGCTCAAACTCGGGTTTAGTATTGCAGATTGTTAGCTGTAATTGCCATTAATAAATCAAGTTACATGTCTTTTTATATATATCATAACTGGTGTGGTGGTTGTGAGGTTCCCTCTGTCAAACCTGCTGTGTGCGGGATACAGCATGAAGCTACTAAAGTCATAGAAAATATTATGAAAGATGAATGCAATAATTATGCATAAGTGAATTATTTATGATATTAAAAACTTTTTACTTTGTATCAGAAAACGTTTAGACGTGCAATTGAGTATTTTAATATTTACATATTGTATATAACCTTTCTTATCTTTACATATTCTGCAGAGAAGCGAGAAACTGGACTACTGTTTCTCAGTAGGTACAGTAAGCTGTAGGATACGAATAAAATTTTATTTTTGGTTTATTATCTTATAAAATATGTGTTTTTAATACATTGATTTACATATAAATCTCAATTACGTTCCTCAGAACACATTTCTTTAATAAAATAAATCCTAACAATTTACGAGAGCGTTTATTATCAAAAGAAAAGCTCTCACGATGTTTGAGATCGCTATAATTTAGCAGGAATGTGAACCCATAAAGTGCGTAGGCATATACTATATGCCTACGCTGGTCACGACTTGGTTTAAAACATTTTATATTGACAACTTTTGAATGGAAATAACCTATTTTAAGAGTTTTCAGTTTTAAAATAATATTTAAATTTATTAATTTATAAACTATATTTAACAAAATTATTGACACTTATATACTTACTATTTACTATCCGTTATTCTTGGAGTTAGCAAAGGCAAAAATAACATTAATTAAAAAATCTTACGTACCTAACAAACTTTAACTTCTAAAAAACACTGAACAAAAGGTGAAAAAAGGATTTTGTGTCACTAAACTAGGTATCCATTTAAGAACCCATTTTGGACCCCAATGAATGATGGGAATCCACGACCCAATGTTTATTAGATTAATTCTTAACTATGTTAAAAATATAAAATTTAATGCAAATTTAAATATGCGATATATGCTATTAAATGTTATATGTTCAATATTTTTAGATTGTTTCAGCAGCGACATCGTGCAAATCGACAGTTAATACTTCGCCGACACGCTCCTATCTGGCTGGAAAATTTTAATATTACATTTACAAAATCAATTTCCAGAAAGTGTTGAAGCAGGCTTCGTATCTGCGAAAAGTCACGTATTGCGAAGGTAACATAAGTTAAACTGTAATTTAAGCTTATAACGATTTTGCTAGAGCGTTATTCATGATTTTGTAGCTGCGCCAAATTATAAAATGATGCTACGGGATTGTTGACATAGTAAAATTTAATATATGTACTACTATACATTCATGTATGAACTAGATTATGGTTCAATTTATCAGTCAGAATAGAAAATATACAGAACTTTTTAAATCTATTTTTGTAGAAATAATTAAAAAGATATGGATATTTTTATTTTACCAACTTCACGCTGTATCCTGCATAAGCAGCGTAGGCAGGCTTTAAAATATATAATTAAAACATATAATATATTATAAAAATTTTAAAAGTAGTTTTAATTTTGTGTTAAAGTATTTTTTTTATATATATAATATATATTTATAAGAATTCATCACTTTAATTAGTTATTCGTCGAATGTGAGCGAACATGCCAAGAGCGTAACTCAGCAGTGCTTTAAAGTCAAGTTGTGAAATTGAATTTCAACACGAAGCCTCGTGATAACTTGAGAATATTTATACTGCGAGTAAGTTGTTTGCAGGCTAGTTAATTCTATGTAATATCAAAACAGATTGTCGCTTACGACTACTACAGTCGTAGATTGGCTCATTGAATACTTTACTTGAGGCTGGTCGTGGCAACGGTCGTACAAAGTATGACGGTAAATTCGACTAGTTGTGGGTTCGATAGAGATTCGCAATTCGGAAATGAAATATTTATTTAAATTTATGTTTTTATCGCTTCGCTCTAGTGTCGAGGTGGCGTCAGCGTTGAGCCACTCAACACGCTTAATATAAAGCAAATACGTCCTGAATTCGGCGAAAAGTGGGGATCGGAGTATCTTAACACTAGGTTCCCCTGTCTCCCTCTGTCTACCCTGCTGTGTGCGGGATACAGCGTGAAGTTGATTTGTTTTGATTTTATTCTTTTCTAGCTCCGCGACCGAAACAATAGCGTAAATACCCCTTCCCCACTTTCTGCCGAATATTTCTTACTTACGCTTTATAAGTCTTATATAAATTTTAGAGTCGTGTAGGTATTATATAAGAAGTACCTATGTAAAAGAAGTAATACGTAATTTAACTTTGTTTGACTTTGAGACTTTATTCTCTATTTTAAATTTTTATGAGACTTTGTTCTCTATTTTTAAAAAATTTAAATATAAATTCGAAATATTCTTTGTTCAAATAGACACTTGCAAGCTCATATGAATCGTAAAACAAACATAAAGCTACCGGCGCGCCGGTTTGTGAAACAGTTCTGCTGAGAAAAGTCGGCAAGAAACTTAAAGTTTTTGCTCTTTTTAATATCAGTCTGACCATTTTGTTTTTTATTACAGATATTAGTAGTTACATTATTACAGACAGACATAGAGTAGTAAAAAGTTTGATTTTAAAACTTACTGTTTAGGGTTTATAGGCATAACAGTAAGTGCATATCTAAATTTATGAAATATTATTTATTATAAAAATATTAAGGATGTTTTAAAAAAATACTTATTCAAGATTGTATTTACTATCAATTTCACGATAGAATAATTTCAAGAAATATTTATGATTTATTATGTATGTAATATATATATATATATATATATATATATATTGTATTGGTGTATTTGTCTCAGGTAAACATATGTCGGCAACTAATTTGGAATTGCCGCCATTTAAAAAAAAATGCTATGACTTTAAAAAACAGCTCTTATTAATACAGATCCCTTCTTTTTTACAGAATCACTAATAAGAATTCTCTTATTACTTTCTAAATAATACAGCAGAAATAAAATAAGCAAACAAAACAGACAAAACTATTTATACTCATTTGTGATTAAAGTAACATTGGCTCTATTTCCCAAGAGTATGGGGTAATTAGAATCAGATACAGGGGTAACGAGATCCACCGGGACAATGGTAACCATAACAAGAATATGTAACAAAAATATACACATATATAGGAGATCATTGTAATACAACCGTTTTAATATTCACAATTTGTCGTAGAAAATTGTAAAAAATTAGATTTATTGGCTGAAAAACCAACTTACAATGAGTTAGTATACTAAAGGATTACTAATTCACATCGTAAGTGGTCACACACACTTATGGGCCGCTAGTAGGTAAGTAGATCGAAAACTTACCTTAAAAGTTAAATTTTAAGTTCAATAATTAAATACATTAACGTGCATAACAACATAAAATGGAAGACAAAAAGTTGATTGCAAGAACCTTCCTTGCAATCTACAAACAATCCTCCTAATGTTTCAAATGAGGAGTTGCGGAAAATAAATCCTCAGAAGATGAAATAAGGCTAGTTTAAGCTAAACGAAATGAAACGATGTTATTAAAAGTTATAATAAGAGAATTTCTTCTTAAATATTCAAAAATATGTAGAACTTTAGAAAGTTAAACTTGAGATAAGAATATTAAAACTAAAACTACCAAATGCTGCAAGATAATTTGGAAAGAAGCTAAGATGTAAGCACTTACGAGATTACTTTTAAAAGTGTGATTATAAAACATAGACTTTGAATGCGTAATGAGTGAGGCCAGTCGTGGCGAAGAGGCACAAAGTGTGACTGTAAATCGACTGGTTGTGGGTTCGATGTATTGAATTGAAGTGGCTCGAGGAAATGAATTATTTGTTTAAAATTTATATTTCCATTTTCATCCCTCATGTGTCTATTCAAAGGATTATTAAGCTGATTATTATTATTAATGAATGCCTAATAAAAGAGTTTGCAGATAGAAAAACAAGAAAAGTGTAGTGTTTTATTAAAATATTTACTTTTAAATAGATGGTTATTTTCTTGTACCCATTCCCCTTTTTCGTATGTTGTTCGGGGTCGTTAAGGCACTGGTTACACCGCAACAATTAATGTGGTGTAAATATAGTGAGAAATATATGAATCGCAATAAATAAGATTTTATCATATAATAACTATGAAAGTTATCACAGCGCGGCGGCGTCAACGACTTCCGTTCGGATTTAGTATCGTATAATTGGAGTGTCTCTAGGAACATTTTGATTGGCGATAAAGGCACTGAGGGTAAAATAATAGCATTTTACGCTTATACGTTAAAAGTTACAGTTTGTTGTATTTTTTAGGAAGGTTGAAAATTTTATTTCGCTTGTCAGTATGATAACGAAATTATATATATTACCTACGACATCTGCAGAAAATAAATAAACTTTTCTTTTGGTTTCTTTAAATATTTTGACTAATATCTATAATAATTGAACATTTTATTTACTATAAGCACTTCTTTTTTAATTTCTTACACACAGTATCTCTAAGTGGACGTCAAGTACAGAACGGAGAGACTGAGTTATTAAAATAAATGTAATATAAGTAGATCGCTTTTGGCTTCTACTTTTTTTACATTATATTTTAATTAAAAGATTTAGTTATACAGGGTTTGTTTTAATTAGTCCATATAGCTGTGGAGCTGAAGATAATTTGTGTCCGTGACAGCTTCTGTCGTCACGCGCGCTAGTTCGTGTAAATGAACACGTCGGCTTATAACACTTTTGGGCAAAGCTTGTTAATCGTTACAGTGTGTTCGTTAAGCTCATTAATATATTCAAAAACAAATTTATTTATGTTTCAACCAAATTAGTAGAAGACAGTAATTAATTGTAAGTTACACCATTGCAGCGCATTGAGAGGAGTACAGTACAAACTGTAAATGCCATAGAATAAGGTTCGATTTCCTTTCGATAACATTTCAATAATTCTCTTCTAGGGGTCCGGGGTATTTATCAGGAATAAATTACTTTTGTTCCCTGTTAAAGTTCAACGCCCCCGATTGTATCAACTGTCGTTTGGGGGTGTTTTAAAACATCATCACTAGAAAAATTATCATTTTATTATAGTTGTATTTCTATATTACACATAATTTTAATTATTATAAATATTTAATAGATTGTGTTTTTTAAGAGATAGTGTTTTTTATTTAATTTTACTTTTTGACTGCCTAATTTTACATTCATCATTTAACTTATTTAAAGAAACGATCCGGAATCGCGACCGATAAAATATAAAATTTTATACCAAATTACAATTTGCTAACAAAATTGAGTGATCTACTTATCCATATAATAGATGAAAATATTTGGCAACATCTGTTAATATGTATAAATTTAACGCGACTCGGCATGTACTATTATACGTTATGTAAATTATTACCGTCGGAGTAAATAGGCAGGGATTCGTGAATTAGCTTCCAGCTAACTATAAAGTTTGTTTATAATGTACGTACTGACCGTCAAGACGCCTCTTGGTTGCGTCGCTTTAACAGCCACCGGATGCAACGACTACTCCGCCAACTAGTAATTGTTTTCTATTCAAATTAACGTTATGTAATAGCTTTCTATTATTATTTCACATAGCAAACAAAAATATTTTATTTTTTAAAACTTTCCACTTAAAATTTTCGCCTCCTTAAGGTTCCCATTTCATAAATTGACGAAGTTTAAAAACTTAATCCTCATCCTTTTGCAGAGATCGTACTGCGCATGTCGTCACCCTACCGCCTAGCGTCACCACCAAGGATACTCGGCGCACGTACCCAGAGCAGCGAGCACGGCTCGCTCTTCGATATTCTATGAGGGAATAAGGACGCGACCGGTACCTCGTAAACAACGCGATTGTCAACAACATATTATATTTGTTACAAGTTTTTTATTGAAAATATTTATTTTGTACGTACTTCTTTAATTGAACTGACGCTACATCTATAATGTCTATGTGCTGTTCAAAATGAAGAGAAGAAAATGATTTTTGCGTTTAGTTAAATTTTGTGAATATTTCATTAGTTTAACACATGTGCTCATGAGGTGCAACGATAGATATTGAATAAAGAGAACAGTGCTCCATAACGCCACAATGAAAGTGTTAACACTGATAGCGCTGTGCGGTAAGTATCAGCCTTATAGCCTAATATATAATAGTATAAAAAAAATCATATTTTGTTTATACGCCATATTTTACGGGAAACTATTTTCGAATATTTTAATTAATAAAGAAACACACAGTAAAATTTATTATAATAAATTATAATTAAATACATATAAATTAATTAATTATATATATATAATTAATTTTACTAATTAGAAGGGAAATAAATAAACTTGAACTGTACGAATATTTAATATATTTATGAAAATATTTTCAGATTAAGTTGTAAATTGTAAAAACTACGAAATACGTTTTCAAAGAAATATGTTTAAGAGTCTGAATTTAAATTTTTATTAAAATGTGTGGCGATTTAAAAAAAATTCCATATAAACTTACAGCCCCCTATTTCATCCCTTTAGGGTTAAAATTTTATAAAATCCCTTCTTAATTCCACACTCACATTATAAACATAAACATCAGTACAAATTTCACGTTTCTACGCACAGCGATTACAGCTGTGCATGCTTCTTACCTGTCAGTGAAAACATCTCTTTTTATATATATACGAGTATATAGATTACATATATAACTTTTAAAATAACTGTATATGTCGTAAATTTACTATGTCATATAAGCTAAGCCTGACAGTTAGCCTGTTCTTAAAATAGAAAAAACCATTTCTAAGATTAAAATCTCAAAGTCACACTACAATGTTTTTTTTTCTATGACTTTTTCAACTTTTGTTATATTTCAGCCAAAGGATAGAGCAAATGTATTAAAATATAGACGTAATAAAATAAGATCCCTTATTCTAGAAACTCTACCCAGAATTCTAAATAGTAGACCGCGTCCATTTAAAACTTGAAACTAGTCATGTCGTAATAAAATATAAGTTTGCGATTAATCCATTAGTTAAAAGTTGGAAGAAAATATCTCTTGTATACTACGATAGTTAAAACTATACGTCGCGTCGTATTATGTTATTATTTCTTTATTGTTGGTCATATAAAGTATGTTTAAATTTACAACGAGAATTTTTTATTGAGGCCGTCGTGGCACAACGGTACAAATGTGTAACGCGAAGATTGTGAGTTTGACTCCCACTCGATGATATTAAATATTTATTTATATGTTCATTTCTTCTCTGGTGTCGAGCTCCACTATTCCATGCCTCGAGAATTCGGTGAAAAGTGGGGAACGGAGTGTCTATGCACAAGGTTCCCTCTGTCTTCCTTGCTGTATGCGGGATACAGCGGGGAAAAACAAATAATGTGGCTGCGGTTGACTAAAAAAAGCCAGCAAAAGCAGCTGATAGGCTAACTAACTACTTACATTGATAGTACAGGATGAGATTTGTTCATTGCTATAGAAGTTATTTTAGATGAATTTTTTTAGTTTTCATTTGAATTAATTAGCCATATTAAGTTATAATGAGTTTGAAATTTATTATACATTGAAGTATACCATGAAATAATTGTTTCAGAATAATAAAGCATTGTGTCCATGTATATAATTAATATAATTCAAAATAAAAAAAAATACATAAGGAATAAGTAAATTATATAACGTATAAAAATACAGTATAATTACGCTGATTTCTGGAAATCTAAAAAATCACCGCTGTTCTTGTGGACTAGTTATTACATAACTCCTAGTGGAACATAATGGATATTCAAATTTGTTGAATTGAACGCGCTGAGTCTCAAATAATTTAAGCAAAACCACAGAGCGCCAGTAGTATATTAATATTCAGTAACTATATTCACGAAGTTTGCGGTATTTGGCTTAGTTGCAGAGCAAACAAGAAAATTGTTAGGTTGAATTATATATAGTTGACGAATAGATCCTCCTTATAACACGCAGATCTATAGATATAGCAAACGCACTTTGTTTATAAGAATATATTTCAAACAGAAAAATAAGCTATATAAATAAAGAAATATAACTTAAAGTGTAATATTGTGAAAAATCTAAATAACTAATACCAAATACCAAATACCAAATATTTATTTACCAAATAATAAAAATAAATTAAAAAATATAGGAGCACTGTCCTCCACTTTAGTCAATATAGACTGTGGTGTGGAGGACAGTGTCTACCCTATTTATTATGTTTTCCATAGATATTATTCTTGTGTGAGTATGTGTGAATATGTGTATGTGTGAATATATGTCAGTATGAGTATGTTAAGTATGTATGAGTTTATATGAGTATAGGTATAAGTTTTTATTTAGAATAGACTTTCAGTTTCTTCATAATTTAGACCTTCTAACCATTTTAAAATTTTGGATTTCATTTTCTGTCTATTTAGATGCTTAGTTTTCTCAATTTTGTTAATTAAATTATATAGTCTTGGAGAAATATGATTGTAGTGTCTCCATGCAATTAGACTTTTGTATGGAGGCACCAGGCATCTTTCAACTGCCAAAATATTTAGCTTTAATGCAATTAAGTATCTAATATGTACTTGATCTTTGAATTTACAATGTGAATTACAACATTGTACTATATTTAAAATTCACTTTCAAATTGTAAAGCAAGTATTCAATATTTATGTAAGAAGATTACTCGTACTGTAAATGTGATTATAAAGGCGGTCTGTTTTGATTCCGTTAAAGCTCTCTCGGAACTCAGTAAATTATTCACGCAGTTCGTTATCTTCTTTAAATTAATTTAAGTAAGATTTTTTTTACGAAAAATTGTCGATTGAATTATTTCTGTCTTTCCGGCGGACGGCACAAGGCGGATCAAGATTTTTTTTTCTTTTTTCTCATCTAAGTCTCTGTATGATTCGTTTACTTATAATTATTACGTATTATATTTGGCTTGGGTCCGTGTCTATTTGCTGTGTCTTCTAACAATTACTTATAATTCAATCAATATTTTTGTTTATATTATTATTATTTATTATAAATACATTACTATAAATGAAAAAATCCTAGTTCACCTTTACAAAGTAATTTCCATAATGTTATAATAATTCTAAACATCAATATCAACGTGTGGCACGAAACCACTTATCTTTATTACCTACTCTTTGTTTTACCGTAATATTACAATATATAATAACTAAAATTAAACTTACAAGCGATAATGTTCAGAGTGTTACAGTTCACGAGAGTGAACAGAGACGTCCTTTGAATATTATATTAGAACTTGTTTGTAAGAGAATTGTTTGTAAGATAAGGCTAAAAACACATTTAGATTTTTTGTTTATTAATTTATTACCTCTTAATTTTTATTTTTTTATTTAAATATATTATTGGTTTACTAAATAAATTAACTAACTAGCTAAATAATGTTCTATTTTGTAGTATTAATAAAACATTTAAGTCAATCAATAACGTTAACAAATCTAAAAAGCTATTACCTTGGTCTAAGTAAAATGTCTACGCCGTATTTCATATAACATTGTCGACATCAAACTAAATTGCAATTTCTCTTAAGAGCGGTTGGGGTGCATCATGGAAATGAGGCCGCTTTGGATGACGGCGGTCGGTGTTTGCTCACTTTTTACGACGCTCGCCGTAGTTTTATGCTATTGTCAATATTAAAATGGAATTCTGTGTCTTGTATTTGAGTAGTTGTAATTTAAAAGATTTATGAACGAACGACAGAAATCAAGGAATTTTTATTTTAACTGTAAGGTAAAATATTTTTAGGTATAATTTTGTATTTATTTATAATGTATGTGCCGTTTTGATCGAAGACTTGTTGCCATATTCACTATGTTCTTTTGAGGTTAGCGTTATGCTTCTTAAAGAGTTCTGTAATGACCGAGACAGGTGGGAGTCTGATAGAGCTAGAGGATACATCAACACATCCCAGCCAAGCTATCAGATTATAAAGCAGTTTGATTCGTCTTCAGTACGCGTTACTTATATTTTAGTATTTTTTACTTTAAGGCCGGTCGTGACGCTGGCTGGTTGTAGGTTCGATCCCCACTCGAGGAGAGTAAATAATTATTTAAATTTATATTTCGATTTCTTCGCTCTACTGTCGAAGTAAAGCGCGGTGTTGAGTTCTGCCGCTTAACTCGCAATGCTTCAGAATTCGGCAGATAGGGGTGAACGGAGTGTCCGAACACTAGGTTCCCTCTGC
Source organism: Heliconius aoede (assembly GCA_037355905.1). NCBI lineage: Eukaryota > Metazoa > Arthropoda > Insecta > Lepidoptera > Nymphalidae > Heliconius > Heliconius aoede. The sequence continues at coordinate 446,225 of JBAIZZ010000263.1, forward strand.
CTACCCTGCTATGTACACATATTTTGTACAGTTAGATTTTGTTAATAATTAAAATAAACATAAAAAAAGAATAAAAACAGATAGCTAAAAGTTAGATTAAATCTTTTATAAGTATCGCTACAATTTGTACGTACTTTTATTTTGCTAAACTAATTTCAATTCTGTTCAAATTATTTTAATGTGGAATAAAAGAAAGGGAAAATAAAAGAAGTACAGGTTTTAACTAATTTGTTTTTAGATACGTTTCAACTCGACAAAAAAAAATGAAAGTTTACATAAAAGTTTACGTACTTACCTTGTATTAAATGATACAAATCTCAAGTAATATTTGTTGGGATCTGTTCTTTTTTGGATTGTATTTAAAAGGTAACATAATTGTGAAATGCTTATATAAACAACGTTTGTGGTTTGACTCCCAATTTTTACATTTATCTGATGACATCAAGTACGGATTTAGCTTTCTAAGTCTACAGCATGCTTAACTATCTCATATTATGAGGTTACTGTTAAAAAAAGGTTTCCTTTTTTAAACTTGATTTAATATTTTAAATAGCCGAAATTAGATAGCCGAGTTTGGGAGATTTTATTACAAAACTAAGTTATTTAAGCTGTACAGTTAAAATGATACTCAAACTTTCAACAAAACACGCCACCTATATTTATTTCACAGTTTCATACTCCCAATTAACTCGCTCTGCGTCGTAATGGCGCGAAATAACAGCGCTGAGTTCGTATGATATTGCTACGTCTTGTACAACTAGACAATATTAATTAATAATTGAACTTACGTCTTCGGTTTGGACAACCCGCGAGCTTTCGCGTGAGATGTTCAAAGTTTTTAAGATATTCTCTTCCAAGCACCACTATATGAGACAAAATTTAAGAGATTAGTGATTAAGTAATATAGGTTAATCCGTAGTATATAATTTAAAAAAAAAATTAGCTTTACGCTGTATCCCGCATATAGCAGGATAGGCAAAGAGACCATAGTAATAAGAAACTTCGTTCTCCACTTTCCGCCGAATTCTGTAGGCATTGCGTGTTGAGTGGCAGAACTAATATAACTATTATAATTTTAAAATTAAGTATAAACATAGCAAAACAGATTTTTTAATAAATTTAAAATACTAATAAATTTAAAATGTTTGAATACTAATTTGTAAAATGGCTTAAAAAGAACCTCAAACTTTATATTTAATGGACTATTCTCTTATTAATATTTTTATGTAACATTTTAAGTTTCTGCCACCATTATCTTTGATTTTATTTTAAATTTTTTACTCTATTCTCTATTAATATAACATATAGTGCTTTAATGTCGAGCAATCCAGCTGTTGCATCCATTATGATAATGAAAATGAAGGTAATTAATCTTTGCACATGTACATGCATTAATACACTAAAAGCTGCTTACCGTGGTTTTAGGTAAATATATATCAGAATATTGTTGAATAAATACTTATACATACATATATACTCAACATGCTCACCTTAAATTACTTATAAAAACCTCAGAAACCTTTATTGGTTTCTATTATCTTTTAATTTTTTTTCTTCTATTTGTTTTATAATTCAGGAAGGTTAATTGATGACATACTATCATGATATACTAATAACTTAGATTATTTCACTAGTTTATATGAATCTTTTATTAATTTAAAATTATATTTTTAAAATATGCTAAAGTGAAAACCATTTTTAAGTTAAAATAGCAACGAGCTCAAATTCTAAAATACGTGTTTCACGTTATCGTTCGCTTTATAGTCAGTGCGCTTGAACATATGTAACGTCTATCGAGGTCACCGAGTCGCGTAGGAATTGACTATTTCTCGTAATGGAACGATAAGTGTTCCTATATTGTAGCTATCTCTTCTAAAGTAATTAATTTATTTTAATTTTTGATCTAATTATATACTTTTACATAGATGAATATAGTAATTTATATTCGTACCAGCAATATGTAATCGTTACATTAGATGGGATAGTAGCGAAATGAAATCTATATAGTATGTATAATAAAGTAAATTAAAATTTATATACTAGTAATAATAAGAAAATTTTAATGGTACATTTAATGTTCTTATTTTGAATTCGCGTAAATATCATTCGTAAAAATAACTAATTTAGACGCCATCGCTCTATAAGAGTAATTATTCCTATCAGCTTCACGATTTTTCCCCTGAGACCCTCATATTAATACACTCCATCCTCCCCTTTTCGCCTGAATGGTTCCCCCGAGCGAAAAATCGAACTCAGATCATTGCATTTGCTGACAGACTACTTAACCTAATTTGTTTCTCAATATAAGAATAAAGCAAATGATTTTGAACTTAAAATTCAATATGCTTTGCATATTTTAATAAATTTTATCTAGCTACTGTTGATTATAAATGTAATTTAACTGCGTCCAATAACATTGGGTAGTTTATTTAGTGTTCTATAAGACTACACGCTCTTGTAATTAGCCTCATACAGCTACGAACGTTTGCTTTGAGGCTATTTAACTAATATTTGGCTGTTAGTTTTGTTTGGCAATATATTATTTTGTGGATAAAATTTACATATTTATTTTATATATATTTATGTATGAATGGCACTAATACATACAATTGTTACAAATAAGAAGCGGTTAACGTTTTTAATAATTAAATGTAAATAACTAGATAAAAACACATATCGTCTATATGTTTCTAAATTATTTGGAAAGATTCTACGTACGAGTAATTGCTATGTTATATGTATCAAAAGCCGTTGCCTACAAGCAACTGTCCTCGATTAACACAACTCCATTGATTTTATAGCGTTTTTCACATATATTTACCTTCTTTTACACGAGTTTGCTAACATTATACTTACAGTTTAGTTATCCCGATTGAATGGAGACAGTTGTCAGATTTTACTAGGTTTGTATGATATTTAATATTTAATTTTCCCGGGTCGCTTACAGACATTCCAATACTGAGAGTTTATAAATTAAAAAAAAAAAACTTTTTTTTATATAACAGTGATTTGTTGCTCGCTCGCGCACGTTCATAATGAGAACTAGCCGTTATTAAAAATGAAGACTAAGAAACCGTAGTTTTAAAGTAGTGAAAGAAAATCTCTGAGCTTTCGTCACAGGGGGTAACATCAGCTATATGTATAGGGCAGTATTTTCATTTCCGTTCCACAGAAACTAGAACGATGGATGAGTGTACATTGTTCATATATGACTTATTCCAGCATGATAGATATGTCAGACCTGTATTAAAAAGAGAAAATATAAAATATTATTTACACTGTAAAGTTAAATAATGTTCCTTTACTTGGAATATTTCTATTTTTTTATCCTATAGTACAAGAAACCGAATCCTAATACTATTTGATTGGTTTCCTTTATCTATATGGACGCCATAAACTGGCAAGGTAGCAAACTATTGTGATTTGTATAAAATTATTCATTTAAAATGAATTTTTGCTAATTATATTTCATTAAAGAATTCATTTAAGAAATTATAATTATTTACAGAAAATATTTCATCATACATTTAAGATTGACTTAAACAATGGAAAGTGAACAATACTGAGAAAGCTAACGGTAGTAAGAAACGTTTGGCGCGTAGCCAGTATCGATGAATCGGTGACAACTCCAGCTTTTTGCTGTTGACAACAATTTCTTAATGAAAAATATTTAACAAACAAGTTTTCATCTAATAACTTAATGTAGGTAAAGGGCATCATGGATTTTTTTATGGAAAAATCTTGCATTTATAGTGAACTTAACGAATTTTGTAGCATTTTATTTTTATTTTTAAGTATCTATCGCATCACGGATATCGAAAAAGACAAATCCGCTCTATCTCAGTACGTAATCTGCCATATTTTTTTTCAAAGTAAACATATATACGTTGTTTATCAGGAAATCATAAGACCGTAAATCTGAGTATATGGTTAATAAGCGTTCTGAGATAAATGCTTTTGACAGACAGACAAACATAAAGGCAGATGGACCACAGAGTGATCTTATTAGTTACTTTTTTTCTTACAAAGTACAGAACCGTAAAAATATATAGAAGATAGAAAATAGTACTCCTTTCAAGGCTAAGGCACGGCGAAGCTTGTGTAATTTCATTCGAGTAGTAATCAATTACCAGGCTCAGTCTTTAGGGAGAGCACACACCCTTTTCCATACCGTGCGTCACTGCGGGGTCGATTTTATTTATTATATTAGACGAGCTTACGCGCTAGTTCTGACCCTAATGGCTTCAAGTTATATTAGGTTTTTACGTTTGTTGTAATTACGAAATGCAATCGCTCATTTAAATTAAATTATATTGGTGGAACATTAGGAAAATATATTTAGTTCTAAAAGGAATCTATTTGTAAGTTTTACCTATTAGTTTTAAATCTATCCACAATGGTAAGTATACATTATACTGGTATACTAACACCACAGATCCATGGTGTAATCCCACTCGATCGGAGTAGAAAGAGAAAGGAGATCCAAATGCTACGGCCTTGTACGGTACGGATCTATCCTTTAATTTATACTAGTTATGCTATTTAAAAAGAGAAAATAAATTGTATAATTTACGATCACTACGAAAGTGTTCTTACTGTTAGACGAATCATAAGCCATACTAAAATATTAAAAATATTATTATTTATATAATTTTTTTTTCAGCTTCACGCTGTATCCTGCACAAATCAGGGTAGGCAGAGAGAACCTCGGTGTTAAGACACTCCGTTCCCCAGTTTCTGCCGAATTCTGGAGGCACTGCGTGTTGAGTGCCAGAAATCAGATGCAAAAAATTATAAATAATTATGAAATAAAAATACGTAGTCAAGGCAAGAAATTAATTTATTGATGTTATGAATAATATTTGTTGGGTGCGCCGTTTACCCTCTAAAAGAAACTTAAGGAAATTCCACTTGCAACCCTCCATAATTATTATTCAACCTCTATCCTGCGCATAACGAGTAAATTGCTTCCGAAATTACTTTTATTAAAAGTATTTCTTACCATCCGCTGAACCAAAGTGCTAAGGTACAGTAAGTTAACTGGAATTTTCGTTTGAGGTGTATATTATTATAAAGCATTATTATTGTAAGTAACTCCATAAAAGAAAGAATGGAAGGTGAATGCTGTGGAGATGCGATCTCTTCGTACGATATCGTAGCGGAATCAGCTTAGCTGGTCTAATTCGCAAGGAAAAGATATACAGAATGGCAGATACTAGCGAGGAAATCACATGAAGAAGAACGAGCTCCGATAGTTTGGGTACGTCGAACGAATGAATGACGAAAGAATGGCAAAGAAGAATTACGATAGAAAAGCGTTAAGAGATATAGGATCCCCATCTCTCTTACTTCGATTGATCTTCTAAAATAATGAATAATATAAAATTATAAAAAAATAATAATGAAATGAATGACCTATGAAAAATACTGAAGGTAGGTCACGTTAAATATATACATATAAGTTAGTTAAAAATAGTTGTTCAAATATATTAATATTGTTCAAATGTTTTAAAGTTTCTGTCTTCATAATTTCAGACATTTATATTGAAACATTATTGAACCAAAAAGGCACTATCTCGTTTTAGAAAGGGGGCTGTACCTATTAAGCTGCTAATCCGATTCTTATCCAACATAACACCAAGATGAACGAGGCTTCGGTTCAAAAAAGTCGTACTCAAATCGGAAGCTACAGAGCAGTGTACATATTGTAATTTGTAAATATAGAATAAATTGGTAATAACCAAAACTAGAATCTCGAATATTTATCGATTAATATAACTTAGAACACAATTTATAAGCTTACTTTACATATAGTAAAAAAAAAAACAATAAAATTAATACGCACCTTTTATACACGTTATTTTCATTCTTGTTAGATTATATATATATCTTCGTTGTCGTAACCTATGTGTATAATCCATCCATTCATCTACCTGTTTGAGATATATTTATTATTCATAGCTGACCATAAATCGAAACTCCTTTTAGTGCTAAGAGCTAGCTAATAAATAAACCTAAACATATGTACATTTATGTACTTTGATTTACATTCATATATAGAATATGAGGCAGTGATGGCGCAGCAGACAACCTCTGATTATAAACGCGATGGGTGTGGGCTCAATCCCCATCCGGGGAAATTTATTATTTTCATTTCACTGCTGTTTCAAGACTGAGCGCGGCGTTCTGTATTCGAGACAGTGAGTTCAACTAACAGTAGATTGACTGTGTCTTCATTGCTATATGAGGGATACAGCGTGAAACTGATATATGTACACATATCTTTTTACCATAATATATATACTAGATTATAATTCGACAGTTTAAGCTCAGGATATATTGTACATATTTTTTCACAACAAACTAGCCACAGATACATTAGAAAGAACATTACTAACAAATATTGTTTTTTTTATATAAACAGCTTTCAATCTCACACAAATCATTTCTTATCATAAAATAGACATAAATAGATTTCATTGACCGCTCAACGAATGTCCCCAATAGAGCGGACACTCTATTCTCCGTCATTATCTTTCTTGGATTGGTTTACGAGTATATCAGTCGGCTAATCTTAGGACATTTGACAGATTCTTTCGTTATCATTTTGCGGTTAGAGATCGTTTTCTTGGAAAAGAAATTCGAAAACGATCGAATTCGTTTCATTGTTATCTATTATAAAAAAAACTACTTATAAAAATTATTAGTTTCTAATATAATAAAAATAAAATTGCATTTTAAGTTACTACAATTTATTTATAAAAAAGCGATAATTCTGTTATTAATAGCATAGGTACAAGCAAAGTACAAGCACGGGACAAGTGAAACGACGTGTAGCTTGATACGCACTGATTTAATTCTCGTCTCTCGGAACAACCTGCGTAGTGGGCGCAGTCACTCTTAAATTATTAATGTACCGGGTTCATATACGACTGGTAAAAATAATGCCAAAATTATAATAAAAACTAAAACTTAATCAGAAGCACGCTCAATCCTGCAAACAAACAGTATGTAGAGGGAACCTAGTGTTAAGACATTCCGCTTCCCACTTTTCACCGCTCAACGCCACGCTTTTGTCTCGACACCAGAGTGAAGAAATGAAAAAAATATATTTATTTCATTTTCTCGAGTGGGAGTCGAACCCACAACCTGTCGCACTTACACTCACTAGCTTTTGCACCTGCGCTACGACTGGCCTATTATGTTATGGTGAACAATACATAATAAATCTTTCAGTATTTTTCTTTTAAACACAATCAATTATTTCCAAAATAAGCTAAACGTAAAATATGTTAATATTATGCACAAATATGTACCTGGCAAACAAAATAAACGAGTAAAACAAATGTTTGTGAAGGTCAGTCGGGGTCGGTCTCGGTAAACATACAGTTTATTAGGTAAGCTTAGTCCGTCACTAAATAGCACAATTTATATTTTTAATTTTCGTTAGATATTTCTGTTCGTTAATATACATATGTATATTAAATACATAGTTAAATATGTAAGAATGAAATGAAAAATAAAATCTACCGCTTTCTTACCGCAAATGCAAAGACAATACTTATTTGTACGAAAAAACAGTCATTATTATATAAAATAATATGCAAAAAAAAACAAAACAAAATGATTGTGAGTTTCATTCTCACTCGAGGGCATATTATTATTAATATTATTTTCATTTCCCCCCTCTAGTAGACAAAGGGTGGCGTTAAGATCTGCCACTTAATATTTAGTATCGTGACGCCTGGCTCTCACTTTACAGACTAATATAATTATAACAACGTTAAAAAATAACCAACGTATTTTCATTTTGTAGATTGACTCGTCTAACTCAAACCCAACGTACATTATAAGAAGACATTATTAAATGAAACCGAAATGAAAAGCTGAAGTTTATTTATGATAGACCATTAGGCTTAAGTTTCCGAAATAAGCTCAGACGCCGCGACGTTTGTGTGAACATTGAAGGCACTTCAACATATGTGACGTTTCTCTAAGAACAAAGTACTCACAGGACGTCGCATTGCCATTCCACTTTAAGTGTTTACCGTTCAGTATGCTAATGTTAGATTTACATAAAATAATTATATTATAGTAGCAGTGTAGCGAGTCCTATTATGTTTCTGTATCGTGTGGATCCGTCATTACATATTATGGATGAAAAACGCGGCGTAGTATTAACGCTAGGTTCCCTTTATCTATGCTGGAAAAGATTGAACATACATCTTATTTTAATGAATTAATTATTATTTTATTTTCAATGAAAAATAAATATTGTCATACATAAATTTCAAGTTGTATAAATTATGAATTACGGAGCTCTTAAATAAAACAAGATAAAATGAATTGTTAAAAATAATTAAATTCTGTAAATGTCCAGGAAGTTTCGGTTGAATTGGATCAACCGTAACGAGCCGTTGTATAAATAATAATTCGGCGTCTTACAATTTTAAATGACGTCACGATATAAGTCGTTTTACGTTTTAATTAAAAACGGTTTAAATGAAACTGGGAGGAGGGGCGCCACCGTGCCACAGTAAACATCTGCTCCACAATCAAAAATCTTTTTAAAAGTTATTAATGTGTATCTGGACAGTATTAAAGTGTAAAGTGGTGAAAAACAGTGTAAATAATATCATTCATTGGAGAATAGGACTAAAGTGATGAAAATGACTAATAAATAAACAATTAAAGTCTGGACCTTCAACTGTATTTTTCTCTATTACTACGAGGACTTATACTGATAAAAACGTATGTAATACAGTGAAAAAAGTGCAATCTAACATTTTAAGTGCAAGTTTTATGCTAAGAAACTAATTAGTGTAATTTGGCTACCAAACATAACCTCATATCAGAATGATTACCAACTTCGAATAGATCATCGGTAGACAGCATATTAATTACAGCGCCATCTACTACAAGTATCATCAACTACTTCAAACATCAGCCATTAAGTTTAGTACCGGCATTCATCGATAAGATAACTACATCGGCGAACACAGATTATACTCTCGCACGGATTATATAAACGCAACAAGTCATACAAGCAACAATAAACATCTTCCAACACGGGTGGTCGCCGCGGAAGATTACGACCACAACCCTCCAAAGAGAACAACAAATATAAAAACACCAAAC